>LR736859.1:16036709-16505514 GCA_902654985.2 Oryctes borbonicus | reverse complement strand
AATAAAAATAATGGGTTTCTTGGACAAACGATTTTCTGTTAATATGTTAGCTTCAATTACATATCAACATATTTTATAATGTCATCTTCAGAAGAGGAATCTATTAAAATATAAAAACAAACACAGTAAAAGCCAAATCACAAACATCTACTGATGATAGAACTGTCATGTTTTCATGGTGAAACTTTATAGAAAGGAAATTTCTTCGCTATTTCTGTCTACATCACAAATTGGTACTACGTAAATACTTTGTTAATGGTCGTGGCCATTTAGACATAGATAGGAAATTTCATTCTTTTCTATTTCTTACTTATTTCTTTTTCTATTAAATTACATAGTTCTTTCATTCTCTTTTTAATAAATGTTGAATGATTTTCCTTTGGAAGAAAGCAAATATTGTTGGAACATAGTGCGGTGAATATATTTCTTATAATAAAGTCTCGTGTCTAGGAAATTGATTTTTTTTATATATGAAAGCTATTAATAGTTATTTGTAATTTTATATGATTATTTTTTCTACTAACCTGGAACATTTATTGTCGGAAGACTTTGATACATTAAGCGCTGTGAGCCCTCTTGTTGGCAATAGATGGAGAAATGGGAATTACATACGAACTTCTTTTTTCCAAGCTTTTCAGAATCCATTGCATACAATTCCATATTTCCTATCCTCTGCAGCCAGATGTTATATACCTTTAATAAGAATAACACCATCATACATTAAGTACAATATCATACAGCAATATGGATTACTATAATTTTAATATAAACTAACCTCTTCATCATAAATTGGAAACTTTCTACGAACACTTTTTTTATCCCCACAGCCGGGTACACAACATTTCTTCAATCCCATAATTACTAATGGACAATGAGAAATATGCTAGCTCTAACAGCTCAATCACTTTCACAATTTATAGTATTAAAATTAAAAATGTATTAAACTTTAAATCCAAGATTGCTTAACCACACTTAACCACAAGTGGCCACAACAAAAACTAATACCAACAGAGAAATTCACAATTCACCATTCCTGGATTTTTAATGAAAACAAGCGACAGTGGCGCCATGTGTCATAACGCTCCAACTATAACAAGTCTATATCGCTTCAATTTCGCTTTGGTCAAAAGTAACTATGGCATAGCCAACGGTAAATATCAAAAGTAACTATACGGTATTGCCAACTGTGTAAATATAATTTGTTAGGCTTACAAGTTTTATTTTCTATTGGGATTTTATATCGTGTGTAAGCGTCTATTCTCTACAGCGACTAGACAACTCGTGTTTTATCGACACTCGCAAAGCCGCTAAGCAAAACTTGGCCCTCCTGGGACGAATAAACACGAGTGTATCTAATCACTGTAGAAAAGAAATCACATGAAATTTTTACTGTAAGGTGCAAACATTTACAAAATGCGAATCAACTGAAATAATTTTTTTCACTTTAATATTTAGGACTAACGGATAAATTTCATACAAAAAAATTAGAAACGAGAGAAAACAAATAGTGAAAAGCCCGTGGTTTCAAGTGCAGCATTTAAAATATATAAGATATAAAACAAAACAAAGAAAATAACAAAAATGCATATAAAGCCCAAACACATTCAATTATTCATGTTATATTTATATCATCGTACATTACTCTGACCTCCTTTAACAATGTACATAAATTATCTCCTAATTTAGCACTAATTGGTATAATAAGCATATCGCCCACTTTGCTTCTGAGAATTTCTAAGTTTTCTTTTGATTCTGGTAAATCCATTTTATTTGCAACAATGAACTGTGGTCTACTGGAAAAATTTTTATTAAATTTTGAAAGTTCATACTGTAATGTGTCAAGGTATTCCCATGGATTCTTTAAGGACATATCTAAGATGAACGCAAAAATGGAACATCTTTCCACATGCTTTAAAAATTCAATCCCTAATCCCTTATTTTTGTGAGAGTCTTCTATTAACCCAGGCAAATCGGCAACTGAAATTTAAAAAAATTTGAATAATGAACATCATAAAATCACCGTACCCTTATTGTTTACCTGCAATTTGTTCATAATCATCATAATCAACAATGCCTACATATGGTTTAAGTGTTGTAAATGGATATGGTGCTATTTTAGGCCTTGCACGGGATATAGCTTGTAACAATGTGCTTTTACCAGCATTTGGAAAGCCAATCTACAAAGAAACAACAAATTACAATATAGTATTCAAATTTAGTATATATTTATTTACCAATCCAACTTGCGCCATGCTTCTTACTTCAACTTTATAAGTTAAATCTTCACCTTCCGCACCATATTCGCAAATTTTAGGCACCTGTTCAGTATCCGTTATGAAATAATGATTACCTCTTCCACCTGCTCCTCCTCTAGCTGCAACGAACATCATACCATCTTTCATCAAATCTCCAACAACTTTACCATCCTTATTTCTTATTATAGTTCCAATTGGGACATCGACAAATTTGTGGAAGGCATTTTTGCCATTACAGTCCTTATTATATCCTTTCTCTCCATTGTCTCCTTTCAGAAATGTTGGTACATGTACTAAATCCTTAATATTATTGCTGCTTTTAAAAATAACATGAGCTCCATTGCCTCCGTCGCCTCCATCGGGACCTGCGTTTTCGTTGCTCCACAAATGAAGGAATGATATGCAACCGTCACCTCCTTTGCCTCCTATAGTGCGGACTCGTTTAAAATCTACGAAGTTTTTAATCTAGACAGTGTGTGAAGATGGGAAATGGAATAAAATAGAGCCTTACTGCTTTACGTTGAGACTTTGGTTTAAGATTTCTCAAAGGCAGTGGTACTTTCTCAGAAAATTGTCGTGTGAAGATGATACTTTTACAAATATATTTAAACATTCTACATAATTTATTTGAACTTAAAATTAACTACAAGCAAAGTATAGGAAAACCTCCAAGCAAACGAAAACACTATCTCCAACCGTTACCAGAAGGCACACTAATAGAAAGTTAAAAAAGACATGCTCACAGTAAGCAATTAATTATTGGGGTTATAAATAAACGAAAAAAGATGTTATTTAATATACTTTTATATCATTTAGTGCCAGTTCAATGCGGGTACATTAAGCACAATAAATTTTCTGGTAATGTTTTAGTGGAGGCACAAATTAAATATTTTCTATTGTAGTTGTGATTGTTTTTTTCAGATACATTTGGTTACATTCTGTATTTTCACATCACTATTGGTAATAATGTGATGTTGCATCGTTTGAAATTCCACCTGTCAAAATTAAGTTTTTATGGTTGACGGGTCATAAAAAATGGCGGATGCCACAAAGGCTCAAAGATTATTAGCCGCTAAAAAGAAGGTAAATATTTGATTATAATTAGCATATTAATCGCCATTTGAATACTTATATTATTAATAAAAAAAAATATTACTATAAATATTGAAGCTAACATGTATCAAAACAATAACAAAAGCCACATCATCCATCCATTTACATATGTCAGTTATTTGTCTAATTTAATTCGCCTTTATTTCAAATTGTGATTATTTAGGGCTCGAATAATTGTTACCTATCATTGTTTTTAGGTAAAGGAATATAAAAAAAATAAAAAAAACAAAAATGACCCGAACGTAGATAACAAAACTCCAGTAGAAAGTTTAACAAACTCCACACACAGCTCTTTAAATGAAGTTCAGCATTTAGACGAGAACGAAACGTCTAATCAGGCTGCTCATAGCGTGTCACCGCTCCAACAATATTTTACAGGTGGTAATTCAAGTATATTTGATGAAATAGGTAGTAAAAATAATACGGAGGATTTTTATAAATTTGATGTAATTAATTACGTTAGCGATAATAGTAATAAAATTGTGGAAATGCAGACTAAAGATGTGCAAGATAATGTAATTTGTACCGCAGAACCTAATATAATTGTACAAGAAATGCCTGATGCAGTGGCTATTGAAGATCCAGATATAAAGCCTAATGAAATATACAACAGGTTAAATGCCAAGGCTAACAATGAGATATTAAATCACGAAGTAGAATTAAAGCCAGCTGAATGTTCAATCGACAATAATTCTTTCAGTACCACAGTTGCTATAAGTAGTCCAACATATTCGCATGATAATGTAAATAATGTTCAGGAAAATATGCAATCCCTAAAACAGTTATCGACGCAGATAATTCAATTAATCGATGATAATAACATTAATAGTGTAAATACAAGAGCGAGTATAGAAACAGAGAAGAGGAATGATAAGGTGTATGAGTATCTTGAGTTAGAGCAACAGAAATATAAAAAACTATGGGATGAAATGGTCATATATAAAGCTCATATCGAAGAAACAGAAAATGAATCTCGTATGTTGAAGGAAAACGATGGTAAGCATTGTTGACCTATGCTGCATGTAATAATAAATTACCATTCAATACTTTTATTTTCAGACAAACAAAAACAAGAGCTAAAACAATTAACAAACCAGATTCAGTGCCATCAACAAACGGTCAACATCCTAGTAGCTGAAAAATCGGAATTGTCAACTTCACTCTCTGAAAATGAAACAATTGCGAAACAAAAGACATCTGAATGTAATGAACTTAGCACCAGATTAAAAGCTTCAAGATCACGAGTTGCTGAGCTTGAAAAGGAGTTGAACATCCTCAGAGCAGAGAAACAAGATAAGCGTCATCTAGAGCAGAATGAAGAACGCCAGAAACTAATTAAAGAATGCGAAATACTGCGTAATCGAAATGAAGAAACATTACAGGATGTTTCCGAATTACGTGAGAAATTAAACGATAGTAGCAATGAGAATTTGAAATTGAGGCAAGAAGTACAAGATTTGACTTCGCAATTATCATTATTAAATATTAAATTGCAACAGCTTTCATCGGGGGTAGATCATCACCAATTTAATGGACATATTGAAGGGTTAACGCAGCAGATTAATATGTTTGAGAAGCAGGTTATCGATTTAAATAATGTTATCAAAACTTTGAGTATTGAGAAAGAACAGACAAGCGTTCAATACCAACAGTATGTGCAGCAATTGAATGGGCAGTTGAATACTTTAGTGCAGAAGTTGGAGGAAAAGACACAAGAGAATGAATCGTTGGTTGCTAGGGAACAACAATTGACCAATCAAATGAGTGAATTTGAGAAATTATTACAAAAGATGCAAAACGATCAGCAGGTAAATTAACAATAATACACTAAAAGATATATTTTCTAATTAATATATAAAATTATAGGTATCAGGTATAAAAAGTGGGGACAGCTCTAGGAAGGAGCTAGAAAACACCCAAGCTACCCTAAAATCAATTGAGGAAGAAAAAACACTGTTAGAAGAGAATTACCAACTGGTAATAAGCGAAAGAGATGATGCTTTCAAAGAATTGGATCTGCGAAAGGAAGAGATTACCCAATTGGAGGAGGAAGTTAATAGATTACAAAGTAACCAACCTGACAATGTTAAATTATTAGCAACTATCGAAAGTGATAAAGTTGCAGCTTCGAGAGCTGTAGCACAAAATACAGAATTAAAAAAGCAATTGGAAGAAATTCAACAAGCTTTTATACAAATAGTAAGTATCCATTTAGATCTTAAATTAACAACAAAACTCAAGTTGGCATTAACCGTTAATTGTCAAATTTAATATGTCAACTTTAAAAATGTTGACATTTAAACAAAAAAATCATGGTATTCTGGATATTCTTCTTACTACAACTGGTTTAAACATTTTAGAGCAACGACAAATTAGAATTAACCGAATTATTAAATGATCAAAAACACCAAAACAAAGAATTAAACGAAAAACTAAATCAATTCGAGTATCAAGTTAGCACTTTGACGGAAGCAATTGAAATTAAAGATCGGGAAATGGTAGCCCTCCGAGATAGTGCTCAAGAAGTAAATAGGTATATGGTGCAACGGAATCAACTTGAAGATCGATTAAGACACTATGAAATGCAAGATCACAGTACACATGCATTACAACACGAATTACAGGATTCCTATAAGAAAATACAGAACTTACGCAGCGAGAATGAAACATTGAAGTTTCATTTGAAGTGTGCGGAGAATAAAAATAAAGAACTACAGACTACGAAAATTAATGCAGGTAATTTGTATATAAACATAGAAATTTTTCATTTTTACAATTACATTTTTTTATTATAGAAAACAGCAATCCTGGTGAAGATAAAGCGGTTTTACTCTCTAAAATTGAAGATTTAGAAAAAATTAATAAGGAAATGGAAATTAAATTCAGAGAATTGCAATCAACGGCTAATAATGAGATTGTAATCCAACCACAGATTGTAGAAAACGCCCCCGATTCTCTTAGGAAAGATTCTGTACCAAATGAAGTGAAATCTGAAAGCGTTTTAAGCCAGCAAATAGCTATGAAGCAATTAGCTGAGAAATTTACTAGGACTATGCAAGAAATAGCCGATTTAGAGGATGAAAAGCAAAGGTTAGAGCATCTAGTGCTGCAATTGCAGGATGAAACGGAAACTATTGGTGAATATGTGACCTTGTATCAGCATCAAAGGGGTGTATTGAAGCAAAGAGCCTTGGAAAGAGACGAACAGGTATGGTATAGTGTTTTGATTTATTGACAAGTCGCGATAATTTGCTGAAAAAAGTGCTAATCAATTCTCAAAGCTTGCAAATTGGTTCATTCTGTCACAACGAATAAGCTCCAGTACACCTGAACGTAGAGTCCAACTCAAACTGAAATCGGAAATCATTTGAATATTTAAGTTTTGGATGTTCAATTTAAAATAATTGGCTCATTACATCATTAATTTTAACATTTTCCATTTGTTTCCAGATGCGACAATTAACCTTAGATCGAGAGCAAATGAAGGTGAAAGTCGATAGGTTAAATGAATTAGTAAAAGCTCTTCTACTAGAAAAGGGAAGCGTACCACCGGAGATACTTGACAAGCATTTGGTGAACAAAGAACAACTATGCGCTGAACATGCGAAAAACCATGAAGAAATGTCTCTTCCAGTCAATCAGAATGGCTTAAATAATAACAATAATAGAACTGCCGAGAAGATAATTGAATTGCTTAGCGACATCAAGACGAGTAACCTAGTACAGCCTTCCGAAATGTCAGAAACGTTTCATCCTTGCCCTTGGTGTTCTGGTCAATTAATAACTGTTTGACATGGGAGACATTCGCTGTAGAGTTAGTTTTGTCATGCGCGATAGATTGTGGACCTACAAGGTGTAATTATATAACCTTGATTTTTTGGGGCGGTTTATATATTTTTACAATGATTTTTTAGCGAATCTTCTTCCAAATTTTATGTATCAATATAAAAATTACAAGACCTTATATCAAATTGTATATAAGCCTATTAAATATTTCAAACTTAAGACCATAATTTTGTAAATATCTTTATTATTATTATTAGTACGATTATGATAATAGTATGAAGTGTAAGGTTTCTTATTCCAGTTTGGTTACAAATCTTCAGAGAGTTGTGTACTTTTTCTTGTGAGACAGTGGTGCTTGTTAAATGTTGTATAAATTGAAGTTAAAAATATACAAACTTTTATCGACAGCCAGCTTTTTTTATTCACATGCAATTTGAAATTAATTACTAAGATATGAAATTTACACGAATACAACTATTAGGTTTGCTGGTTATGTTATTAAATTTAACGAAATTATAAATCATTTAATAGAATAAAATGATATTCATTGGCCAGCATCAAAATTTTTAGCAATTCTGTTGCTTTGACGCGATTTTATCAGTTCTAATAAATGTCTGCAAAAAAAAAATTTGGTTCATCGCTCAAACAGTTAATTATCTGAAACGTAATTCGCTTACCAAAATATATTTTCTTGCCTATGTAATTGCAACATCGTTTATGTTTGCTACTAGTTACCTGGGCATTGTTGAGAACAAAGGAAACCATGATTTTGTCGCTAGGCAATGACCGATTGCTCATTTTGACAAAATGACGAATAAAAAAGAAACAAATTCAATTAAAAATACATATATAATGGGTATATAACTAGTGATAAGAAACCATTTGAAGATAATAACAATATTAACTAATTCAAGCGAATATCATCTCATCTCTTCTCCTCTTTGGTTGATTAGGTCTCACTTGACATTCGGGATGGTTCATCAATTCGGGAGGACATGTAGATACAGGTGAAGACAGTAACATTTGTTTTAAATCATAGAATAGAGCCGAATCGTCATTCGTGCAGAAGCTAACGGCGATACCTGTTTTACCAGCACGGCCAGTTCTACCAATGCGATGGGTGTAATCTGTTTTATGAAAAAAATAGTAAACAAAATTGAATTTTGAAACAAATAATTAATCTCACCTTCGATAGTTTTAGCCATATCATAATTAATAACCATAGACACATCTTTGATGTCGATACCTCTTCCAGCAACATCAGTTGCAACCAGAATATCTTTTGTACCAGATTTAAGACTAGCCAAGGCATATTCTCTCTGTTCCTGACCTTTACCACCGTGCAAAGTACATGCGTTGTATCCTAATTTCTCCAAACCTTTAGCCAGCACATCGGCTCCTTTCTTTTGGTTGACAAATATGATGATGGGTGGTTCAATTCCCCTTGAAAGGTATTCCATGAGTTTCTTTCGCTTATCATTTTCTCCCATCAAATGTACGATTTGTTCTACGCGTTCTACAGGCTTGCCAATGCTACCTATGTAAACAACAGCTGGTCTTCTTAAGTAAGTTCTTGCTAATCTTTCTACAGCTGGTGGCATAGTAGCCGTAAACATGACTGTTTGTCTGTATTTCTTTTTGCTGTTATAATTTGCTAATAACACCTAAAAAAATAAATAAATATTACTTATACCAAGCCAGGTAGTCTTTTGATTTACTTTGCTGTCCTCTGCTTCTTCAGTATCTGGCTTTAAATTTGTTACAGGCATATATTCCAAAATCTTTTGTACATCTGGCTCGAAACCCAAATCAATCATCCTATCAGCTTCATCCAAAACAATATAAGTACATTGATTTAAAACTAGATATCTGTTTTCTAAGACATCTATTAAACGACCTGGTGTTGCTATTACAATTTCACAACCCATTCTTAAACGAAAGCCTTGTTCCTCACGACTGAGACCTCCTACAACTACAACAGTTCTAATTCCTAGTGGCTGGCCGAATTTCACAGTTTCTTCTTCAATCTGCTGGGCCAATTCACGAGTGGGAGCCAAGATTATAGCGTATGGACCTTGATCTGCATCTTCATTTCTTTCGATTTTTGGCAGAGATTGGATCCATGACAGAAGTGGGATTAGGAAAGCTAAAGTCTTTCCAGAACCTGTCTCTGCCACGCCTATGATGTCTCTATTTTGCATTCCAATGGGAATTGCTTGACGTTGGATAGGAGTGGGGTCTTTGTAGCCTACCTTGTCTATGATCTCAAGTAGTTCCTTTTGTATTCCAGATTCTTTCCAATTTCTTATGGGTTCTGGTATTTTACCACCTAAAACGTTAAAATTATTGTATGCAGTTATGCGATGTTATTAAATGTTCTAATTACCTTTGATAGTAATGTTATAATCCTCCCTAAAAATACGCCAATCTCTTTCGGTCATTTCATCCACATCTTTTTCAGACCAATGTCGATCATCCCAAAGTTGCTTTTCTTCCTTGCGTCTAACTTTCTTCAATCGCACCTTCTCTTGTGCTTTTTCAGCTTCTGTTCTACGTTTCTCAAGCAATTCACCATAGAATTTGCTTTGATCTCGTTTCTGTGCCTTTATATCAATTCCAGCTAAGTTACCTCTACCAAAGAATTGTACTTGATGTCTGTCTTTATAAAGGTTATTATAATCAGTGGAAGTATCTTCGCCAGCATCCCAATCAAATACAAATTTCCTATCATTTAACCTTCTTTGTCTTCGTTTTTTCTTAACAATACCCAAATACCTTTCTTTTATTGCCTCGGTTTCTTTTTCTTTGTCTTTATCCTTTAATTTATCCTCTTCTTTTAGATCTCGATCTCGATTCCTCCTGCAAATTAAAAAGTACACAGGTTATTTTCAAACCTGAGGAATTTATAATAACAGAATAAATTATTTTACGAAGAATCACCATTATAAAAGTTACAAAATAAGTGAGATATTAAAAATCATTGTGTTGCCATCGAATATTTTTAGAATGTGTTGGTGTTCTTTTTAGTAACTTGCTTGCGATTGGTATACAAGTTTGACATGAAGGAGAACGCAAATCCGAAAAGTTTCGACTTATCAAAACCACCGAAACCCAACGTCAGGTACGACAGTATTCAATACTCTTCCTTGAGAATATGAGAGTGCAAGATGCGACTTAAGTAAAGTAATTTCAATAACAATATGTATATATCACAATTGTGATCAGATAATAAAAATTTACCTGTGCTCTTTATCTTCACGTCTAGCTTCTTCAGCCCTCATTTTATAAATGTCCTCGTGAATTCTTTTTTCTGCATCTTGTAATTTACGCATTTTATCAATTTCCTCTTGTCGCCTTTTTATAGCTTCCACAGCTCTTTGTTCTTTTGTTAAAAACACAGGCTGGAAACATAAATTGTTCATATTTTCACAATATGGTAAAAACAATAATACTTACTTTACTTTTAGCTGCCTCTTCCGCTTTTTTCTTAGACAAAAACTCCTCTAACGATAAGGGTTCTTTCTTTACATTTCCTTGTGGTACCGCTGGTTTCATTTCTTCTCTATTATCTTCATTTGTAGGTGTTGGAGACTTTTTTCTAGATTCTTTGCTTTTCCTATCTTTTTCATCCCTGCGATCTCTTTCAGATTTCTTTTCTTGATATTTTTCTTTATCGTATTTACTTCCATCGTATTTGCTTTCCCTTTCGCGAGATCTAGATCTAGATCTATGCCGTTTATACCTTTCTTTGCTTCTAGATCTTGAATGCCTGGAACGCTTTTCCCTTTCTTTATCTAAGCGGTCCCTACTTCTCGACCTACGCTTCTTCTCATTTCCCATTGTAATTAATTGTAAGTATATTAAGTCTATTAAAGAAAATAATTTTTTCCAAATTATAAATGTTTACAACCACTATCCGCATGACAACCAAACGATTAGTGGCGTTTATTAATTTGAGGTTAGAATATGGTCAGGATTTATCAAAGTTGTTGTAAATTAATAAATGGTTAACTTAATAATGATCTTTAATTTGTTAAGATGAATTCTGTTTTTGTATTACAGATTTTCTAAATGATCTTGTTTGTATCATTTTCAAAAATATAAAGCAACCACATTAGATGTAACGAACTCTAGATCATATGAACCTATAATACATAGTTCAATGAGATTTTTCTTTTTAAGTTTCTTATTTCTAACACTTTATTATTGTGCCTCTTCGCTATGATTCGATATTTAAGTGTTTTTTTCCTATTCGGATCATTAAATCAATGTAATTCGCCATTTTACTAATATCTTAATTAGTTAAATAGAACAAATAAATGTTTGTTTCCATAATACGTAAAGTGATGTAAACGCATTTTAATTATTTCAATCTAAAAGATATTTAAAATAAACGGTACAAGGTCATCAGCTTTTCTTTCATTTCAACAAAATGCGATAATTACATTTCATTAATAGATTACTTCATTAATTTTACGTAAAATAACTTTTCCGGTATTCTAACTCTCATGTGCACTAGGCAAGATAAAAATATGTAAAAATTTAATTTAAAATTATAACTTACCAAAATTAAGGCGATTTTCTTATCAAAATGCAATATAAATAATTGTTTTTTAGATTGTAAATATTTTACACGTATCTTTAAAATAATTGACAGGTAGCAATTTGTTACGAGCCACAATTTCAATTCATTGATAAACATGCATATCATTTTTTGACATTATACTTTAATAAACATATTAAGGGAATAACAAAATGTGGCAAAATAAGCTGAAATACATCATAGTGCTAATTTATTTGAACTATATTTGTGATTGTGCTGTAATGCATAGTCATTCGTCGCATTTAAACCGGGAAAGGGTAGAAGATGGGGCGTACAGTCCCCGAGATAGGGGACACGTATCTGAGAGCGACGAACATAATAGCGATTTCGATCACGAAGCTATATTGGGCTCGATTAAAGATGCCGAAGAGTTCGATCATCTCACGCCGGCTGAATCAAAAAGACGTCTTGGAATTCTATTACAAAAAATGGATTTAGACGGTGACAAAGCTATCACCAGGCAAGAATTACGCGCTTGGATATTACGTTCCTTTAAAATGCTGACGGAAGAGGAAGCTGAGGAACGTCGGCAAGATGTGGATACAAATAACGATGGGAAGGTAACTTGGGATGAATATGTAGCTGATACCTACGGCTTAGGAGAGGATGTATCGAAGGAAGAGCTTGAACAAGAGAATGAAGAATTAATGGCCGATGATAAGTTGATGTGGGAAGCAGCTGATGTAAACCATGACGGAATTTTAGAAGGTGATGAGTGGGTTGCATTCTCGCATCCAGAGGAACATCCTGATATGATGCCTATTATTATGAACCAAACACTGCGCGAGAGAGATACAGATAACGATGGTGCAATTAGCTTTCAAGAATATATCGGGGAACGTGGGAAAAATCGCGATAAACAATGGATCTACGTAGAAAAGGATAAATTTGATAGGGAATTAGATCTGAATAAAGATGGTAAACTTACTGGTAACGAGATATTGTCATGGATGGTTCCTAGTAATGAGTAAGTTATATCGTTGTAATGCGTACATTCGTATAATTTTTTTTGCTTGTTTTTAAGGGAGATAGCCGATGAAGAAGTACAACATCTTTTCGTAGCCAGCGATGATGATCACGATAGCTTGCTAAGTTTCGAAGAAATTTTGATACATCATGATGTCTTTGTAGGGAGTGAAGCAACTGATTATGGAGACCATTTACATAATATACACCAGTTTCAAGATGAATTGTGATAGAGTACTTAGGATGCCAAGCTAAAGTAAACACTGATTGTCCTATTCTCAAACATGAACAGAATTTTTATTTTACTTTTAATGTATTATTTGTCATATGCCCATTTGTATATTTTTCTTTCATATCCATGTTGTAATATAATCACCTCGTTCTCTATAAAAGGTGCTCCTACTAATTGCACTTGTGTTTATTTCATCTAACAATTCACATATACAAACATCTTCCATTGTGTATAAGTGTACTTATTATTACACAGAAAAACTAGCTCATGTAACCTATTTTTATTTATTTATATAATGTGCCATAATTTATTAAACCTAAATGTATTAGATTTGGCTTGTTATTGGTTCGTTTTCCATTATTGAGGATGTGGAGTTTTACGCAAGTACTTTTTACCAGATGGTAGCGCCACCTGGGTGACTAACGGGAACATTGATTCAATTTTCTCCTCAGGGACAGTGGGTTGCACCATAACTTGATCACCAGGCTACAAACAGGAAATATTTGCTGAACACGTTTAATGTTGTCTTTAGCAAGTGTGCTTTCAGGAGAAAATATGTAATGTAGTGTACTTAGAGGCTTTATTGCTTAGTAATCATTCAAAATGATCTACTTAAAACACATTTGCTGTATGTTTGTTTATATCTAGGATGCATAAATAAAAGAGAACCAATATAGTTTTTAGTTTAACGCACTGTGCGCTAGCTTTGGTTTCTTGCACATAGCCATTACCACTCACAAGTTTAATCAAGGCTTAAATACCTTATTATTAGTAATGTTGCGAGTCGAATATTTTTTCACTCGATTTCAACAGGATTCGTTAGCACGACATCAATAATCCCCGAGTAAACGTAGAATTCGATCACATTTATTTCGAGATAACCGGAGGTGTTTCGCGTCCTATTTTATTTTATTATTTTTTAACTAAATGATTAATATCCTAATAACGTCTATTTAGTGAGTAAAATGCATACTACATATATAATAGTGAAAAACGAGTTAACTTAGAAAACTTCTAATGAGCGATAGAATTTTGGTAGCTAAATACATGATATCACACGAGTACAATGTCTGTGATTATCACTTTTAGAGTAAAGGTGTGAGTTTCTTTGCACCTGGGCGGGTCTTTGACCTAACACCAAATTCTCCCAGGCCCATTAGCTTATACTCCTTTCTATTAAAGACATTGGGTGAGCAGGTATGTTAGGGACGAAACGCTAACAAGGCAACCACACAGCATGCATGCTAACCAGGAAGGTCAATAGATTCTGCGCTAGATCACCTAAATTGACTAATCTCCAAGCCCATACAAGATGAAGAGGTAGTAATGACTGCTTTTCTAGATATTCCCTAGTAAAGCCAATCAAGGAAAAGAGCGTTCTTTGCGACTCTGTCACTAGATAAAGGCTGACCTAGAGAAACGCATAATAGTAGCGTCTCTGGGCGGAGGCTAATATCAAAGTAAGGGCAAGAAACAGATGCCCTCTAGGTGTACTGTCACCCCTTTTATGGGCGTCTCCCGTCGACGACCTAATAACAAAACTGTCCAAAGCAGGCCTCCTTTGCCTAGGATATGCTGACGAACTGGCAGTAGTAGTACGAGGCAATTTTTCCGGGGTAATATAAGAACGAATGTAAAATGTCTTTAACTAACAGTTAGGCTGGCAGATCCGTCGGCCGACAAAACCTATACTGTATACAAGTTTATGGTGCTCAGCGCATGGAAAGCAATTTCCCAGTGTGCAAAGCATCATAAACTTGTGTGTATTAGTTTTTCTCGGCATTATTTTCGCCCAGCGGAACTGCCATGTCGTATGTCGGATCTAAGATTAAAATAAGTTGAGTCAAATCGCCGTTTTCTTGCTTTAGAAATTTGTGGACGCATTCTGTATAAACTATTTACAAACACTCTGTACAGTACCAATCACCAAATTATTAATCAAGAATTTCTAAAATTACTGTTTGGTAATTTTTTAAGATGAAATTAAAACTCATTACTTACCTTCCAATCTGCAGGTGTAGCAACTTGAAATTTATCAGTTAACTGAAGTGAATCGATAACTCTTAAAATTTCACTGAAATAAAACAAATAAAGTACAGAAAATAAAAAATAGGGATTCTTTTTTACTCAAAATTACGCCCGGTTGTAGCTGGATATAAGATCGATAGACGCATTTTTTTATTCGGAGCTATTATAAACACCGCTCTAGCTGTTACCGGCAATCCCTTATTGTCTTTCTCGTCTGGATCAATCATACTTAACTGAACCGCTAATTCTCTCTTTTCATCAGAAATAATCGGATAGGGAAAAGGTGATTCGGGTGTTCCTGCATAGAGTTTGATATCCTCACACCATTTTTTGTGGCTCTCGACAGAATCGCAAGATAATGCAATTATTTTCACATTACGTTTTGCGAAATCTGGATGTAGCTTAATTAAACGCGCTAATTCCGTAGTGCACACAGGCGTAAAGTCGGCCGGATGCGAGAATAACACCCCCCAACTAAAAACAATTACTTAATAATAATTATAACAATTAATTATAAAAAAGTATATAACATACGACTTTCCCAACCATTCATGGAACTCAATTGGTCCTATTGTCGTGTCGGCGTGAAAATTCGGAAAAGTGTCTCCCAAGTTTATCATCTTGCTGTAGGAAGTCTTAGCTGTTCGAAGGAGAACTTATAACAAGCTGCAAAGGCGAGATTTGCTTAAAAAAATTATGAATACAATACGAACAAATTTTGATAAATTTGAATGGAGAATAAATGTGCAACACCACCGTTTAAATTTATGAGTAAAAAGTAACTAAGAAAAATGATAATTTTAGAAGCGATTCAAAATTACTTACATACTTTGAGACTAAGCTATTAAATTATTTGTCCAACCTTCATATATTTGTGAAATTAATTAGTAAAAAGAGAAAATGGCGTATTTTCAATAGTTTGAATTGAAAATGAAGAGCAGTAAAATTGTATTCTGCAGTTGGCAGTGCTCTTATTTTCATATGGTTCAAATCTTAGGTTTACCAACGTTTCAGAGTAATTATTTTTTTAGGTTAGATATAAAACCTACACATTATTATTAATAAATAAATCTGATAATAAAAAAATTACTTCATTTTATAGTGCAAAATGGTAATATCTTAGTTACTCCTAAAGTGTCTAACACATAAATAATTTTATAATAATTCTAGCTTCCCTTATCCTTATTGCGGACAGCTCAAAATCATCCAATGGTAATATCTTTTACAGTATTATAGTATTTTACGCAAATTAATGCTAACATTACTTTATTTTAAGCTGGTTGAACTCAAAAACGGCGAAACATACAACGGGCACTTAGTAAGCTGCGATAACTGGATGAACATTAATTTACGTGAGGTTATCTGTACTTCAAGGGTAAATACATAAAATTCCCACAATAAAAATGAAATATTGTAGATCCTAGCTTGTATTTATAGGATGGTGATAAATTCTGGAGAATGCCAGAATGTTATATCAGAGGGAGTACAATTAAATATCTGAGGATCCCAGATGAGGTAATTGATATGGTAAAGGAAGAAACTGCAGTTAAAAATAGGGGGAGAGAGAGCAAAGGTGGAAGAGGCGGACAGAATCAAAGAAATAGACCCGCAGCTAGAGGTAATTTTGGCGGAAATCGTGGAGCTAAGAGTGGTAATATCGGTAAATTTCAAAAGAACAAACCAAAACAATAGAAATATTATTATGTGTTTGAATTATACGATAAGGTTGATAATGTACTGAATCTTATATTTAAGAAATAAAATGTATTTTAGTTTGTTTTCTATTTTCTTTTAATTGATAATAGAAATAATTTAAACAATATAAATATTCGTGATTCATAACTAAAAAATCACGTACTCGAATACTGTGGCACTGGAACACTGAAATATTTCACTATTACCCTTACCACAAACACTTCACTGACACTTTCCGCACGTTTCGATAGTTAAGCATCTTCAGTACCAATACTGAACTCATAACCAAAATGTAATCGGTAATTATAAACCTTAGTTACACGCCCAGTTTAAGAAAGCCAATGAAAATAGCAGACATTCGTACCACGTCTTTATTTTTCAAATTAACCAATACAAGTAATCCGTTATAAAGATGTATGCACGTGTTCTGTTTCATTATTCAACTTATATTTTCTAAACGGAATATTTTTTAAATATGTATCAATCAAAATAATCCTAAGGTTTCCAACATGCAGAACATATTTTGAATGTCATTAAAATAACCAATTATGCAATAACAAATAATTAAGTAATCAGATATACACATTCGTACCTAGCATTATAGTAACGGGTCTATCTTCAAACATCCACCAATGGAAGGGATCAGCAGATCTTTAAAGGTTTTTTTTTTTACAAGAAAAAATGTTAAATAAACAAATATGATCTATCCATATTAAAATGAGATTCAGGTTTTAAATGGTAACACCTATTTTAACACGCCAACATAAAATAAACCAATGTACGTAATATGATAGATATTAGTTATATACGCCTGCATGCCTATGTCATCAAATTAAGCAGTTATAAAATCTTGAAGATGCTTTGTAATTTTTTATTTATTTATGTAGTACATAATAAAAAGATTTGGACATTAAATAGTATTTTAAACTGTATTTCCGAAATAACACGTCCACTATATACCAATATTCTTTTATTGCATAATAGTAGAGTATTTTTAAATGCCCGCAAATTGAAAATAATAATTTAAGGAATATCAAGTCTAGACGTATCTTCTGGCATATTTTTTTCTTTGCGGCATATTGTATATAAGGAATGCATTAAATTAATTAATTTCGTTAAGCTAATTAGTTTATGGGCGTATTTTATAACGATACAATACTTTTGCGACAATGTAAGAATAGTACGCTCAACAACAAAACAACTAATCAAACATGCATATCTTACAGTTGTAATCCTTAGCGTATCGCTCTGTATACGAATTCATATTTCTTGCTTAATTGCTCTGGGACGATTGTTCGAATGCTCTACATCATCGTTTTTTAAGACTTGTTATTGACAACTTATTTGAAAATATAGCAATATGATATGGATAAAATTTGTTAGCATTTAAAATGTAAATGAAAAACTTGAGTTGCAGGGGAATTAATCGACTTAGATCAAATTATCATTAGAACAAATGATCACCAATTTAATTGCATAAATACATTGGAAGCGCCCTCTTCAAATTCCGGGTGCCCGGATTTCGGAACATGCGCAAAAGAAGTTATGTGAAAGCTTCGTTAACAGGGCAAATACCATTGTCGATTTTCTTGGGTTTTTCCGATTACCGGCGTATCCTTTAACGTATCCCGCGGCCCGGAATAATCCTGATAGCGTTCGCTGACTCGGATACGCCGTTACGGCGACGTGCAAATGTACGTGGCTGTGCAATATCCAACCGTGACGTTAAGAACTGTTGTGAATGTCAGTAAATCCGGTAATAGCGATGGACGTTGACTCTCCAACGGGGACACTAAAGAGGTGTTCGAGTGCTCCTATGATCCACGAGAATAGCACGAGCATGACAACATCTCCACCGAGCACGTCAAACAATAGGTAGTTGATTTGAGCTGTCTATTACGTTGAGCGGCTATATCTGAATGTTGCGTGACTGAAAGCTTTTCTTTCCCACTTTTAGAGAGCAAAATTCTTTCGGTTTGTTTGGGCCAGGGACTCAACAGAGACCACGACGATTTAGTGCTAGTTTTAGTCCACTTTCTGGATCCCCGGTAAGTCAGTATTTTACACTGTGAGAATGTTATTGCCTCGTAGGAGGAGTTTATCATCAATTAACTTGATATACATGATTTATAGATGCATATTTTGATATAATTCTATTATTTGAATTAAATTGATGATAAAGCAAACTTGATTGCTTACATAATTGGATTAACCTTTTCTTATTGAAAAATTAATCAACTTTCATAGATTTTTGCAGTGTTTTCTAGAGATTTTACTTCTATAATATTTAAACTGATTACTTTTGAGCATATATTCAATGTATACATTAATTGGTCAAAGTTCAAATAAATTAAAAGAATTAAATGCTAAATTGGTATATTAGGTTGCATATATGTTCTTCAATAAGATAAAATAACAAGCTCTATAAGTTCTTTTTCGAATGCATTTGTAGATTGGAGGGTTACGTCTAACACCAAGAATTAATCAATTAAGACAAGAAGAATGCGCAGACTTAGCAAATTTAAGAGAACAAGCCCATGAACGGGAGGTTCATCATACAATGGTAATTTCCCAGTCATGGGAAGACCTACGCTTAGTAAATGAAACACACAATGATGGAAAATCAGGTAAAATGGGACCTCTACATGTAAATCTTCCACCATATGGCGGAAGTCATTGCAATTCACCATCGCCAACGCGTTTAAGCAGTCCCGGATTTCAATCACCAACCAGATCTCGGACTTTTATACGTAGAAGTTGTAGTCCGGTTCTTCGACCGAGTCCTTTAGGAGCCAAACGTAAGCTAGATGATGACAAGTTAGATTTCCACCTCAGCCCTAGAGCAAAGAGGTTCCACAGTTTCACAGGGAACGATCGAGGCGGTTTATTGACGACTTCGAGTCCTCTGCCAGGGTCTCTGAGTTCTGTAGGTACACCTGAATCTCTATCCAGTGCGGATTCTCCAGGTTTCCAGGTTAGAATGATGGACAGTCCTTCTCCAAGTAGGGTTCCACCACCTGAACCGATGATTTTATCGAAGACAGATCAGGAAATGTCGGAGAGTCCTAGTTAATTATCTTCTTGGATGTAAATATATATATAAATAGCTAGCGTTTAGGGAGTATACACGATGTAAGTTTTTATTTTTATAGAGGTTGATATAATACGTTTGATGCAAATTACATGTGTAGAAAGAGGATACATTGGATGATTTTTTGCGGTTAATTTTAAGTGTTTAGTAGTTACTGAAGACTGACTATGGAATTAGTTGTAAACAATGTGCCAAAATAAGTTACTTGTCTTTCAAATCTATTCTTGTACTTTCAAAGGAAGGAAAATCTTGTTTTAACTGTAATGATTTATGGTGAAAAAAATTAATTTGCGTAAGGGTTTGTCAGAATGGCGATTTTTCTAGAAAATATTTTTCAAAAATAGGATATTCTTTCTATGATGTTTAGGTAGCAATTCTTAATATCGTGTTTAATGTGCGGTTAAAGAAAGTGACTATGTACAGGCCGTCCCAAACTTGAGGACCACTATGGAAATATCACTTGTTATAAGAGATGGGATCACTTGTTATAAGAGATTAACAATTTTTTTAAATTTCGCGGATGATTTACAGGATTTACTTGCAAAATGATTTCTGTGCCAAATCTTGTTCTACGACGAGGGAAGTTCGATAAATACCTGTCCTTGGCATGAAAGAAACATTTATATATGTAAAATTTATTTTATTTTTCAACATAGTTTCCGTTGTGGTCGATACACTCAATTCAATGTTTTTCTATCTTTTGTATCCCATCTAAAAGCACGATTCCTCCAAATCCAAATCCAAATAGGCATTTGTTTCCGCAATCACTTCATCGTTTCAGCCAATTCTTTTTCCACCGAGCCGTTTTTTTATATTCAAAAATAGGAAATAGTCTCTGGCGCCTAAATCTGGTGAATGTGATGGGTGTGAACGTAATTCGTATCCTAGTTTATGGAATTTTGCCATGGCAATGATACAAGTGTGCCTCCGTGGTCCATGGTCTTGATGAAACGGAATTCCTTTTTTTCGCCAAATGCCCATGTTTTTTTTTCATAGTATTGTTGAAGCGATCCAATAAGTTGTCATAATGCTTGCCATTCGTTTTGCTTTTTTCAAGGTAATCAACATGGATTATGTCGCATACATTCCACGTTGTGACGCCGATTGGCCATGAAAAACCCACTGTTTGGACTCTTCCTTGAGTTTTGGTGTGCTGATGAATCCATGTTTGTCACCAGTTATGAATCCGAACACCAAAAACAATTCGAATTGCGCCTTAATATCGCCAAACATTTCTTTGAATTTGACATAGCTTGTGACAATATTTTCCAATGTTGTTAAATCACAAAAGTTGTAACTGATCTATCCGTTTGAAAACTTGATAGGACGCTTGTCATAGGTTACTTTTACCAAAAATATAGTTACTGCAGTTCTAGTAACGCCATCTCTTGTCGAGCCCAAGTAATTATTGAATTCCCCTCGTATAATGCAATATTATAAAAATGTGCACAATTGATCCAATGTATTATACTTAAATATGATAAGCCTGGGCGTATTTTTTTTTTACTTATTTAATTAAAATGAAGAGCAACTTATTTTTTTTAATAACATTCAATAAATTGAACTACCACGATCATCATGTCATATTTTATTGAGTTAATTATTATAAATGACCAAGTTGATGGTTGAATAATATTAATTTATTCAATTGTCTTCTCAACTGTGTGGAGGCCTACGGTTCAACACCACCATGGTTCTAATCTGGAAGCCTAGTAAGTGTTAAAATGGTGCTTATCTTTTCGATCTAGGGGCTCCGACAGCGATGGAAATATGTTTTATCTTCATCATGTTATCATTGGTAGATTTTTGAACACGAACCACGATCAGATATTATTATTTTGGCGTGGTATCATTTTGCATGTCAGAATAGAAATGTTTTATTACTTCTTGCGCACTTGAAGTCTTGCAGGGATATAGTTTAATAAACTTAGTGAATCTGTCTATAATTTCACATTTTCGTTTGTATCTAGTCGTTAGGAGAGGTTCATCATGGTCCACGTGATTGGTATCAAATGGTAAGTTCCCCTTTGGTATATTAGGCAGATATGCATAAATTCCATATATTTCAAGCAGTTACTGAATTCTTGGTTCTTCGCTCGTATCTTCGGAAACCAATTTGTCTTGGTAATCAGCTCTAAAGTTTTTCTACTCCATAATTCACAATTTCAGTGTGGTAAGCTTAAATTACAGCAAATTCCATACATTGTGGTACATACAGCCCGACCAAAATCTCGTGAAAGTGGCGAGTCACTTTGCACATGACGGTCGATGTGTATGTCAGGCCATAAAAAAGCATTTGATTGCCCCATTTTCGATAAGCTAAGCTATTTGCGTGTTTTGTCGTTTTCTGCGTATTTTGTTGTATCACGTTTTGTTGTAAAACTTGAGAAATGTCACTTGTCGTTCTTGTATTGAGTACATGGCTTTCAGTTTCACTAGCACTAGACATATTTTCATGAGAATCCACCTTACTTTGGTGTACGGATATCATCCATCTTCTTTCCGTTCCGTTTTCCCCACATAGTTTTATGCAAGTTACGTTTAAATCTACCTAGTTTGAGTAGTAGTATCCTATATCTGAAAAATTGACGCAATTTGGTATCAGGTCCATGAACTGTAACTTATAATTTCGTTCCCCTTCTCGCTTCTCTCAAATGAACCATTTACAAGTGTACTGCCTATAACAGAAGCGGCAAATTCAACATTTCAAATTTATTACAAGGTTCTAATTATTCTCAAAACCTACTGGGTAGTGAAAGCAAAAGACTGACTGCACAAAATATTTAATTAGTTCGGAATATATGTTTTGGAAATTTACCATTTGTTGTGCGGTTGGCAATAGGAATCCGCGTTTTATATTTAATGTTTATAAAGTTATGTTTAGTTATATAAAGAATTTTCGAAATTGAGAAGGTCAAAGAAAATGCTATTTTTCGAAGGCTAAGCAAGATTTCAATTTCTATTTTTCTATTCTGCGTTAATTTTAGCTGCCCGACATTCCCCGTGAAAAATGCAAATATTATCCTTAGTTTTAAATAAAAAAAATCTAAAGATATAATTAACAATTTCAATAATCTTTTACAATTATAACTTCAAAAATGAATTAATTAAAATATGAAAAATGTAATTTTGCGGAAGTCGAAGAAAAAAAATGTTTTTTTAGCCTTCAGATTGTGTATGTTGCTGAAGGTAATGCGCCATAGAAGCATCTAATTGTAATCCTGCTAAATTTTCGGAAAATAATACGTTTTAGAATTTGACAATTTCGAAAAATCCTAATCTTAAATATTTTGCATAGTAGCAAGTGTCCCAATACCTTAATGTTTGCCAAACTGAGTTATGGATTTATTTAAATTCTGTTTTGATTTATTTGAAATCTGCTTTATTATTACACATACTTGTGTATAGTTTGCTTTAAATTAACACCATCTTATACCCGTACATTTCCACTCAAGTTTCTTTAGAAATCTAGTTTTTAAATAATATTTTTAGAAGAATGCCTATTTCAGTAAACCCTTCAAATGATTTATCTTCTTGCACTATCATTAATGATCACATTCTCGATCGTTGTTTTAGTGTTGGGATGTTTTCATCGCATTAATGCTAAAAATTAATAAAAGTCGGCTTTCACAATCATAATCTATGTATGTAGAAATACCTTTCGAAGGCTTTTATTGGATTAACAGATTTGATTATCACACCAATATTAGCAGGATGCGTATGCTTTATCAAAAAAGCATCAAATACTGTCTCTATTACTTTACTATAAATAGCTTCACATTATATAACTGACTAGAGTAACTAATTTTTTCCTATACAGGAAAAATCTAATTCTTGATTTAATTATAACGTGCGTAGGTTATAAATAACGAGTAATTAATCTGTCAAATTTCTTTTTAAAATTTATAGATATTTTTTTTAATTAACAAATAACGTTTTATAAAAACAAAAGAGAAACGATTGCATCAAACGCATTATTCAAAATATTGTACATGATTTGTTTTGTTATATTTAGATCTAAGCAAGTATATATTATATACACACAATATGACATTAGCTAAGTTATTCTGTTCCAATTTTATTTTTGAGATTCTAGCAATTTAAAGATTCTTTGACATAGAACTCTTATCTCTTTTCGAAAAATACCAGAAACACATCACTACTTATTGAAACATAGAATTTACTCTTTATTTCATTCAAAATCTGCGTCAAACGATCTTTAAATTTTGTTTTTCTAGTCCGTAAATGAATAGGTTCCCGCATTATCCCAAATATTACAATTAGTTGAACTCGAGGTGCTAGGGCTGTTAACTAGGTACCATCAGTCCAATCAGCAGTCACCACGTTGGTAAATGAATAGTACAGGTTGTTGTTTGAAATTTTGCGTATAGGAAATTGCACGAGGGGTGGTTAATTTCGATTGAACGCTTCCCACTGGCCGATTTCAAACAACGGCTTGTCTACATCAGTTACTTGTACTTACCTTAATTGAATCTGCAAATTCGGTATATACCTTAATATTATTTATTGATTTTTGCCATATTAATTATCGCGTATTCATATATAATGGATGATATTTGTTATTATCGTAATGCAGTTATTAATTTGTAATTCGCTTGGATTTTTGTAATTTCTAATGATATTGTCAAAACAATTCCTGTGAAGAAATCTTGATATTAACTGAGAATTCCTTGGAAAAAGCGCTATTGCTATCCGTAATAGGGAGGTCGTGTAATTTTTAACGCATAAGATACATACAAATGAATATGAATCATGAATGTTACGCTGTATAATCCATAGTTTTAGTGCCTAAATGTTCATAATACAATAAATGTAGTGGTTAAGGAATCATAGAGACTGAATTTTATCATCATATATAATTACTGCAATTTTTACAAATAAACAATTAATTTTAATGTAAGAGAAATAAGAATGAGAGCTGTAAATAAACATTTGTTGAACGTAATTTTTTATTTTCTTTTTCTTTTGCCATTTCGATAATTATTTTATTCATTATTATTCCTAACATCCTTTCAAGAAAAAAAAACACCTGTATCGAATACACTTTACTTTTTTGAAATGTGTACATCAGTATTACTAACGTTGTACGATCAATAATTATCAACCTGTTTAGAGGATTTACTGTAGTTCAACCTGAAAGTGTACACGTTCTTTTTGTAATTAGATTTTTCATTTGGTTCATCTTTTACATCCTCGGCAAGGACAGTTCCTAAAGGATAGAATGAAATATATTAGCTTTATTCATGGTAACGATTTTGAACATATTTGGGATAGAACATCTTTGCATTTCAAAACGCATACGTTGCCCCAAATTTGTTTAAGATTGTTGTTTACCACGAACGCTGTAGAAGGTTTAGTGGGTCATCTTTTGGTAAACTACGCAGTTGGTATTGTTGGTATCGTATTGTGATTTGAGCATTTTAGAGCTAAAATGGAGATTAAAGCGCAAATTTCAAAAATACCATACTATGCGTTAATAATGTGTTAGTATTAACAGTACTAATTTAAATGCGCATGCGTCGAATCTTAAATTCTTCCTCATACCCGAAAATTTCCGAGCATGTCCTGAACGTATCACGTATCTTCCACGGACAAGGATTTTTTTTCTGGATCGAAACTTTCTTCCTTTTTTTAAAAGGCGCAAGCGTGTGTACTCTGAATATGTTCGGAATCGTTACCGCGGATAAGGCTATTAATAGATAAAGCAAAGTTCGAGCCAAATATATTGAAATTTTCATAGGCGTACCCAGTGGGGGGCATTGAAATAATTTCAATTTCGTTTATTATTGCTGGTAATACAAAAGTCTCCATAATGTCAACTTTAATGGGCCACCCCCTGCCTTTAACCAAATTCTGGCTACGCCCATGGAAATTGAAGTATAGTAAATCATAATATAGGACTAATAAATAATATAATTACCACCAATATCTTTGCAAACAGCAATTGTTCTTATAACGCTTGGACTATCCAACGTGGTGGTATTCCTTTCGCATATCGCTGTATTCGCAGGACAATCCAGAAAATGGCATTTTGTAATGCTGCCTGCAATCAAATAAAATGTTTGCACACATTTCCTTCAAGAAATAATTAAAAAACATTAGAATTAATACCTCCAGAAGCTTCCATAGTCGGAAAAGCGAGAACGATGGCGATACATAACAAAAGGCAAAATCCAATTAAATATCTGGAATTCATATTTTGCCGATATTTCTCATTTGCTAATCGAACGAAAAATGAGCGGATATTTGAAATTCGCCTTTATAAGATAACCGTTGTAACCTCTTTTGCAATCACAAAAATGAATCCCAAGCGTTTTTGTTTATGTTTAATATTTATTTATGAAGCGTGTTTGTAAATACATGGCATAGATAGTTAGAGATCTTTAAAAATGTAATCAAGAATTTAGAACGAAAATATTGGATCAATTAATAATAACTGATAATTATCTTAAGAAGACTGTTATGCATAGATCTTTGAATCTAATTCAAATATAAATAAAAATGATGAGGAATTGTATGACTTCTGCAACAATGCTTTCTTTGAATATTTTTTTATGTAAACCGCGTCGCAGTTATCTAAGGAAATCATTAATCACAATGTAAATCACAGTGATTTTTCGGTAGCGTTCGTTAATTAGTTTAGAAAATGAGGTTAGGTCTCTTTTAAAAAACATTTATATAAACAAGAAAAAGTGAATATTGCTTAATTACGTAAATTTATGGATACATTTAAGCCGGTATCATGGGGGAAATTAAAACAGCACATTCTAATAAAATATTAAGTGACGATATGCTTAAATCTGTAAAAGAAATTGAGGTATGCACTCATATCACGTCTTCACTTCCCAGTTTAAGTAATCGTTATATTCGGAATTTTCAGGATAAGTGGAAGTTGGTACCAGCTTTTCTTAAAATTAAAGGGCTTGTTAAGCAACATATAGATTCGTTTAACTATTTCATTAACGTGGAAATAAAGAAAATAGTTGATGCAAACAATAAAGTTACTTGTGATGCCGATCCACTGTTTTATATCAAGTTAGTTCTTAGTTACAACTAATTTTAGTAAAAATAATGGGCACTACGATGTAATTTTTTAGATATACCAATGTATATGTCGGAATGCCGGACGTTGATGAAGGATTTAATATTAGTAAACGAACTACACCACATGAATGTCGATTGCGGGACATGACATATTCTGCACCGATTACTGTTGATATTGAATATACACGTGGTAATCAACGAGTTTCAAGAACTGGACTTTTAATTGGGAAGTAAGTTTTAATCATTATTTATTTTCTTAAGTTCATAATTTCAAATTATAGGATGCCTATTATGTTACGTTCCTCAAATTGTATTTTAAGTAACAAATCAGAATACGAACTAGCTAAAATGAATGAATGTCCTTTAGACCCCGGAGGATACTTTATAGTGAAAGGTCAAGAAAAAGTAATCTTAATTCAAGAGCAAATATCGAAAAATAGGATGATTGTCGAAGAATCAAAATATGGTATCCAGTGCCAAGTAACTAGCTCTACTCATGAGAAAAAATCAAGGACGTTTGTCTTTGCTAAAGCTGGGAAATACTATCTGGGTCATAATATGTTTACCGATGTAATAATTATGATAGATATACTTTGATTTCATTGTAATTATTGGGTTCTAGGCAATTTCGATATCAATAGTATTTAAAGCAATGGGTATATTGAGTGATCAAGAAATCTGCCAAATGGTTGGCATAACAGATTTGAGAAAATTTACTCCGACTCTAGAAGAATGTCACACCTTAAAGATATACACACAAGAAGCGGCGCTTAGGCATTTAGGATCGAAACTAGTCGCGAAACGCTACGTTTCTTCTGTTAGCAAAATTAAAACACCATGGGATGAAGCTAGAGACCTATTAGCTACCACGGTACTAGCACATATACCCGTCGAAGAATATAATTTTAGAAATAAAGCTGTATACCTTGCGCATATGGTATTGGCATCAATTATTGAAAAAAAAAAAGATGTAATTGTTTCTGTTTCAGCTAAAACGTGTTATCGAAGCTCAATTAAATAAAAATGCCCTTGATGATAGAGATTATTACGGAAATAAGAGACTAGAGTTGGCTGGATCACTCCTGTCCCTAATGTTTGAGGATGTCTTTAAGAGATTTAATTGGGAATTGAAATCGATAGCTGAAAAGACTATACCAAAAATTAGAGCTACACAGTTTGATGTTATTAAATATATGAGATCGGATTTGATTACAACTTGCTTAGTGTTTGCGATATCAACTGTAAGTAGTATAAATTGTTCTCTTTCTTATGAACAAAATACTTCAGCAGTATTTATATAAGGTGTCCCAAAACTCGACGAAGATATTCTATTGTAGATCGCTACTTGTTAAATGAAAACTCATGTTGGAAACGATATTCACATAAGACTAATAGTAATCCGCTAATTGCATGGCGTTGATTTTATTTTTAGGGAAATTGGACTATCAAACGTTTTAGAATGGAACGTCAAGGTGTGACTCAAGTTTTATCCAGACTAAGCTACATTTCCGCGTTAGGCATGATGACTAGAGTAAATTCGCAGTTTGAAAAAACTCGTAAAGTGTCAGGCCCCAGATCGTTACAACCCAGCCAGTGGGGCATGCTTTGCCCTAGCGATACTCCCGAAGGAGAGGTGAGATTAATCCCAATTCCCATTTAATATATATTGTAATCAGTTTTATCTTTTGAGGCATGTGGTCTGGTTAAAAATCTTGCGTTGATGACGCATATAACGACGGAAGTGGATGAATACCCCCTCATTCGTTTAGCCAATAATACAGGTGTGATTGATATCAATACAGTCAGCGGGGATTTCATGAACGCTCGGGATGTTTATGTGGTCTTCCTTAACGGTTGTATTATTGGGCTTGTGAAGAATTACAAGAGGTTGATTGGCTGGTTCCGCTTGATGAGGCGCAATGGCTTTATATCCGGATACGTTTCGATTTACCCAAATCATCTTCATAGATGCGTGTATATTAGCTCCGATGGAGGGCGTTTGTGTAGGCCGTACATAATTGTTGAGAAGGGGAAACCGTTGGTGACGAAGGAACATATTCAGGATTTGGAGATGGGAATACGATCATTTGAGGATTTCTTGCATGATGGTAAGGGAATCAGTATTGTCAATTTATAGGGCATTTATGCATGTAGCATTTTCATAGACAGAGTCATCCAATGAATAGCATCAGAGGTACTTATGCATCTCTACTTAAAAATCCCGAGAAATTAAAAACCTCCTCGTATACTATGTAATTAATTACTCCTCCTGCATTACTTTTCAGGATTAGTAGAATTTTTGGACGTGAACGAGGAAAACGACAGCTTCATTGCTTGCTATGAAAAAGACATAACAATCCAAACAACTCACTTGGAAATCGCAACATTTACATTACTAGGAGTTTGCGCAGGTTTAGTTCCTTATCCCCACCACAATCAATCCCCTAGGAATACTTACCAATGCGCCATGGGTAAACAAGCTATGGGCACTATTGGTTACAATCAAAGGAACCGCATGGACACCTTGTTATATAATTTAGTGTATCCTCAAGCTCCCATGGTTAAATCTAGAACAATAGAACTTATAAATTTCGATAAACTACCGGCTGGTCAGAACGCGACTGTAGCTGTAATGAGCTATAGTGGTTACGATATTGAAGACGCGTTAATTATCAATAAGGCTTCTATTGATAGGGGTTTCGGGCGTTGTTTGGTTTATAGAAATAGCAAATGTATTTTGAAAAGGTACGCCAATCAAACCTACGACAGGATACAAGGTCCTCTCATAGACACAACTACCAATAAACCAATTTGGAAGCATAATATTTTGGATAATGATGGGATCGTATCACCGGGGGAATCTGTAGAAAATCGACAAGTAATGAATGCATATAATTGCTTATTTATTTTTAAATTGATGGTAATCCTTAGGTGCTTATAAATAAGTCGGTCCCTGTTATATCATCAGCGCCACCTGGTGGAAGTAGCACGAGTAGCGTGGAATACAGAGACGTTCCTGTATGTTACAAAAACACCGAACCTAGTTACATAGAGAAGGTGATGGTTTCTACAAATGAGGAAGATGCGGGTCTGATCAAGATTTTACTCAGGCAAACTAGAAGACCTGAAATTGGAGATAAGTTTAGCTCGAGGCATGGTCAAAAGGGAGTAGTGGGGTTGGTGGTTGAGCAAGAGGACATGCCTTTTAATGAATACGGAATATGCCCGGATATAATTATGAACCCTCACGGATTTCCATCTCGTATGACAGTTGGGAAGTTAATAGAATTGTTAGCTGGTAAAGCTGGACTCTTAGAAGGTAAGTCGCTAAATGAAGGAAAATTTCACGAGAAGTGACACGCATTTTCGGATGTACTTACACATACATTACGGTAAGGGCGTGAGAATCATTTACACGTATAGATATCTAAAGCGCTCCTGCACATGCCATCTCGCGTTAAGTAATTCAAGAACTACACGAGAGCATGCGCAGTACGCAGATATTAACTCTAACAGCTAATTTCTTTCAGGCAAATTTCATTATGGGACAGCATTTGGTGGTTCTAAAGTGGAAGACGTCAGCGAAGAATTAATAAAACACGGGTTTAACTATCAAGGAAAAGATTTCTTTTACTCTGGCATTACAGGAGAATGTTTGCAGGCATATATCTATTCAGGACCGGTTTATTACCAAAAATTAAAACATATGGTGCAAGATAAAATGCATGCAAGGTATTTCTCAGGCTTCATTTCTCTAATTTAATTGATAAGAAAATAATTAATTATAGAGCGAGAGGTCCTAGAGCTGTATTAACTAGACAGCCAACTGAAGGTAGAAGTCGAGATGGTGGGCTTAGATTGGGTGAGATGGAACGCGATTGTTTAATAGGTTATGGAGCAAGGTAAAAGTTACTTTTCGTCGTTTAAGTAATGTTTAATGCATAATCGTCTATTCCTTATTTATTAGCATGATGCTAGTGGAACGACTTATGGTTTCGAGCGACCAATGTGAAGTCGACGTCTGCAATAAGTGTGGGAGATTAGGATACTGCAGTTGGTGCAACAGCTGTAAGAGTTCCGTTGAGGTATCAACAATCACGATGCCTTACGCTTGTAAATTGCTTTTAACCGAATTGCAAGCTATGAACATTACCGCTAGATTGACGCTAACGCATTACTGTCAATAAAGGTGGAAAAATTCTTCAACTTATGTTTTCGAGATTATTTATTGTATGTTTTAGATAAGAGTGTTGTACATTTTTGAACGGCCGTGTCATTGCTTTTATACGTTTTTTTTTTATGTTAATTAAATCGTTTCGTTTAAAAATGTGAGTTTGATTTGGTAAATCATCTTATTTTCAAGATATAGATATCTGTTTGGTTTACACAGTTCCGTTTTTGGTAGGGGTTATTGCTTTATCTTCTCTGTGTCCATTAGCTTTCCTCTTTTTTTTTTTTTCAAATTTGTCAGTTTTATTTTTCCACGTAGTTTCCTTAAAAGTCATTATTTTCCAGTGATGCTCGCATCTTTTTGATCCGTCCAAATAATACTTTGCATGTTTTACAAAATAGGCGTTTACGAATGTGACGGCTTCCTCATTCGATAAAAATGTTTGTACTTTAAGCGAAACTTTGAGCCTAGGAAACAGAAGAATGTCGCTGGAGGCCAGATCTGGCGAATAGGTTGGGTGGTCTATCAATTCGAACTCCAATTCGTGAATTTTTGCCATGGCGACCACTGAAGTGGTTGTCTTAGTGGAACAAAACTTTCTTCTTGAAATGCGGTCGTTTTTTCGCAATGTAATGATGCGTAGCACGCCTCCGTAATTGTTTTTCAAGATAGTCGATTGACACAACTACGTGATTGTCTCAAAAAGTCTTCATAATTTTCCTGGCCGATTGAACAATTTATTTAGAGAAGTACAATATCTATTTTTATTTCTGGTGTGCGTATGAAAATCGCAATTTTCCATAAGAATTCCCTATTTATAGACGTGAACGAGTTCAAAAATATAGATACCAGGTAACGGTAAGTTGCCTAGTTTGCCATAGATCTTATGACAGGTTTTTGTACCAAAAACATCTCATCTACATACGGCGACGAAGCACGAAAAACAACTCCATAGCGAATCCTACTGTGCACCCCTGATGACCCTGATAAATAAATAAAAAAAAAATTCAACTAACTGGCAGCTAAAACTTATATGCTCTAAGTTTCTTATATGAACCAGACAATTTATTTTTATTACAAAAAGAAACTATAGAATGTTCTTTTTGATTAAAATTTGCGTTGATATTGAGACCCAGTAAATTCAGGCCTGGCATGAAATGTGCAATTTTTGATTGGGAGCTGTTAGATTATGTTAGATAGATTCATCTATGACATTCAACCGCCAAAAACGAATATATTTAAAAATGATTACCTATGTAAAAATAATGTATTTTTTTAATAGACACCTATAGATTTCTGTCGTGTTACGGTAAACTTGAAACTTTTTTTGGGAATTTTGCTCAATTTCACTTTCATCCTATAACAGCCATTTAAAAAATTAACATAGGATCTTCCGCGTGCATTCCATCAACATATTTTAAGATAATAGAATCGAATCGTGTGCGATGTGCGAATTGTGCACATGTAGCAAATTGCAATGATTGTAATGCGATCATGTAAGGCATACTCATGCCCGTGTCGCACTTGTAGTTGAATCCCCGACATTAACATAAGACGTGCTCAGTGGCTCGTTTGAGAAACTCGACGCGTGAAGAAGTTAAAGGAAAAGATGTTAGTCTTCCATAGGTAAGCAGTGGTGTGTGAAACCGGCATTTCAAATTGTTCCTTTCTGATGTTCCTGGCGCACGGAATTCGGAGCTCAGTCGCAATTTAACTGTGCCGCTTATTACTTTATCCGCTAAGGTGTAAAAGAAAAAAAAACGATGATGTGCTGTTGTTTCGGGATTTGTAGAATCGTCAGCTGGTAGAATAAGACATAGAAAGAAGATAATTGTTCTTTTTGACGGTAGGAAGTTGTAATATATTAGATTTTATTGCTGAAAATTAATTTTAGCACTACCTTAACCAAAATAATAAGTTCTAAATTAAATGTTTATTTCTCTTTGCGTGTGTTTTTCTTGTTTCTGTTTTCTCCACAAATGTAATTTTGAAAGATTTTTGTTTTTATCTGAATATAAAGGCAACTTAGAGTTACATTTATTTTGTATATAAATTTTGAAGGAATTCAATTTTTCTAATTGTTCTATATTTTAGAAAGTTTTTAAATTTTGTCCAATGTTTCAATGTCAACGCTAAATATTTTTGTAAAACGGTTTAAATTTACATCGATGTAAAGTACTCCTTGCTCGAGGAGCCTGATGCTAACTTAATTCTAACGCCACTTGTAGATGTTAATCGATTATTATTTATCTAGAAAATACAAGATTTACATAAACTTTGCAAAACGGGACTGTTTATAAAATATCCCGTTGATTTTTATCCAAACTATTGTTAATAAACATCACGCTGCTTGATAAACCATTCATTCTCGACCAAGTTTCTATCAAGATCCAGAAAAATGATTCATGTGGTTGTTGTCGCTCCTATTTAATTTTAAAATGTCTTCTTCGCCCATAGTGAACACTTGTGTTAACATATTATGCATGGTTGAAATCAAAAGAAAAATCTCTTTCCGGCGGAATCAAAATCCAATACGGCACCGATATAAAATAAAAAAATTGATGATAGCCAGAAAGAACCGAAACGTCATATAAAAATTTCGAATTCGCCTTAGATAGAAGATCGAAAGTGGCGTTGAGAATGTGCTTTTGTTTTTTCTGCAAGGTCAAACAAAGGTGCTAGAAGTAAAAAACATGTGCATTTCTTGTTTTCCTAAAAAATCTCGAGCGTCGTTTTTCACCACAGGTCTAGTCTTCGGGTTCGTAACAAGCACAAAATTTAGCAATTTTGCCAAGTTTGAATTATCTCGACTAATAAGGGAAGTCCCCATAGTGAGGATCAAAGATGAATCAGTTTGTATACAACCAACATCCTTGACCAGAAAACTACACTTACCTTCCTTGTCACTCGAAGTATTTAAATCAGCAGCATTTATTGCTTAAGAGTGCACAGTTCATGCTTATTCAGCATTAACAAAAAATTTATTCAAATTAAGTTTTGATTCGGCTAGGAACAGCATTGAAAAAAAAAATAAGAAAATCCCTCAACGGAAGACCGCATTTAGAGTTCTTGAATTATCAAGAACGGTAGCATGTCCTCATGTAACAACCAAAATCTTTGCAAGCCAAGCTCTTCAATCTTTTATCGATAAATAAATAATAATTCTTGCATTATTTATCAAAGTTATTGGTAATATGAAACAAATTTAACTTTTTTAGATTTTGTTACCTACTAAGCTATTTATTTTTACATTAAACTTGAAGTAGCTACTCTCTAAAAATTGTGTTTTCAGTACTTTGGGAAGTGGTTTCAGAGAAAAAAACAATGTATTAGGTACTTAAACGAAAGGACTAACGTATATTCTACAAAATTCGTCTATTGTTGATTCAATAAATTTTTGTAATATTAATAAGTGGTCTCATGAAGTAGTTGAAGAATTTTTGTTGATTTAATGCATGCACTTTGATACAACAACTAAAAATGTTAACGGAAACCTGTAGTAACACCAGCTGTTCTTCCAACAAAAAGACATAGTTGAGTTAACAAATAAATTAAATTTATATTGCCATAATTGTTAAACTGATTAATATTGGCCGTTTCGAGGACACGAATGGTCCTCATCATCATGTTGTTTACCATACTACGCCACAGTCCTTGCTATCATTATTGATTAATATTGTTGTTCATCAGAGTAGAGAAAAAATAGAAAAGATTTTGTTGATTGTAACAAGCGATCTTCTCTATACGTACAAACTTACAATTGACGTCGGGTATTCCTGAACAGATGCCAGTAGGGTAAAGTCTTTTCTTTCACCATATATGTACCTACATTAAATTTGTTCTTCTATCCATAGGCTTCAAGTTTTAACCATAAATTGGGTTTTAATAGCTAATAAAAAATAAAAATTACAAGATTAGATTTAACTGCATTATAACGATGGCAATTAGAAAATTTAAAAGCCGCATTATTATAGGACGACGAAATTAGTGAAAGTGGTCGGAGGTAAGTCAGCTAAGTGTGAATAATAAGATGCTCTTGTTTAAAAGAAGAAAATGCATTGTCTTTCCAGAAAGAGATTAATGATTAATGAGCACAATAAACTTGTTTAAAAAGAAACGATCAAAATTCCTTGTAAATTTATATTTTAAAACAATTGCAAAAGAAAAGAATCAGACTATATCAGATTATATTATATAGGATGTTTGGTATTCGCACAAGCGTGTCCATGTTAATGTTGCTGTTGGCAACGCGGTCTTTATTTTGTCATTTTTTTCCAAAATAATGAGATTTTGATAGGTTTCTTGGTTGTTCTCTTCTTCAACGATCCAGAAATTAATAATCACTTACTGTGCATAATGTAAGATTATTTTCTCAAAGAAAATCTGTATAGAATTTGCTTAATTGCATAATGATTAATTCAATTTAATTATAGTAATGGTAAAATAAAGGAAATATCGATTTTTCCACCGATTAATTATTAGTTTAATTTTTTCTTTGCAATTGTATAATCGAAACTTTTTTAAGAGACACTTGGGGTTCACAATTACAGAGATGCTGATCCAAAATTACGTCCGAAATAATACTATGTACAATAGTTTCTCAAATCATTGATGGTTTTAAAAGTGACGCCCGTGCTTCTGAAATTTGATTCAAAAGCCTAAAAAAAATCGAAAATGAAGAATGCAAAATCCCAGAAGCACGGGCGTTAATTTTACGACACCCTGTATACATTATGAACCAAATTGCTAAGCTGTTATAATTGCATAAATCAAGCCATACTGATCTCATACGTATCTACATAATTACAACAACAGAAAGTAAAATCTGCATAAATTTCTGCCATTTTCGTGTTTAAAATTTCAGAAATTACTTTCACTCGGAACACGTGTATATACATCCCAATTAAAATACTCCTTTATAATTAATAAAGAGCAACGGAATTTAATCATTACATGATCCTTCGAAATGCAGTTATTCCTTACAGAATCAACAGTTCGTGCTAGACGCTATTAAAGAATATCGATTCTATATCGTTACACCTCAATTTCTGCCAATTTAAGACCATTATATCCGAGTAGGCCTTGCGTAAAAACAAACGAAGAACGAAAAAATTGCGTGATCCGATAGAAATTTCACTCGTAATGGAGCTAACGCGTCGCGAAATTGTAGGAAAAACAAATAACAATCGCATACATGTGTACCGGTTAAGTAATAGCGCATCGTAATTGAGATAGTTCTGTTTTAATGGGCGCCAAGACAACAAGAAAGTTCACTATTGCGCAATCGCGTGTGCCATGGACGAAGAACGAAATGCGATTGTTTCGTTTATGGACTCTGACGATGCGGTTTTTTTTATACTTTTGTGTATTACGAATGTTGGTATTTATTTTTTTTTAACGGGATGGTATGGGTGATCTAACAAGAATCTAGGTTGTATATGTCATAAAATGGTCTGTAATATAATGGGGTTACATGAAATAACGGAAGTATGCCGTTAGTTATAATGCTGAAACCACTTGTTGGTGCCTTATGGGATTGCGTGATTTCAATTGAAATAACTGCATAAGTGCGTTACATTTTTGCAGCAGAGGAAGAAAATAATAAAGTTCCAAAACGTTAAAACCCCATTATCATTCACATCCTATTTCTAACCTAGGAGGAATATGGATTTCTACTTGCTGAACATGTTTTGCTATTCTAGTAATAACCAGGAAATCCTAGGATTGGGAAAGATCGAGTGGGACCAGAGTTGTCTGACCTCCTTAGTTGATCAAGTCCTTTCAAAAACATATCACCAATAGTTGTCCTAGTTTTCCCATAAATAATATAAAAATGCTTCGTTACATACAATAGTTTTTGAAACATGGTCTTTATTGTAATTTGTTGGTATCCCTGAAGGAAAAAAAAAACATTTGAAAACAAATTGAATTGAAAAGAAAAGCCCTACTGCACTTGGGCGATGGGCCAGATTTAACATCTTGAAACATCAAGTCGGAAATAAACACTAGAATTACCGAAACATTTCTAAATTTCAGCAGATATTTCTAAACATTATTATCTTCAGCACACCAAAATTCTGAAAACACTTTTATAGAAAAAAAAGTGAAGAATTCGCAAAAATCATTTGGTGCAAAGACAAGACACAAAATGGTCAATTTATATGATGCGGGATCCGCTGAGAGTATAACTGAAAGCGTAACTTCTGAAAGATTCTGTAATCAGTTACGAAATACCGCAAATAATTACAATAAATAATTATAATAATTAATATTGGTATATGTTATTGTTAAAACGCGAATAATAACAGACAGTCCATTTCAAAATATTATTAAATACCTACTATAAACACTCAACATTTCAACATGTCAACACAATGGAAGAAAATTAGCTTTCCTGAAGATAACTACCTCGTATTATCGCGCTATTTTATACGAAAAAAGCGTGCTTGATGACCCGTGGCATCACGGAAATCGTTCATTTTACGGACTGGGCGATTCTATCAATACATCTCGTTAACTTACTATTACAGGTGCGGACAACCATCGACATCATCGACACATTGTGCGGCGAGAGTAATTGAGGAGCTTTCAACGATCTCAGCTTATATCTCTGCCGTCCAGTCTTGTGGTCGTATCGCGAAAATTCGCATCCTGGATGAAACATGATTTGCGGGGTGGAAGGCCAAATTTTCGAATATGAAGATGAATCGTGCTAGTGTCTTCCTTCTGCTGATCTTCTTCGGGTGCTATCTCTGCGAAGATATCGGCGTTCAATGTCCGCCTCAAGAGGCCATCTTACCTTGTAGGTGTTTGACTAAAGGTGGTGAATATCAAGTATGGTAAGCAATGCAAATTTACGATAATTATGCTAAAATTTTCTTGCAAAACTTTAAGGAAGTTACGGGTATCCGATTCTATATTTAGCAATCTGAATCTATGAGAGTCGCTTCCTTTTCTGGTGGAATTCTTGTTGATAATCCAAAGTTAATTAACCTTATCCAAAAATTTGCAACTAACAACTACATTTACTGAATATTTCATTAGGATGACTGAAGATTTAGAGTTTAGAACAAGTAGAAACTTTTAAAATATACTGGGAGGGTCATAGCGACCGGTTTCGAGCTAATCGTTCATGATCAAGCCAGCTGTAAAGAGTAACCAATACAAATTTTTAGCTATAGGTTCTACATTAAATATTAACTTAAATCTTTTTATAACTATGTTTCCATAGTTTTCAAAATTCATTTCTTAAAAACATTCTATTGCCAATAGGTGTTCGCACAGCGATTTACCGAGAGTCCTAACAGGATTACGTACTATAGGAAGAACTATATTTCAACCAATAGACGAGTTAATTCTCGAAAACAATAATTTACCGTCTCTATCTGGAAGAACCTTTTTTCCACTACGAGCTGTTAGACTGATGTTAAGATATAATGGACTGGAAAGAGTCTCCAGCAGTTGGCTTGCTGGATTAGAGCAGACGTTGATGGAACTATATCTAGTAGAACCAGAATTGAAGTCACTTCCCGAAGATTCTTTAAATAATCTGGCAATGTTAGAGGCTATCACTATACAATCGCATATGTTGAAAAGATTGCCAAGTTTCTCAAATTTACCACAGATTAATTACTTGCAAATAGAGAGTCTATCTCTAGCGGAATTGACTCCTAGATTCTTCAGAAATCTCCCACGGTTGGAAAAGATACACATCAACGGTAGTCCATCTCTAGCACGTTTGGAATTGGACCAATTTCAAGACCTTTCAGCTTTAAAATTGATCAACATCTCATATAGTGGGTTGAACTGGATCCATCCAAGAGGTCTTAACCATCTTCCAGCTTTAACGGAACTTTCCCTAATTGGAAATAAAGTTACCGATTCTACTATGATTGGAAGAGCTTTGGGAGATTTACCGAATCTAGACACCTTGCGTTTAGATTACAACGTAATCGAAAGAATTGACGAGACGGCTTTTACTAATCTTCCAGCTTTGAAAACAGTATCCATTTCTTATAATAGGATTATAGAAATATACGGTGGGGCATTTTACAGACTTCCAGCTTTGAAGGTTATCAATCTAAATCATAACATGATAAGATACGTCCATCCTGAGAGCTTTTCTGCCACTAACCTGGAAGAATTGTTATTGGTTCACAATCGGATAAGTCACGCTGCTGAATTAAGGGCTATTTTAGATGCTTTGCCCAGATTGATTTCATTAGATATGAGTTACAATGATTTGCATGTAATTCCTTTTGGGTTAATAAGAGGCCATCCAGCTTTAGAGAGGTTGAATTTAAATTATAACAAAATCGACGTAATCGAAAGAGAAGCGTTAGTTGAGATGCCAGCTCTAAGGGAATTATCCTTAAAGAACAATACCCTTTCAGACAGCCTAAGCATGCCTATGTGGAACCTTCCCAATTTGAAAGGTTTGGATCTTTCTGGGAACTTCTTTAGGAGAATCGAACCTGGTCTTTTAACAAACTTACCTTCGCTTAGAAGAGTCGATTTTAGCTTCAATGAAATCGATCACGTGAATTCTCTTGCGCTATTGGATACACCAGCTTTGGAATATATTAATCTGTCTCACAATGCTCTGGTGACACTACATCCTGCTACGTTTAGACATCTCATTGGATTATACGAATTAGACCTTAGCAGTAATAGATTGTTACAGTTTGTACCAGGATTACCTAGAAGTATCGAATACTTACATTTAAAAAGGAATAATATTGGAAATATACCTTTAACTACTTCACCAGATCTCGACTTGCCAACTCTTAGGATGCTAGACCTATCTTTGAATAGCTTAAAGAGCTTGAAGAGAGATTCCTTCAGGACATTACCATTACTGAAGAAATTATATTTTGGCAGTAATTTCCTGCAGAATCTGGAAGATGGTACCTTTGGGGGTTTGCTGAATCTAGAAGTATTAGATCTTCAGGAAAATAACTTAGTCCAGATGCCTCCACATATCTTTAATGATCTCCTGGAGTTACAAGCTGTAAATTTGAGGAACAATAAACTTTACGTAGTGAAAAATCAAATATTCCACAACAATAAACACCTTAAAATGCTCGACATCAGTAGGAATCAATTGAGAGACCTCCATAAGGATATCTTCCAACACTCTAGAGAGTTGGAAGTGGTAAATGTTTCCTATAACCATCTGGTTAGTCTTCCTTCCAGTATAAACGGTTTGGAAAGGTTGAAAATATTAGATTTGCACGATAATCGTCTCGGCGAGATCAGTCCGGATCTGCTGAATAGTTTGAAATCTTTAACGGAATTAAGGGTCTCGCAGAATTTCGTTCAGGAGTTGAAGACTGCCGCTTTCGATAATATGGAGCATTTGAAAGTGTTGTATTTGAATAATAACGAATTTACGGATGTTCAAACGAATACTTTTAGAGCTTTGCCAGCGCTGAAACATATTAAACTTAATGAGAATAAGATTAAAGTATTGCCCGATTTTGCTTTCAATAATCTCCCGAATTTGCAGGTAAATTTAAATGGAATGAATGAAATATTCACACTTTGTAATGGTTTTGATTTAAGGTATTAGAGCTTCAAGATAATTTGATACAAAAGATCTCAGTAAACGCTTTCTATCTTGTACCACACCTTCTAATGCTGAACTTAAGCGGAAATCTAATTCCGGATATGAACCAGGCAGGTCTACAAAATCTACAATCCTTAGAGATGCTAGACGTAAGTTTCAACCGTTTGACAGAAGTCGAAAGCGGTGCCCTTGAAAAGATGGAGTGGTTGGTGGAACTGAAGATGGACAACAATGCGATATGCGGTGTTAGAGGCATTTCATTCAATCGAATGCCTCGTCTGCGAGTTTTAAGCATCAGAAACAATAAGATGATGTCATTTCCGGAGAGGGCCGTGCAAAAGTTGAGAGGAAATCTCGCCGTTCTTGACATAGATGGTGAGAGGTTTAGCGGTTATTTTATTAAAATTAGAAGATGGTTATCGTAGCCCGTGAGCGTGGTTCGTTTTGTTTCGAATGAATTTGATTTAAGCGGATATCACATAGTTGGTTGTAAAACGTTTGTAAATTCTGCGGTAATCAGATAAGATAATTGTCTTCGTTAACGACAACTTCCGTAATTACGAATTTTAATATGTATGTATGATAATCATCTTTTAAAGAATTTTAAAATGATTTTTTAAGATTAATCAATTCAATTCAAATTTGATACGATATTACATAAAGACTTCTTAATACAAAGTGTCTAAAAAGTTTTGAACGTTATTGATATTAGCGAGAATCTAAGATCTAAATTGTGCTTTCAGGAAATCCGTTAGCATGCACTTGCAGTCTTCTTTGGCTTAGAGCTTGGCTCCAAGAATCTTCAACAACAGGTCCAAAATGCTTAGACGGAATCCTTCTGACAGAAAAGCGATTATCTCGAGAAGAATGCATGCAAGATTCGAGATTGTTGGATCCCGTAGCGCCAGGTTGCGAATCAGAACTTCTCAGTATCCCCAATTTCTACGGTCCATCCCATAATCATCATCCGTGGATGAATCTGAAGAACAATAATTCGACATCCGCAAAGACCAATTTGCTTCCGTCACCAGAAGAATCTGAGCTATTCTACGATGACTACCTGGATTATCCTTACAACGACACGGAGCATTCAAATCAAGAGGTTTACACCCATATTAGGACTACTACTACCGAGAAATCTTCACATTTCGTCTCTGGGGACACGCCAACACTATACGCGGCTAGTTCTCGAAAAAATGGCACCGTGAATACTCCAAAACCGGTTAATGGATCGCCTGGCAGCAGCGGATTTACTATTTTCGGAGTTCCTTTGTCTAGTTTTAATATAAATAACTTATGGGGTGGCGGGAGGAATGACAAGAAGGAAGGTAGTGGGAATTTAAAAACGAGTATCGTTACCAAACCAATAAAAGTAAATGAAGGATTGACGGCCAAAGAGACACAGATGAAGTTGATGATGGCAGAACAAAATACGGAGAGAAAAATTGCTGTGGTGAATAAATCTATAAGAGGAACAAGTAGTAGAGGTAAGACTATCAATAAATAAAATGTACAGGTGGTCCTGGCTCTAATAATTTTTTTTTATTTTAATGTACTTTCGTAACAATATCCAGTTTCACCTTTAATAATTTTCTTACAAATTCGAAATAACTTTCTGACTCATTTCCTAGCAACTCAATGGGATTTATGCCAGGAAATTGTAAGTCATACTATGTTCACTAGAGCTCTCTGATTTCCTTGCTGCCTTGTTTGTCGCTTTAAAACTTTCAAGTAACCTTCATTATAATGCCATGAATTGATTGCAAGTCTCTAGTTCTCTCGAAGGAAATTGTTTCCAAGCAAGTACAGAAGCCCCTCCATTTTCAACTGTCAGCATAATACATTCACCGACCCATCTTCAAATAAAAGTTACGTTACTACTGTGAAATACTTGAAATTTCAATTGGTATGTCTACAATTCACAGATCAACATCACAATTTTCCTGGTCTTTGGCTTATTGTAGTCTGTTTTGTTGATTTTGATACCTGAATATTTATCAAACACACTGGAAATGTTTTTTACATATTTGAAAAATATTTCTAGGTATGTTTTCCCCCTTCAATCCAGAAATACAAACCGGAGGTTTTGTTCCGCTACTTCCGGGATCTGGTGGATTCAAGCCTATAGTGAATCCAGCAATTCGTACAAGCGGTGAAGCCCAAGTCGAAAAAGTCGATATCAAAAGTCTCAACGCATCATCTGCTAAACAAAAGACCCTTGCCACCTCCGTTCCGAAACATACTTCGACTTATATGACTACTAAAATATCAAGCATGGGTCATCCCCTCCCAGTCCCTACGACACCTTTGCCGATTACGACTGAGATTTCAGCAAATAAGAACAAAATCGAAGCTAAATTGTTTGTACAACCGCCTCTTCCTGGAAATGAAAAGATAAAAGAAAAAGATGGTGCAAAGGCTATTGGCAATGTCACTATCTTGAGAGGAACAAATTTAAAACCGCAGGAAATCGAACAGATAAAGAATATTTCCGAGTTCCTATCTACGACTCCAACGAGAATGAAAACTGATCATTCTAATTTAGAGATCATTGAGGATGATGAGAGTTTCGAAGATATTTTCAAAGAGATCGTTGAAAATGTCTCGTTACCTTTGAATTTGAACGAAACGATTACGGAGGGAAGCATTGAGCATATAGTGCAGATACAAACAGATACAAAAAGTGAAAGATCACATCTTGCTGACTTAAACGTTAATTTAAACTCATCTTCGGTTGTTAACAGTGCGCTTATCAAAAGGCAAAATAACTTCACGAAACCGGCTTTTTTAATACCGGGAGGACAACAGCCACAGTACAGACCAGCTGGACGTTCGACAATAACCAAAATACAATCTCCTTTGTTATCATCAAACGCACCTTTGGTGGCTAACTCTAATGAAAATGACGAGGCGACATTGCCATCTCATGCAATAAACCAGGAAGATGTTACGACACCAAAAACGCAAATAGATAAGAGCTGGTATTTTGCCAGTTACAATCAAAGAGATCAAGAGTCTTTCGCGAAAGGCACTCATCATTATGGTAGTTCCGTTTTCCACCTGAAGTCTAATATTTATTTAATAATTTTGTTGTATGTAGTGAAATTTTATGTAGGTATGCTAGTGTAATTCTTTGTAAAGCGATTGATTAGAGATAGAAAATAGATAGTAAATAGTATCTTTGTTTGATTTTCATTAACTATAACGTTGTATTTTGAAAAATTATCTTCTGAAGTATGCATCGTAATCATAATTAAAGAAATAGGAGCCATATGCACGCGATATTTGCATAACACACACAATAAAAAATACTGAATTCTTTCTGAAAATTTTTTTATTACGACTGTAAAATTATGTTAAAAATTTTAGCACAAAAAATTAAATACTTAATTCTTAGATTACTAATTCTTAATTAATTATTTTTTCTTTTCATCTTTCTTTGTGTCTTTCTCTTTTTCCTTATCCTTATCTTTATCTTTGTCTTTATTATCCTTCTCTTTCTTTGAATCATCTTTCTTTCCTTCTTCTGCATCTCTATTAGTTAATTTATTATTAATTAAGTTATGCAAAGCAACAATTGATCTAACCATAGCTGCTAGATATACAACGAGCATCTGATCATTATTTTTAACGTAAAATGATTTGTTAAATGCATCTTTACTAATATCCGGTAATAAATTAAATATGTCTTGCATTTGATATATAATCTGATGGTTTATGGGCAATTTGCCTTCACTAACTTGTAACAAATAATCTCTGATATTTTGTAACTGTAAATGTAAGCCTTTCAAACCAAGAAGTTGATTCGTAATCCTCTGCGAAAGTGTTCCAACAGTCGTATCTTTGATATCCCTCAATAAATGCTCTACGCCAACTTCTTCTGCTTCTTCGGCACCGATTTCACTTGGAACATGCTCAAATGTTTTAGTTGTCGGAGATCCATCATCATGTACTTCTTCCACAGCTTGGTAAGCTTCTGTTGGTAATCCTAGATCTTTAGGTTCTGCATCGATTATAACTAATGTTGAGTTAGGACAGTAACGTCTTATTAATTCATTAATAGCAATATCATTTTGATGTAATTTAGGTCCGGTATGGTACCATCCTACTACCTTTTCTCTTGCATTAACCTTTTTAAACATACCATACATGTTTTCTAAGTAATCATGGTCCAAAAACCACACAGATTTATCTTTATCATCTTCATCGAAAGGAACTGCAATTAAATACAGCATAAATCTAAAGAAACGATCGCGATGTAAATATAAATACCTGCAAAACTATTCGAGATGTCCAAGACACCTTTCGCACGCCAACAACCAAGTAGAACGCCGACGACACGCTTCTGATTGCCGATCTTGCTCATGCGATTAAAATGGTCCACTACACTTAATAATACCAAGGGATGGACGACGACTTTACTTGTAGTTATCTCTTGACTAGGCATTTTGTTGTATATACGTGCTAATCGCTATAAAATCAATGTACTATAACAAATGTTCATAACAACCATGACATTACAACTTGTAATTATAGAAATATCTGTGACAGTTATTTTAAAACTGTCAATCGGATGTTGGGTAATTTGTGCTAGTGAACATATTATCTAATCAACAACATTTCCAATTAAATTATTTTTGAATTATAAATTTATGATTTACTACATAATGATATGTAATCGAACAAACTGAGATATAATCTAACAGGAATTAAAATGTGATGTTATAATTCTTTGTTTTAAATATATTCATGTTCATCGAGAGAAGAATCGAGTAGTGTACATTGTTTGGTTTAAATGCAAGGCTGCGTCCACGTAGACTGAGACCAACGATTTGGTTGATAGGTGAACGCTACTTAATCCATTTAATGTAATTTTTAATTAATGCCGTGAATAATAAGCAAGATAAGAAATATGTAGTAAATATTGCGCATTTTATAAGGAAATTAGTAATTTATGTTATCCATCAAAGCGGAAGCGCATTCTTTTTATAAGTATTTTGCATAAACGATTAGTAATATATTTAACAATAAATAACATAGTGTATATGTATATTATTTAAAACGAAATTAAATTCTTATTCGTCTAAAATAAAAATAAAAATTGAGGAAGGTATTTTGATTTACAAGAATAAGCTTTAGGAGAATTGGTTTTTTGATCGCGATTTTTGAATAATGGCAATAACCATTCTTTTAAAGTTGATCTTTCATAGAATCCTTATAATTTTTGCGTGGCTATGTAAGTAGTACTTTGGGACTATACTACATGAGTATTTTATTTTTATGGACAGTGTTGCCAGACGGGATTTTTAAAAACAGGAGATTTGTTGTATTGTGTTATTTAGGTGGGTTTCTTTAAAAAGTAAAAGAAAAATCACACACAAAATAAATTTTAATTTGTAACATTATTAATTATACATTATTATAATTTTAATTTATAACATTAATAACATAAAAATAAAGTAAACAGTAAATTTTAGGGGAATTTTTGAAAATATAGCGTCACATTTTAACATTATTTTCTTGGGATATTTCCTTAACTATAAACAAAGTATTTTGGTAAAAATTAGGAATTTTAGATTGAAAATCAGTAGATCAAGAGAAACTTTTGGAAAATTAGATCTCCTGGAAAATAAGGAGATCTGACAACACTGGTTATATTGTAGTATAAGGAGAATAATCTGTTAGCCAATTTTGAAAATGCTCGAATGGCCTTATTGTATCCTCTCTATACTGTGTTTATATTGTTTCTAAAAATAAGTTTTTAAAGAAAAGTACTTCCATTTTGTAACATCTAATTAAGTTACTCAAAATTAGAGGGCAACAACAAAATCAAATATATAGATTTCTGTCAACTTGTTAACTTATTGTTTGCTATTAAAAATGGAATTTTTTTGAATTGTAATATTTTTTATTTAGTGAATGAAACTGCAAATTAAAAATTAATGTCGATATGTTCGTAAATAACAACATAGTTTGTGTTGCGGTTTTTAAACAGAAGACACTGTGTACCTATAGATAATATAATGCGAGTACTAAACCGCATTAAAAATACATATATCTCGGTGAATTTCATGAAACAATGAGTGAGATTTTTTAATTTCGTTATCCTTGCGTTACGTTTGATAAACGGCAGGCGAATTAAATTTATATAGCCAAGCCTGGCATTAAAGCATTTTCGAACTTCATCGTTCACATAGCACGGGTGTATAATCTAGGCAATGTTTACATTGATACGATTATCGATTTCTGTCCACACTGTAGGATCTTTTAAGTAATTTTCCTTATAAAATGCGACCATACGTGTGTTTTGCCATATTATTATTTATTGCTGCTGGTATTAGCGCACAAGAAAACTGTGAAAGTTTAGAAAAATGTTCGGATTGCATAAAGAAATTGGGCTGTATGTGGTGTTCTCAACCGGTAAGTTTACTTTGTTTTCCATTAATTTTATTGAAAATCGATATTGTTTGGATTTAAAATACATTGTCACTGAAAAGATTTGTAGAGAAATGTAAAAATTGAGTAAAAACTCGGAAATTGTGCTTGCGTTTTCATTATATTACTAATGAAATAATGAACATTTTCAAAATGCAGTCATTTTAATGAAAAAGGGCTGCTATGAAAGCAAAATTCAAACTGTTTTTAAAAAACTATAAAAGCTGTTTTCGTCAAAATGCGAATTTTGGAAGGCTAATAGGAATTTTTGGCTAATCTTTCATAAGCATCTTTTCCTGAAATTTAAAATATTTAAATTAGAATTGCATTTGTATACTAAGAAAATTATTATTGAAATGTATTTCCAGTAGCATTTGTCTACAGTTTACACACTGAAATGACTAATAATCGTTTATATCTCGTTCTAAGCGCTGTTAGGCAACTCAAATAATCCGCTGTTCAACTGTACGGGAAAATTCACGGAAGTTTGTGCGTTAGTTCAATCGCTTATTTGTTTGTTATAGACTTCACTATAATTTACTTCATGAAGTATTACGTTTAATACTGCGTACGTGATATTTACAGGAATTCCCAATGAGTTTCTATAAAAAGTAATAAACGTTGTTTTTAATAAAATGCAAATGTACATGACTAACTCATAATCATCTAAGTGTGTGTATTATAAATGAGCATATTTAGCTATTCTAGTGTTCTAGTGTAGTTGTGAGCTGTTTTAGAATAGACATTCATCATTTTACTTGTTTACAGAACATCTCAAAAATGTCAAAAAATGTAGTTTAATTCAATAATGTTTCGTTTCTAATCAATAAAGTTACTGTAAACATCACAAAAATATCGGTAACCTCCGTACCACATAAATTTAATTAATTAATTAATCTGGGACGGCCGTTTCGAGGATACGAATGATCCACAGTCTCAACCGTCTCAACCATCCCATACTTTCTAGAAAAATATTATTTACAAGTACCTACTTTTATCGCCTACGTGCCTTAAAACTAAGACGAAAAAATATAGAATACGGACAAATAGACGGAAGGGTCTCTTATTATCGTTGCCCGAGACATAAAACATGTGCAAGGTTTACCCCAATAAATCGAATAGAACTGACTACGATAGCGGTCCGTTTTCTCTATTCATCAGATTTTTTTGGCTTTTTATGTAATCCGTCACGTACGCGTCTAATTCTCGCGGCGAAGCTACATTCTTATTCAATTTCAATTTTTTTAATTTAATATTATGCCCGGTTTCGTTTAGTGTCGGGCTACATTTGAGGAATCTAATCTACCGAAGCGATAACACCTGCTATGTTCCTTAAATCCTGGTGCCTCGTTTGACCAGTGTAGGCTTTATTACAGTCACTGCATGAAATTTTATAAATTCCTGACCTCTCTTCCGTTTTCGGTTTATCTTTCGGATTGCCAAGAAGGTTTTTAAGCGTGTTTCAACAGATTTTAAAGATTTCTTTAACACTCACAATATTTATTCAAATAAGAAGCTATTTTGCTCGGAACAACTCAGTTATTTTGATATTTTTGCAATGTTCGGTAAAGATGCTGTTTGTATTTAATATAAAATCAGCTCACCCAACTACAAACGATTTAATATTACCAGGTAGTTGATTTAAGACATTCATTTTTGTTGGTGTACTAATTTGCAGAATTTCCTAAAAACTTATTTCTGATCGAAAATATTTACACATATTGCAGAGAGATACTCTAATGTTTATATTTCTTATAATTCTTAAAATACATTTCTGAAACTCGAAAACATCCTGAGTGGCAGGTGGTGTTTCTCAAAACCAGATATGATAATCTGGTTGTTTTTAGGAATTGCAATCTACCTTCTAGAGCAAAATAAACAGTGACTAATTGTTTTGACCAAAAAAAAATCATTCCCTTGAAATTATTTCAAAATTAAATGGTTTATTATTTAGTCTTCGAAATTTAATCAGGTAACCAAATAAGTTCGTGCGGTTTTTGACGGTATAATAAATATTTATCGAAAATATTAAGACGCTATTGTTAATCGAATTAACTATTACAGTCAACGATCTTTTATTAAAGTGAAACGGTGTTTTAAAACTCTACGGATTGTGAATTAAAGAATTGACAGACTACATTTATTATATCACCTCGAGTTTGGAGCTACCTATAGTTGATACAGTTGTTAAGAGACGAAAGATGGTTACAAAATGCCAAGAGAATAAGACTTGCGGTATGAGGTCTGGTGTTGTTCTGTAAGAAAAGCACTTTCTTTCGATTGGTTAAAGAAGGCTGCTTCTGTATGAGCGCTGCTTGTACTCGCTGAAGGTGTTTACAATACAAGTTAGCACTGATGATTTGACCCGTTTCCAAAAACTCATAATGAGCAATTTCGGCTGCTATCCGCCAAACACACAATAAATTCTTTTCTGGCTGCAAAGAAACCTTGGGAGTGCCGGGCAAACTTATTAATTAACCAAACAAGCAATGATATGAACGCTTAGAATTTGAGTACAATATCCACTTTTCATTGTTAAGTCAACAACCGGTAAGGAAAGGTTCACTATGCGTTGTTTGAAATGTTTGCTGAACAAATGGTAAGACGGCTCTGATAATTCATGTAGGCTTAACTTCCAGGTCTTTCTTAGTTATTGAAAATGAATGGAAACGAATAGTTTCATCGCGTACATTGACCGTTTCTGCAATCTTTAAGCATATTGTACAGAACAATCCTCGTTGTTAACGATCTTCGGTCTTCCAAAGCGTGCTACATCGGTCAAGTTGAAATCTCGTAAAGAAAATTTTTTGAACCACTTCTGCCGTTCGATCACCTAGAGCACCATCTCCGAATGTGCTACATTTTTTTCACAGCTTTGGTGCCGAATTCTCACTCGTAGAGCAAACAACCACGAATTAACGTTTAATTCGTTGCAATTTTAAATAATTTTAAAATAAATATTAAACAATTGTCACCAAAAGAGTGTGTATACAAAGAGAGAAGGATTAATATTAAAGTAGATGACATGTAACAAACATGATAACTTGAGAAATACCCAATCTGGCAATCCGAAGGGTACAAAAATCGTACGAACTTATTTGGTCACCTAATACATCCTAACAGACATTGAAGTTTACCTTTCGAAAACCGAATAACAACCTATTTCATTTTGAAATAATTTGAGGAGATCGTTTTGTTCAGTTAAAAGTTTGATGTACACAGGTGTCCCTAGTAGAAAATAAAGTTTCCAAATAAAATAAAGTCCTACACAACATAAAATTACAAAACTTCAAGAAATACTCATTTGAATAAAATTTAAATCGCCCCTCTAACTAGTGAGTCGTTTAAGCTTTCTTAGGTCAAACAATTTTTCATAGAAATTACCAAAAATATATTTTTTCAGAAGAAAACAAATTGAACTTTTTTTTTTAAAGTGGTGCAAATTGTCAGACAATTTTTGCGTATCGTTACTAAATTTTATACAGGATGTTCATAAACTATTTTCAAGTATTGATATTTTCAAACTGAACAAATTCCTTTTTTTCAAATATCCACACTAGTAGAAACGCATTCAGAAACATTAAGTGATTATATAACACACATATACATACATACATATAACGTTTAAACGACATTTAATCTGTTAATTAATATTAATGAAATCACAGATTTAATTCGAATAAACGTTTTTTTTTAGAAGTAATAGTAATAACCTTATCCTATAAATATCTTAATAACATAATATATTTATAGGAACTTTACTTATTAAACAGAATATAGGGTGATTTTTTTAACTCGAAACTTTTAAATATCTCGAAAAATAAGCACTTGGCGAAAGTTTCCGTAATTAAAATTTAATCATACTGCAGAGGAAGTACATTAGTGTTAAAACTGGTCCCCCTCTTTCCCTCCTTGTGGCCGGGAGAGTAACTTTCCTAAAGTTCTATCAATACCATGAGGAAGCTATTTTAGTATTATTTTTTGGGGGCGAAAAAAAACATTCGGCTTGTGGATTTTAGACAGACCATAGAACTTGGGTGGTTAAATTATCTAGAAATGATGCTGTTTTGGATGTCTTCGGGGGTCGAGTAGCGATGGATGATGGCTGCTATTTCCCTTTCGATGCATGGGCGATAGATAGTATCCTGTAGTAGGGAGAGATCTACCCGTCATAATTTTTGGTGTTTACAACCACCTTACATTACCTTTGTCAAAAAACCTGACCCGAGAGACGACAATCATTCTTTTTCCAGCAGCGGTGCAACATCCAGTAGTCCTGGAGAAGCTCCATGCAATTGAGAGCGAAACATTAGCAGACTCATTCAATTACATCATGGTTTCAACCCGGAAACCTAGGTTCTTTAAAAAATAGTCTAAACGTGTTGATTGTGATAATTAAAGTACGACGACAACCACTTTAAAGCAATCCTTTTTACCGAATACCAATTTCTCTATTATCAAGATATATGGTTGATATAGTCGAATGCCACAAAGCAACAGAGTATTAAGACCATCTATGGCCGCAAAAGCGTTAAGAAAACATATCCCAATACCTTAGAAAAAAAAACGGAATTTAAAGCTATTAGCGATTGATGATTATAGTGCGAATTATCCCGATAATATGTTCAGTAGAATTGATAAAAAATATGAATTATACATGTGAGATACCTTCCAGAGTCCAATTCAATTCAATTTGTTAATAGGTTGAAAAAGTAGCTTTCGCGGCGCAGCCCGGTCTGATAATTTTTATTAAATCCTACCTAGTTGCCCCGTTTCGCAGATTATTTAGGTTGGTAGTTGCAATAATAAAGGACATATTCGCCAATTTCTTAGCGTAATGTATATTCAACACTTTCTGTACGTTGCAACTTTTTAATTATGTGCGTTACCTCTGCAGTTTAATTTAATTCAGGGTTTCCGTATAAAACATTATTTCTTTATTTATTTACAAAAAGTAAATAACACCCTAAAGATGTTTTTTACTTATCACTAAATCGTGTTTGTTGCTTTCGTTTTTCACATTTAGCAAAACTACTAATTTCTCTTATTCATTTTCTTTTGACGTAGGCCGACAAGATACATTGCAAAATGGAATCCTCCATATCCCACCTAAGCCAATGGTGTTCCTCTGACAAATTAATGAACCCTAAGACGAGTTACGAGATCATCAAGAACGTTGAGCTAAACACCGCTGTCACCGGCGAAGCCGTTCAAATTAAACCACAACGCATCAAATTAACTATTAGGAAAGGGGAGGAGTTTACAATACCTTTCCAATATGCACGTTCCTCAAACTATCCCGTCGATCTCTATTACATTTTCGATCTCTCGCAGAGTATGAAAGTTCATGTGGATAAGCTGGCTGAATTGGCTGATACCTTGATAAAGGTAATGCAGAGCACTACGAAAGATTTTAGGCTAGGTTTTGGGAGTTTTGTCGATAAACCTACGATGCCCTTTAAGTTTACACCTATAGGGTAAGTCAATTTGGATAGGAGAGGACCTTTTCACCTTGACATTTTAGTAAATGTGTGACCGGATTTCATAGGGACAACATGAATAATTTTTGTATTTGAGGAGAAGGATATGGTTAAATTAGTAAAAATGAGATATTTTCAACACAGCCAACTTGGTTAGAATTAAAAAAAAAAAACTAAATTTGCTAATTGCTTTCAGTAGATTTTTAGAGATGCAGTTTGAATTAATTCTTTTTGCGGAAATAAAGTACACAATTCAGGTATAGTACAAGAACAATAACGAAGAAAGAGAACAATTTGCTTTAGTTTGTGTTATTCGTCGATAAGTGCGTTTGCTCCAAAGAAATTTCGAAGATTGCTTGTGTACCAAAGGCTGGAGTTTCAGATTTGAGGGAATTCTGGGGGAAAATAAGTATAAGTGTTAAACTATCTGAAACATTAAGACCTGGGGATGCAGAAAGAAGATTTCAATTTTGCAGCTGGTATTTAGGCCAAGTGAACGCAAATCCAAATTCCAAGAATATCATTTGGATGGATAGGTTAAACGATCAAATTGTGGAATGTTTAACAGACATAATAAGCATTACTACCTTCAACACAATTTACAGCTGACTCTTCCAGTTCTAAACCAAGTTAGATTCGGTTTTAATGTTTGGTCCGGCAAAGATTAATAAGACCCATTATTTTTAATGGGGCGGAAGGTAACTTTCTTTTATACAAGGCGAGATCGAAGACTTAATAGAAGAGTTGCCATTAGGGACTACAATGAGAAAAAAGTTGAGTTCAGTGAACGCAAAAGGCATTGGCTCAACACATTTTTAGTGGTGTATATAAACAACGCAACCGGCGTGTTGATTCAATACATAAAATTCTTTTCACATTTAGTGTTGCGTTAACATCGTTTTATGTTGGAGCTACGCTATATTTAGAGCCACTCTAATGTTCAAATGACTAATGTGTAATATGCCTTAAAAATGTACATATCAAATTTGGAGTCTAACCGGGCCGACGTGCATGCAAGAGATTGCTTTCCACTTACCTCTGTAAACACAAACTATGACATATTTCGTGTTAAGTAGCCCACGAATAATCAAACTGCTGCACTACATTGTATTTGGTGGAAATAATGTAATATTAACGATAAATTAGTGCGGATTAAAATAAAATAATGTTGCTCCAACACAAGCATTGAATCAAATACAATCAAGGGTTAATTTCATTGAATGTTGAGTTAAATCAACGCAAAAACGGTAACACATTTTTTTTGCGTTAATTAACGCAGACTACTTAAATCAGCGGTTTAGTGCGAGGGAATTTGTAATTAATGGAACAGTACCTTCGTTGGCCTGCAAGATCATCTAATTTGGAACCTCTTGATATCTACTCTTAAGCAAAAATGGTTACTCTTCTATAGATATCGACGGCAAAAAAAGAGTTCAACATAGGCGTTATGTGAGAAATTCCACGAGCTCAATCCCCGCAGAAACTAGCGGTAAGAAATTTGTGAAACGCCCCTTTCACGGTATATCCAAAGGTATTAGTAGAATTTTTAGATATGAACGAAACACACGCAATCCAAAAGATAGAGCAGATATGAAGGAAAGGTAGGAAACTTCAATGTAGTGACTGATAAAGCTTATGTTGGTCAAACGAAAAGAGCGGTGAGGACGTCAGGATTTATCGTTACGATGACAATACACAGACGAAAATTAGAACTGCGTCTCAGGAATTATAGACGCTTACGAAAGTATTTACATAGAAAGCAACACAAAAAAAAATGTTATACTTAGTTGTATTTAGAAAAAAAAATATTTCTTAAAAGGTCCAAAATAAATTGCATAAACCAATTTATGGCCATGACAATTAATTTAACCATCTCTCTGCCTCCTCAAATACAAAAATTATCCATGTTATCGCTACGAAATCCAGGCACACAATATGTACAGAGAAAAATGTTGTATTTTTAATATAAGTTGGTAACGCAGAAGATACACACCGAATCTCTTTTTTTATGACTTAATTTAGCATTGACGAGAAATTCAAGGATTCAATAGTACAATACAGTTTCAAAAACCATCTATCCCTCACCGAAGACTATAACAAATTCGTGAAGGAGGTGAAGGAAGCGAATTTATCCACAAATGTAGATACTCCGGAAGGAGGTTTCGACGCATTAATGCAGGCTATCGTTTGCAAAGAAGTAATTAACTGGCGAGATGACGCTACCCGTCTAATAGTACTTTCAACGGATGCCACGTTTCATTTTGCTGGAGATGGAAAATTAGGTGGTGTATATGAACCAAACGATATGCAGTGTCATTCGAATGGAAACGAGTACCTTTACCTTATAGAGCAGGATTATCCTTCAATTGGGCAGCTTGGTTACATTATGAGGAAAAATAATATACATCTATTGTTTGCAATTCGAATTAATGAAAACGTAAGTTAGTGAAATATCGTTTCTTGTGCACTTACTAATTGATATTTAAGTAGATGGCAACCCCGAAATCTTCGTAATCTTGTAACATTTTTTTTAAAGTTAGAAAAGGTAAAATAAACCCACCCCATTTAATAATGAATATCATTTAAAAAGTCAATTAATCATAACCGATGATTTGTTATATTTGAAATAGATAGTGTCAGGAGTGCCGAAACAAAATGTAAAATTCAGTGCCAACTTGAAAAAAATATATTTATTATATTTAATCGAATTATTTATCATTATCTCATAAAACTATTTGCGCATATAGGAGATTTATACAAGAACCTACGAGGATTATGAGCAGCTTAGTGGTATACTGCCCAACACCTATGTTGGAAAACTGCTAAACGATTCTTCAAACGTTGTGAACCTAATTAAGGATATTTATAATGTAAGTACAGTAAAAGAAAAAACAATTTTTATTAATAACTTGCTAATCTAGTAATTTGCTTGCGAACAGTTACTTAAACCAAACCTGGTACAATATTACGCAGAAATGAATAACAGCAAACACAGGATATTAAAAGTTTGACTTTTCTTTATTTCTTTTTAATACCTCATAACAAAAAAAAATCGATACTTGGTCGACATGAGCTTTAAAAATAACAAGAATATAACAAAGAAAAACAATTATTACATAGAAAAGTAAGTTTCTTCGCTCTAAAAAATGTGTTCAAATCCATGGCTTTGGCATCTTTGTCGCAAACGTGGATCATTACATGTATCACAAGATTCCACAATTTTGTTCCATAATTGCTCTTCATTATTGGGCTTTGTGGCATACCCATCATTTTTTATCCACTTACTTCTAAATCGCTTTCGCAAAAATTCCCTTGCTCTTCGAGAAATGTGAGCTGCCGCGCCGCCATGCACGTAGTACATTCTTTCAATAATGTTCGACGGAACATTTTCTAATAAAGTGTTCAATTCATTTCCCAAAAAATGTCGATAGCCTGTCAATTAATTGGGCAATCGAAATGGACCAATTAGGTAATTGTCGATTATACCTGCTAGATAGATAATCCATACTGGTGAGTCTGCATTACGGTTTGATGATGGTTTTCATCTATCCAATAATTGGATAAAAAACATCATCGCAACTAAAATCTGCTTCATTTGTGAAAAAGATTAATTTTGCAACCATTGTACACAAAATAAATAATCCTGTTCTAATAGGTGATGATTTCATTGTAAATGAAACGGTTCCTGGGGGACTTGTTTAACTGATTCAATGCTAACATTCCGTACAGCTCAATATTATTTTTTTGTGCTTATTCTCTCACTATTTTATACTATTTGTAAAACAGCCTCTTCTTTTGGAACGATACGATGATTTCTGGTAACCCCATTGTTAACTTCTCCCAAACACCTATGGATGTCGGTAAATGTTCTTAACATTAGGAGTATCGATGGGTACCTCTCTTGATAGATACGTTGAGCTTCAGAAGATTTTGCCATAACAGATAATCATGTCCCTGTATTCTTTAAAAGTGTAAAGAACCATTTTTAAAAACAATTTTTAAGACGTTGTATCTTGAAAATAGAGGGCTTACGGGCGTCATTTTCTATTATTTTATGGTCCTTTATTGCGTGGTAGTATGCATTGTAGTTTTTTCAATGTCACTCGGTATATTGACTTTGACTACGATGTTGAACACACACTTTTATCGGTCGTTGTCTCCTTTATGCAACTTAAAAGATTAGTTTATTGATAAACGTATCAGTGTTTTGTTTATTGTTCTTTAAGATTGTTTACTATAATTTTTCTTTTGTGATTCTCATAGAGATAAACGAAGATCTTTACGTTAGATTTTTGTTTATCAAAGAAGCAAATATCTTAGTCAATTTATTAATTCGTTTATTTCAACAGCAAATCACTATCAGTCTTCATATATCCGACAACGCTCCATCTAACGTCCAAATTTCATATAACAATGATAGATGTTCACATGCAACATCCTGTACCAATATCCAAATTGGTGAAACAGTTAATTTCAACGCTACCATCAAAGTTTTAAAGTGTCCTTCCAACCCCGCTCAGCAACAGATTAACATCAAACCAGAAGGCATGAACGAAGCTTTGATAATCGATTTGGAAGCAATCTGTAATTGTGATTGTGAATCTCCGGACTCGGATGGTTACATAAAGGATTCACCTCGTTGCAATACCACCGGAGATGACATTTGCGGAATTTGTAATTGCCATGAAGGATTCTTCGGGAACACTTGCGAATGTAGTTTGGAGCATTCCATGGCCACTGCGGATGAATCGATCTGTAAGAAAGATCCTTCGAATGAAGAGGTATGTTCCGGCCTGGGAATTTGCACTTGCGGTAAGTGCGTATGTGAAGAAAGGCCTGCACCAAACGAGATCTACGGAAAATATTGCGAATGCGATAATTTCTCTTGTAAGAGGGCGAAAGGTCAATTATGCAGCGGATCTGATCATGGGAATTGTAAATGCGGTCAATGCGAATGCTTGATAGGTTGGGGTGGCGAAGATTGTGGATGCAGCACTTCGAAAGCATCTTGTATCGCACCTAAAAGTCAAGGGGAAGAGGTCTGTTCTGGGCGAGGACTATGCGTTTGTGGGGAATGCAAGTGTAATGAGGAAAGTAATTATTTCGGGAAATTTTGTGAAGAATCTCCTTCAGATCCAGGGCAAAGGTTAGTATTTACACTTTTCTTTTGGCCAATTCAAATGGAATGGGGTTTAAAATTTGGCTATTACTAGCTTTCTTTGGCCAGTATTATACTAAGCATCCAGTATAGAATTGCAGAGTACCTGAAATAATAATTTGTTACTATTTAATTTAGGTGTTCTGAACTATTCGAATGCATCAAAGCTTCCGTCTTCAATTCTACGTCACTTGATGCGAACGATCTTGACGACATGAATTGTACAAACCACATCTTCAGATTGACCGATAAAATTAATGAAGGAAATTTAGCTGAGAACGTAAAGATCTGCCGAGAAATAGATGATGCTGGTTGTACCGTTGTTTTCACCTATAAGTACTTGAAAGATGAAACGTTAGACATCCAGATTCAAGAAGAGAGATTATGTCCAAAACCATTAGATGTTTGGGGTAAGTACAATTAAATCTTTTTAAAATTTCTCTTAAGCTAAATGTTTTCTTTCAGCTATCGTTGCAATTGTTTTATCGATACTGGCTGGAGGTCTTATAATGCTAATTATCTGGAAGGTTTTGATGAATATACATGACGCCAATGAGTACGCAAAGTTCTTGAAAAGTACGCAAGACAGCAAGTGGTCCGCGGACGAGAATCCCATTTACAAACAAGCATCCACAACATTTACCAATCCGGTTTTTGGTCTTAAGAAAGACTATTGAATGAATAGCTCAATATTTTGTATGTAAATGTATTTTGTACATAAGATAAATTTATTAAAAACCTAGGCTTCGACGGCCAGAGTCAGTTGAAACTAAACCTGTTCCGGGTTTGAACCGTGTCGTGTCGTTGGTTAGAATAAAATAAAACTCGACGTTTCGCCCACAATCGTATGGGACTTCTTCAGGAGAGTGATGGCAAGTTGCTGAGTTACCACGGTAACTCAGCATGTGAACCATGCCAACCGACGACATGCTACGGTTAAAACCCGGAACACGTTTAGATAATTTTATTGTTTAATTTAATTAAAATGGAAGAAATCATTTTTTAAAAATTCGTTTTAATTCTCACGGATTATATTTTCAATTTTAGTACCTAGCTAGGAAATATGATCTCTACGCGGAGAAAAAGGGTTTGGCAAAGCAACAAAATATATTTTATTAGAGATATTTATCACTCTTTATTTAGCTTAGCTCGTTTGTTTATTTGTTTCAATCAAATATCAGATTGTGAAAAAACGACTTGTTGAAAGAAACAAGTATTTGTTTACCTACATACAAACATACGATTGGTTGAGTCAATTCATATTGTGTTGAGCGAACAAAGTCTTTTTCTCCGTATAAGATCGTTGAATACTGTGGGACATTGAAGCAAAAAATTTCGTCAAGTAAAATCAGCGTAAAGCTCTTGCACAAAACTTTTTATTTTTTTTTTTTTGTGTATTCAGCCTTGTCAATTTTCACAAATAAGTGAATAAGAGTACAAGAAAGTGTTTGAGAATTTCAATCACATTTCCATGCTGTTTAGTATTATTGCAAGGAATACTACAACTGTTGCATTCCACATGGCCATGTTGGCATACAAACCATCTATAAAATCATGTACAGAATAAGGCCTCATCCTATACAACAGTGTAAAAGGTCTTCTTCAGAACAGAAACAGAAAATCTTTCTGCAGATTAATACTGCGCAAGAATACATTATATAATCTCATGCAGCTCATTGCAGCCGTGTTTTCATTAGCTGACAGTTTAGGGCGATGTTTGAGAAGTGCGGCCATCCCCGTAGTTCAGAGTATTCAGGTCAACGTTATTTTGCATATAGATTTTATAGTTTCGTTAGAGTTTAAGGCAGACCTACACCTAGTAAAATAAATAATGTGATATTTTATATTACACGGTTTCATGCATGGGCAGTAAAATTTGGATATCTCTGTAGTTGCATTAAATAATCGATGAGACTGTATAATAATAACAATATTTATTTCAAAAACATGTTTTACAAGAAAGAGGACATACGAGAAATAAATAAAAAAAAGCAGAAAGGAATGTGCTGTAAACAATATTAAATCGGTAAGACAAAATCATTCAAACTGTAACAATTTATATTTAAGTGAAGACAAGTTATTTATTTTCCTTATGGCTAATAGTAATTTATTAAATAATCTACAGGCAATAAACTCCATTATATGTGAACATATGACGTATTTCTTTGTTATACGATAACGATAAATATAGACGGGTTGTTTTCTTTTGCATTATCGCTCAATGAAGCACAGATATTTGTCAACGCTTAACATACCAATCATTTACTAATCTGTGTTAAACCAGTAAAGACGTTCTTATAATTAGTTTCAAGATGAAATACATTTATTTAGTATTTGTTTCAATACTGTTTATAGAACTTTGCTATTCTTCTGCGATAGAGCATAACTATTATTGGAGGGACTATAGAAGTAAAATACCGGATGATGCGATAAAAGGAACGTCAAATCTGTATATTTCTCAAGTTTTTTTTGAAGGCAATTTACCTGCTACATTGTATCCTCAAAGGAACGAGGCTGTGACCGAATACCGTGGCCTTAAACGTGTTATAAAATATCCAGTAAAGGTAAGAATTTCACTCATTTCTGTCTTTGCTGGCAAAGTACTGCTAGAATTTAGATAAGATCCGGAGAAATTTTGCTTGAGCCAACAATTCATAATATATGTAATGACGTTTACATTAATTAGAATATCATTTCTCAAAGTTAGGCAACCCGTGTAACGTTTCTGGTTTTGACGTCCATTCCCAGAAGTTCCTTAATAATAATTCTTATCGAATAAAATATTTTGAATGTAACGATACGAATTGAAAATCATGGAATCAAGGATTAATACGCTATTGTTTATTGAAATTTTTTGAAATTGATTTATAATACTTGAATACCGTAGAGTGTACAAGTATACAACACTCGAGGAACGGTAGTACCCAGTTTTCCAATAAACATTTGCATTGGTTGCCGAAATTTGATATTACTTTTCCATTTAATTGAAATATCTTTTTTTCGTACAAATCGACTGTAATAAAACGTATTCTAATTGTTCTAGGTTTTATGCGACAGGCGTAAGGATAATTTTGAATGGGAACATGTTAATGTAGACTTTTTAACCGCTGAAAAATTGAAAGACATGGTTGTCGGAGGATTTGAAGTAAATTTCACCTTGTACATCGGGAGGGTTTTTCATGAAGGCGAATGGAAAATAGGGAAAGTGTTTCATCCACCCTACTATATCAAAGGTCTAACGGTTTGGAATAAGAATAGCGGGCAGTATATAACTCACGACTTCGAAATACTTCGTTACCTGGATAAACCAGCGACTTACGACTGTCCTTTCGATGTAAGAGCGGCATAAGGATTATGGATCTGTTGCGTAACGTTATTTAGGGATAGGAAAATATTTACTTTCTTTTGAAGATCGTAAAAGCGAATATATAGATTCCGAATCTGATTTAATTAAAGTATACTATAGTAAAATTGTTGTTTTTTTTTTTTAAATTTGAAGGGGGAAGACTTAATAAAATTTGCCCGATCTTATTTCTTGATATGAAAATAATTTTCCTCATTGGCGGGTTAGTATTATATCTTATTGGCGATGCACCGATCGTTCATCACATTTTCGATTTTGATCTCTTGCACGGTTCATGAGATGCCTAATGAGGGGAACCATGTTGATGGAGTGTTCTTTGATCGCCCGATACTGTTAGAAGTGCATTAAGTGATACTTTACTGGGGTGGATCGTACATAGATGGTAGATCGATGTCCGTGATGGTCGGTGTGCGTACTTCGAGCTCTTCCGTCATTTCCCTGGGAGTGCCTCAAGGACTAGTGCCGAGTTCTCTGCTTTTTAATATTTTTTCCAAACTACAATTTGTTTGAAGATATTTTTTGCCGATGATATGACGGTGAGCATAGGCACTAGTATAATACAGGTTAATGATTGTCTGGGACTCCTATCGTTATGAATTAAAATTCGGCCATTTTTGAAATGCTTAAACTATAAATTTGTATTCAACCCAAAGTATCGTCCCCGAATGCCTTCTTCAACATTTTGTGTGTTTTTACTCTTACTGCTACTCCACTGCAATAATTGTGTTGTTACTTATAACATCAATTAAATGTTTTAATTCCTCATTACTTATGTGCATGGTCATTGGTGGTTCCGTTAGATTGTAAGCTTGCCATAAAATTATATCAACATAATTGGTAGTCCGGCAATTTATGATTGGGATGACCAACTTCCTTAGCCTTCTTCTGTGCGAACTTTCCTTGTTACTTGCTTTTAGTATTCTTCTTAAAACAAGGGTATTCTTTGGAGAGGCAAAGTATCCGTTCCTTTGAGTAACAAGGTCAACTACTTTTTGAAGTTCTTCCGGGAAAGTTGTATCAGTTTAAATAGGTGCCTGGAGCCATGAATGCAAGAAGATTTTAATTCCAAAACGAAGTGGAGCTTAGAGTTTAAGAACATAGGTTGCCTAGATCCTGAGATTTTCGAAACAATTTGGTTTGCCGATATAGAGTCGGAGGATGCGGCTAGCGACAGTAGCCACCTCGAAGGAGATAGCTTGCCAGAATTCCTATTGCCATTGCAATGGCTTTCCAGCTTCTTTTTCTAACAATGCGATAATTCCATACTTGTTTCCCGTGTTTGTGACGGTTCTATCTCATCCAATACTAGTAAGATTAGCAATACTGATATTTCTGTCTTGATAATGCTTATTTCAATATTTTGAGAACTTGAATTTGGAATGATGTGAGCCACATATTTTGACCATGATTCTTCAAACTGAGAAATGTGCTCTTTTGAAACTGTAGTACGATAGAATTTACGGTCTCTTGATTTGTTTTTTTTTTGCAAGCAATAACTTTACTGTTGGCAGATTCTGTAACAAGTTCAACATAATGGAGCATCACAGTAACTATGGATCAATCAGCTTCCATCTTTATTTATGTTAATGATCTAAAAAAATGACATTTTCGGGATCCCACGGTACCAGAAAAAAATTTTGATCGGGCTGAGATTTTGTTGGGTCATGCTTACTGGCAAAAGGTAACTTTCTGGCATTATCACAAGACGATAAAAAGGCTTTCATTTTCTCGGCCTGCTGCAATGTATACAACTCCACACAGAGGTGTTTGATTGTAACTCCGTTCAGTCATGCGCGTGATTCAAATTGCCGGATTTTCTGGGCACCATCTCGTATTTCTTTACGTGTAGGGTACCATAAATAGAAACAAGATCGATAATACCAGAAAATCCTAACGGCTCCACGTCAAGTAACGAAAAAAAACTTCATGCTTTTAGTATGAATAACATAACATAACAGTAGTAGTAGTAGAGAACTAAAGCATTAGCAATATTACTGTTATTATTGGACGTTTCTATTCTTTATGATATTTTGACTCACCTTACCACCAAAAAAGAAAAAAAAAACACTTCATTGCATGTCCAATTCCTATTGTATCGGTATCCTGTGTTTACGACATAATGTAAGACAACTTTTGAATTTAAATTTTGCATTAGTATTGGTCATCTTTGTTGCACCCGAACTATCCAAGGTACCATTCGTTATCGATCATTTAAAAGAATAGGTTTTACCGCATCCTTTTCCTCCACACGGAAACAATTTTCATATTAGAGTCACCGTCTAGTTTAGTACAGTACTTGCTAACGATGTATAAGTTCTTAATGATATTTTCGATTTTGGTCTTCTGCACAGTTTGTGCACAAGAAACTTCGGTCTGTGAGAGGCAGGAGAAGTGTAAAGACTGTATCGGTCAACCGGGATGCGTTTGGTGTGCTAAACCGGTAAGTAGAAATTTATGCTTGTTTCTGGTATAAAAGTTTAAAAGGTTTACAAGTTGAGATTGTAACATTTCTTTAGTTTTGGAATTCGTAAAAAGAACTGGGAGGTATCTTATGCTAAAATAATAAATTTTATATCAAAAATAAATACAACACCGAATAAAATGCATTAGAAATATATACCTAAAATTAGCGCTTCCTATACTTAATTATCTTTAGTGGTAACCACTTCCGGAGTTACTTTTACATATTTTAAATGATAGCAAGCAATTTTGGGATTATTAATTTTTTGAAGCATGGAGGGTAATATACAAAAATTTCTTGCAGAACGATAACCCGAACAGTCATTGCAAACTAGAATCGCAAGTTAATGTAGCCACCTGGTGTCCGAAGAATAAACTAACGAATCCAACGAGGGTATTCAACAAGGAATTGGATGAAGATTTAAATTCGGGTAAATATAGTGATGCGGTCCAAATTAAGCCTCAACGAGTTAAATTGCGTACAAGAAGAGGGGAAGAAACCAAGATCCAGTTCCAATATGCCAAGGCAGCCAATTATCCAATCGACCTGTACTACATTATGGACCTGTCTGCTTCAATGAGAGTCCATAAGAATAAATTGGCGAAATTGGGCGGACAACTGCAGAAAGTTATGAGAGCAATTACAAACAATTTCCGATTGGGTTTCGGTAGTTTCGTAGATAAGCCTTTGATGCCTTTCACAAGTACAGCGCCGAGAAGGTAACATCATCTTGTTTACCAATGGTAATTCGTTAAAATTGCGAAAAAATTAATTTGAATGTGTAGGTCTACCCGAAGCTCTTTTCTACAAGGGGTGATTTGCTTATTTGTACTTTTTCTTTGTGTATTTCGATAATTAGTATTATCTATCGTTTTCGCAAATGAAGTTAGAAATACAAGTGATAATTCATGATTTTTTGCGAACTTCATACTTGAGCATTAGTATTAGTTTACTTGGTGTTAGGACAGTACACAGGGCTCAACATTATAGGCATTGTAGTTAATGCTTAGATCAAAAGATTAATTTAATGAAACGAATTTCTTAGGAAATTCTAAACTTTTCACTCTTTCGTAATTCTTCATCAGAAAAAAGCTCTTTTTTGGCGCGGTTATTACGATTCGTGAAGTTTTACTCACCAAAAATTAACATTTGCACTCATAAATCCGTCCTGCCATCGCATTGCCGGTTGTCTCGATTTAGGCGAGTTCACGTGTGAAATTGTCAACCGTAGAAATGTTTGGCATAAGACAGTGCTTGTCTTATCGTAATCAATATGTTTCGATAAATTTTAAGTTGGGGAAATGCACGAATCAATTTATCACGTTTGGAAAACAAATTTGTTGTATCACAAGTTTCCGTGTTCGATCCGGTTTTATTTTTACTTTATATTAATAATATTGAAAGTATTATTTTGAATAACGATGCATTTATATATACTGACGATACGTGCATTATACTCATTGATAAAGAGAGGGATACTTTTGAGGATAAAGATAGTATCAATGGGTGGCTGATAATAAATGACCAAAGTTGCGTTCTGAATCTGGTTTCTATCGCTCTCTTCATTTGACCAATATAGGCTTTATCACAGTCGCTATATGAAATTTTATAAACTGCTGACCTTTCCTTCATGTCCGGTTTAGGTCAGAAGGTTTCTGAGTGTATTTCCTGACTCCTAAAAAGTTTAGACCAGCACCTTTCAATATGCTGTAAAAGGGAAATTTCATAAATTTCTCACTGCGAGTTTTCGCTGTTATTAAGGTTGTGAAATTTTTCACGACAATTTGAAAAATCCTCTTGTTAATTGAGGGAAATCTTCTTTAATTTATTCAAGATTGCTTTCTATAACAATGTATTAAATTTAAACCCAACACCTAAGGATCAACAACGGTTTTTCTTTGTATAAAGGATCACAGCACCATGCCCAGACTGCGCACGGACCTACAGCTTCAAGAATCATCTGCCTTTAACCGATGATTATCGGCAGTTCTCGATGCAAGTAAAATCCGCCAATGTTTCCGGAAACATGGACGCTCCGGAAGGAGGTTTCGACGCGATTATGCAAGCCATCGTTTGTAAGAATGAGATCGGTTGGCGGGACAACGCCAGACACATTATTGTCTATTCTACGGATGCCGAATACCATGTAGCTGGTGATGGTAAACTAGCAGGTGTTGTGGAACCCAACGACGCCACTTGCCACTTGCAGAGCGGTGAATACGTTAAAGGTGGGGAGTTGGATTATCCTTCGGTGTCCCACTTGAATCAGATCGCCAAGGAAAATAACATCAACGTAATCTTTGCGGTCGTCGATAAAGGGGATTACGTCTATAATATTTATCGGACATTGCAGGAGAATTTTGAGAATTCCGGCGTTGGAAAGTTGGACGGCAGCTCCTCAAATGTCGTCGATTTGGTTCTGGACAATTATAATGTAAGTTATGCAGTATTGTCGATCACCATTGCCTGTTAAATAAATCTCTAAAAGCAATGAAAGTATCGTTTCGAAGTTTAAGTACAAATGTTTGTGTTTATTACAGATAATTTTCAAATGTTGGTATTAGAAATATGCAGTCGGCCCTTAACAATTGCAAGAGTTAAGCAGTATACAGATGCAACTGTTTTTTGGTGCACATAAAAAACAATTGCTTCGACTAATATTATTATCATCATTTTAAGTATAAGGCTCTCACGTAGGCAAAGATATCTTTATAACAATGTTAATGAAAACCATTCAACCTCCTATAGCACTGAGCAATAAAATTTCAAAAGGTGTATGCTTCCGAGATTAAAATAGAAATTTATGAACGAATTCAATATATTGACGTGATTTTAACTAACAAAAAGCTGAATTATCTACGGTTTGTTTATAATGAGAAAGAGATGTGATTTGTAAATATTGTAGTATATGTTAAGAATACATTAATCCACTTAGGACCTTTGCTATCTTTTTGCCTATTGTTTGTTATTGACGTGGGGGAATATCTGATGAGTGCCCAACAATAATTAATAAGCTAGCATTGACGTGGATCATTTACCTTGATATATTCCTCGTGCTCATCACTGATTTGCCCGCCGTTACTAGGGAAGAAAGGTATACTAAACATGGCAAAGTTAAAATACATGTTGTAGGAACCACAATAAACGCGAAAGAGAGAGAGATGGCCTTCCTCTTAAACATTATAATATTACAACCTAAAATTTCAAAATGATATTTCCATTAATTTTAGAAACACGTTTAACAAAAGATGGTTAACGTGAATAATCCTTTAGCAATAAAAATTAGGTATATGACGCTAATTTATTCTTTTTTTCTAGAAAATCGTTGACGCTGTTCGCATAAGTGATAACGCCAGATCATCAGTGGAAATCAAATATAATTCCTCCTGCAAATACCCAACAGAGAACGGTTGTTCTAACCTCCAACTGGACGAAGTGGTCAACTTTACTGCCACCATAAAACCTCTAGAATGCTTCGAAAGATCTTGGAACTTCCACAAGATCCTCATAAAACCAGAAGGAATCAATGAAGTTCTCATCGTGGAAATGGAGGTGGTCTGTTCTTGTGATTGCGAAAAGCCCAGTAGTCAAGATTACGTTACGAATTCGTCTAAATGCAGTTCGAGCGGTCACGAGGTATGCGGCATATGCGATTGCCGTGAAGGTTACTTCGGAAGCACCTGCGAGTGTAATGTTAAAACTGCATCAACTACAGATAACACCGATTGCAAGAAAGACCCTGACCTTCCTGAAATTTGTTCGGCATTGGGAAGTTGCAAATGCGGCAAGTGCGTTTGCGACGAAAGACCGGGGGATCAGTTAATTTACGGAAAATTCTGCGAATGCGATAATTTCTCGTGCATACGAGGCAATGGACAGCCATGCAGTGGACCGGATCATGGAAAATGCGCTTGCGGGAAATGCGAATGTCTTGCGGGATGGAAAGGGGAAGCTTGTAGTTGTAGGGACACTATCGCGACTTGCGTGGATCCCAGAGGTAAAGGAGAGATTTGTTCTGGTAACGGGCAATGCAAGTGTGGTGAATGCCAATGTAACATCGATGAGAAGAAGTATTCTGGAAGGTACTGCGAGGAATGCGCGACATGTCCAGGACGTTGGTAAGTAGATAAATCATATTCATGACATAAATGCATAAAAGTTTGAAAACATTCTCAGGTGTGAAACGCATCAATCTTGCGTAGAGTGCCAAGCTTACGGTACAGGACTTGATAAGGCGGAATGTCTCAGTAACTGCAAAGACTTCAATACCACACTCGTAGAAACTATAGATACACGCACTAATGATGAAGGCGTTAAGGTGTGTACTGTTATTGATAGCGTTGGATGTACAATTACTTTCAAATACAGTTACGTGGATCGACAAATGGTGTCAGTAGAGGCGTTGAAGTTAAAAGTGGATTGTCCAATTCCAACAGATCCCCTGGGTAAGGCTAATCATTTAAATAAATTAGTGTTGTCAATTATCCACTAATTGTAAGTCACTTGGAAGTAGGCTATTGGGGGCACTTTTTGTTTTGCTTAGTTTTTAATGATATTTTGATGTTTGGAGATGATATGCAATGAAGGTGACCTGGGACGCATGCTGTATTTTTGAAAAACAATGGAAAATTAACAAAAAACACAAAAGTATATTCATACTGAATTAGATGTAAACTTATTATGCTTTTAACACAACGTTAGTAAAGTAGTTGGTAATCTTTTAAGATCTTGGTTTGGAAATAAGTAATCTGATGTAGCTATTTGAATGTTAACTTCTTTTTTGCAATGACAGATCCATCTTCATCCCACAGCTGCAACAGAATCTAAAAGAAATTTCAGAATCTTCAAAATGACACCAAACTAAATTGATTACATACACTATATTCTTGGTTTCCGGGTTGTCAACGTTTCTGCCATAATTATCCTAGGAAAAGTCATTACCGCGGCATTAAGCCTTCTCCACAACAACTCCTCCTTATCGAATTCTAATTTCCGTAATCAAGCGTATCTACTCTTCAAGAACAACACAAAAACTATCTTCAAACCCAATTTCAAACTCTCAGACTACTTTCCCATCAAAGACCGCAATCATCTGGAAGCCTCTGGTATATACTACTCAGGTCTTATTTTGCAACCCTCATTATTATAGTAGAAAATCTGTGAATCTATAGAAATCTTCAAACATCCCAACAATTTAAATCGCAACTATGACTAACGCTTATACGATACCTGGAAATCGCAACTGATCAAACCCGATCTATAACTTGTTCGCTCCGTTAACCCCAAACACCATATAATACCCTCCGGAAGAGTCAGTGTACAGTAACAGCACTGAAGACGTCCCATATGAATGTGGACGCATCGTCGGCAGAAGCTACCGCAACGACCGGTTCCAACCCGGGAATCAAGAGTTTATTATTATTGATGACATACATTTTCTTCGAAGATTTGTACAACATTAATTCTTTTTCCAGTGGTAATACTTAGCGTCATCGGGAGTATACTTCTTGGCGGTTTGATTTTATTAGCCATTTGGAAGGTGGTGACCCATATCCATGACGGCAGGGAATACGCTAGATTTCTAACAGAAGCTGGGAACGCTAGATGGGTGAGAGGCGACAACCCGTTATATAAAGATGCTTCCACCACTTTTCAAAATCCTACGTTTAGTAATAGATAACTATTTATGGTGAAAATTGGTTTAAGTTATAATATAATTAATTGTCTAATTTGTATACATATTTATAATGTAATACTTTACGCAATGGATCTTTTGCTGCAGAATCTTTTAGTTGTGACGTTTTTTTTTTTGTTTCCAAAATATCATATGATTTTTTGAGATCTTTTTTGCTCAACATGTAGCAATCAAAGCTCTATTGAAAAAGTTTGCACGTAGTAGTCTTTACTTCTTGTTCTATATATTAATACTTTTGATGCCAAAGTTAATTTTAGTATTCGTTACGTACAATATATTATTTGGAATTCAAAACTTTTCTTTTTTGATGTTTAAACAATAAAAGACGAAGTATGAGTTACCTTCGCTATTTTGCTTTTATTGAGGCAATTTTCAGTCAAATGATTTATTTTTACAAGTTTTATAACATGTTATTAAAAATGGCTGAACTTCGGAAGGAGCCTGTATATGTAAATGGCTTTCTTATAAGAATTTCATCGTCTTTTTTTAAAGCCCTTACAATCCGCTTATCTACAGGGCAGTCTGGTACGAAACTATTTTTTCGCCAAATTCAGTTTTATTTCTCAATGTGTCTTCAGGTTAATTCGTCCAAATAGTTCTTGGCATCTTATTTTGCAAAGTAGGCGTTTAGAATGTGATGGCCTCGTCATAGAAATCTCTATCCTTCGAATGAAACTTTGAGCCTAGGAAACAGAAAAAAGTGGTTGGAGCCAGATCTGGCGAATAGGGTGGGTGGTCTAGCAATTCGAATCCCACTTTGTGAATTTTTGCCATGGTGGAACAAAACTTTGTTTTTTCTTCAAATGCGGCCGTTTTTTCGCAACTCATGCCTTGAACCTTCCAAATAATACTTGCCAAGTGTACCCTCATTATTGTTTTTACTGTTTGGAGTATGTCTTGGCTTAAAGACCGCGCTCATATATTTAAGTTTCATCTCCTGGACGCCGAAACTTCGATTCATCTCTTGGAAATTTCCGTTCGAATGCCTTTTTGGTCTTGAGTGAGCAAGCGCTTTTTTATCGAATCTAAACTTAATTCGACGGTCGTCTATTTACCGCATTTATTTTGTGAGCTTTCTCGATGTTGTCGGTAGCGGTTGGAGTTTTTGGCCATCCCGAACGTTCATCGCCAACCCAGCTAGTATGACCACGTTTAAATTCAGCTTCCCAAAATTCCACTGTAGGAAATGATGATGCAGAGTCCCCGTAAACCACGTCGGAGGCTTTCAAATGCTAGAATTCAATGACAGTTCAATATTCTATTTTTTGAATTTTTACAGAAAGACTAACAATAATTGACACAAACAAATTTTAAAGAACGACGAGCAATAAGCATCGTATTTTTAATGAGCGAGTCAATCTTCTTATTGAACCTTGAATCTTTCCAGGCTACCCTCGTATATCTTGGTAAGTTAAAGTTCACCAATAGCTCGAATTAGTACTTCACAAGCTGCTCTTCATTATATAAAATTTGACAATAAAGACTGTAAACATTATTTCAGACTGAAGCAATAGATTCATATGTACAATCTCCTTACAAAAGAACAATGCATCGCTCTTTTGAATATCTTCTTCTAGATTAAAGTATTTGGTATTAATTATTGACGTTATTAGAAATTCAGTACTAGGTATTTCCTTTGAAGAGCTATAACCAGGTAATTATAATAAGAGACAACACGAACGCCTTAAGAAAATCCAAATATAATCAAAAAGAGAAACTTTTGCATCGGGCCAAAGCGAAAAATACCATTCCTAATGAAGCATATACCCATAACTGTTGGGAATTTTGCACATTATTTGTGAGTAACTACTTTTGATAATAATTTACGAATTGCACAAGCCATTGTAAAAATAGAATTAAATTAGTTAAGAGTTAAACAAACAAAGAGTTGATAATTACAATGTAATGTTTTATCAAATTATAACATGCAAACCACAGTAAAGATAGCAAGATTACCATTAAATTTATCACCAGCCTAATCTAAACTATTAAGACCACTGCAGGATACAACTAAAACTGACGTTCGATGGAAAATTTGAATCCACTCATTATTGAAAGTAAATTATAAGAATTTGTTTTCAACAGATTGTGAGTTAACCAGCTTTCTAATGGAATCAAACGAAGTTGCCAACCTTCCAGGTTTACCTTTTAAGTGAGAACCATCATTCGAATTATTGACACTTATTTGAAATATCTCCACGCTTTCATTCAATCAAAATTAAATTTTCATAGTTAGAGCTAACTATTTCATTTGTTATTCATTTTGATGATACTATCAGTTAAATTCTAAAACTAATTATGTGACCGTACCAATTCTCAATTTAACTTTAATTAACTTCCTAAAGTTGATTGATAAGAATGAATCCATTCAATAAGTTTCTGGTATTATTGATGGTGTCTCTTCTCTAATTAATAATAAAATAGTTGAAGAAACATTGGAAATTTGACATTTTGTAGCAAGTTATATTTTTCCGAAGAAAATATCTTAGTTTGGTGAAAAAATGGTTTGTTGATTCCGTACATATAAGAAAATCCAAATTAAAAGACCGCCTATCGTTATCTCCGTCCGAAATCGGTTAAATTGACAAAATAATAGTGTTTTGATTGGTGATTAATTTATATGGACGTTACAGTGGTTTTTAATTTCTATTAAACGTATATCCTTGTTGCCTAATAGGTAGAAGAAGATAAGAAGAAATACTTTCTTCACACCATAAGGAAGTAAATCATTACAGACGTGTAACTTTAATAGAAACAAAAAACTACTCTAGCATTCTTACTTTTCATTTCAGAACAACGATTTATAAAGCTTTTATATCAGAAATTGAATTATCTCCCAAAATTTTGAAAAATATACAATGTGTTCTATTTTCAAAAATAGTGAATTTTAGTTTTTAAATTTTTATTAATCAGCATGAGAAACGCTGCTAATTTTTCAAGTTAACCGATTTCGTAGGACCTATAATAACGAAGATGCCGTTAATTTTGATCAGCCTGCATTATTATCTTCAATAGTTTTAGAGATATCTGTATGACTCTGAATGTTTAATTTTTCAGATTATGTTAAGCGCGACCTCTGTTAAATATCGATAGACCTTGCATATACACTACCGTTCATATATTTGGGGACGACTAAGAAAAACTCCGAACAATAAGCAAAATTGAAATATTGACAATTGATTGTGTTTTATATGAAAGAGTCTACATTTCTATATGTATGAACATAATTTACAACAGTATTCTCTTCTATCCCATCAAATTTATAACGCATTTATATTCTACCGCAGCCTCAGGCAAAATTCCTCTTAATCCCTTTTATGGGGTTATAAACGTAAACTTGAAAATATTGTCGAATATTTCCACAAAGGAATAATGTGAAATTCATAGAACACTTAGTACAACAAACAAAGCAGATATCGTCTTGTATTTAAAATAAAATCGATCTTGATAGTAGTTTAGTTTAAATTTAACTATCGTAATAAACAGGGGGTGCTGAAATGGCAAAACGAAAAGAAATTCCATCGAAACGCGTTCTGCTATTATTACTTTACGTAATGAAGGATTACTCAATGGCAGTTATTGCGAAAAAATATCGAAAAATGGTGTATTTACAACATTAAAACGGGTGGCGGAAACGGGTTCTTTGGCTGATAAGAAACGTTCTGGACGCAAAAAGAAGACAACAGCTGCTGAGGATCAGTTCATGGTTCTTGTTTCAAAAAGAAACAGATTCCTAACGGCTCCGGAAATAACGCAGCAAGTCAATGTTTCACGAAGAAATCCTATTTCGCATTCGACCGTGAAACGAAGATTAATTGCGGCAGGCTTAAAGGGACGAGTAGCTGTCAGAAAACCGCTTTTGAAAGTTCAAAATAAAAGAAAAAGATTGCAGTGGGCACAAGAACACAGACACTGCACATTCGAACAGTGGTGCAACGTGCTGTGGACAGATGAGTCCAAATTTGAAACATTTGGCTCCAAACGGAGGACGTTTGTTAGGCGACAGGTTGGTGAAAGAGTTAGTGAACAGTGTATTCTACCTACAGTGAAGCATGGTAGAGGTAACGTAATGGTTTGGGGCTGTTTTGCGGGAACAGCTGTAGGTGATTTAGTAAGAATACAGGGAATAGTTCGTAAAGAGGGCTATCTCAAAATATTACAAGAGAATGCTGTACCAAGTGGGGAACGATTACGAGGTCGAAGCTTTACGTTTCAAGAGGATAACGACCCTAAGCATTCTTCTCGTATATGCAGAAACTATCTAGCATCTCTGGAAGAAGAAGATCGTTTAAAAAGAATGATTTGGCCACCTCAGTCTCCTGACCTGTCGCCTATCGAATCAATATGGGATGAACTGGACAGAAGGATTCGCCAAAAAGGAGTGACTAGTTCACAAGATTTATGGAGAAAGCTCCAGCAAGCATGGACCGAGATCCCAGCAACATTTTTGAAATATTTAATTCTAAGAATGCCACGAATATGTACCGCAGTAATTAAGTCAAAGGGTGGACATATAGACGAAAAATCCGTATAGACCTAATTATAATTAGTACAACATTTCTTTTTGGAATATTTCTAGTTTTGTATAGTATACTCAATGTACAGAAGTAAATTAAATTACAAATGACTTTTGATTTTATCCGAATTAAAAAAAAACTGTATTTTTTAATCGTCCCCAAATATATGAACGGTAGTGTAGTATAGCATATCTCAGTATCGGACGTATCTCGAAAAGTACCGAGATAATGTTTTTGAGATGCATACGCATACTAGGTACATAGGTATCGAGGAACAATTCTACGTCAATCTAAAGAAGCAATATACATATAAGAAGTTTTGTTTGAGAGAACAAAACGCTTGTTCACTAATATTCCTTGCATTGTATTTAACGTAGATTTCTCTTTGTTAGAGCGCAATTACTGTGAAAAAGGATAGCCAACCATGATATAAACCGTATCGAATCGATTACATCACCACATTTCAGGTTTCCACGAAACTTAAGCATACAACCCCGCCTATATTCGAGATATATTCTGGCGTCATCGATTTCTTTAAAGTTTTCACGTTAGTCATACATTAAATAAATCACGTGTAACAAGAGCGTATACTACAAAGATCTTGAAACCTGTTTTTTTTTCGCTGTCCTCCGCAGAGTCGAAACATTTAACATTGACACATTATCGCGCGGTAACCGACCGCTAACACTACGCTACTTCTGCATTGTCTGTGGTATTATTGTTTCCATTAATACGGGTATTTCTCTCAGCATTAATTTATTTTATGTTCTTATCGTTGAAACATCCGCTTAAAAGTTAAATTTAAATCGTATAGTGTGGGGTCGTCTTTCTTATCTTCTGCGAGCGTGTAGTACACCAGTTATTCAATTCGCGCTCTCTCGCAACACCAGAGACGAATACAAATTTGAATCGGGCTAGGATAAAATCACAAGACGAAGTGTTAGATTCTTGTTGGATTCTTGTTGGATCGACTAACTTTTTTTGAAAGAAAATCGAAAATTTTCCTCAAAATGAAGACGTTAGTGCTGTTACTTTTTGTTTTCAATCTTCACTGTATCGTGAATGGTCAAGATATTTCTAATTGTGCTAGTCAGGAGAAATGCAACGATTGTATCAGTCAGCCTGGATGCATTTGGTGTGCTAAAACGGTAAGTTGCTTTAAATTACTTAATTGTTGCAATTAACCAAGAACTATGTACCAATTTCTAAATTGTTGAAAATATATAGTAATTATTAGTAAAACTATATCTTTTCTTCATATTTGCATTAAATATTAATAATAAAACTACAGATTTCATTTTGACTTTTAACAGCAAAGAAATTCATAATTTCATTATTGTCTAAATATCCCAAAACTTAATAACTCAAACATTCCATATATCTAATTTTCGACCGAAAAGATTTTAGATGTTTAAAATTTAAAGTATTTGAGAACAATTTTGCTAACGTGTAAATGTTAATTGCCGAATCTTTGCCAATTAATAAGGTACAAAATGTTTACAAGGTTGATCTCTTGCAGGTTAAGGTCAAGTTTTACTTGGAAGAAATAAAGATGATTCACGTTTTGTTTCCACATCTTATTTGAAACATACTTTGCTTATGTGATCATCATTTCATCTTTTATTGCTTTTACTGTACTGTGCGATTCTAACAATGTTTCTCACCCCTCACTCATCTTTGAACCGCAGGTATTAAAACTTAGAATTGAGATTTGAATGTTATTGGCAGTTTCAGAATTGTTGTGATTACGTTTTATTATATTTTTTCCGTTCTTATACTAATTGCATTGGTATCCTGTTGCAATAAAGTTATCATCATTATTACTCCAGTGAGTTTGAGAGAATATGCAAATAATTTTGCTTTTTTTTACCGGTTGACTTTGCCTAAAAAACAGATATTCAGTTTGTCCATCTACTGAACGGGTGGCAGATAATTTCTTTTCCGAATGAATGTCTCTTCAATTTATGTCAACTTTCTTCGATATTCCCTATCCATATTTAGCTCAGTTTTTGAGATAACTGAGATAACGTAACAATTTCGAAATTATCCCAAGATTACACATTAGTCCCAATGAATATGTTTAACGACAAGGATTTTATAGTATTTTGTCGCAGTACCTGATGTATTTTAGCAAAAAACTTATCTGCATTGCTTCATATTTAATTTATCAAAGAAGGGCGCGTTTTAGGTATAACATTTTAGAGCAACCTCTGAATCTAAACATCCTGTATGAACACTTTCACAATTTCATGTTGCGCAAAATTTATCTCAGAATATTTCAAATTTACTGACACTTTATTTTAAATTGCTTCGGAAAGGAAGGTTCTGAAAAAGTTAATGTCAAAATATGTGTCTAATCTGGATTTTTTTCCGTATAAACATCCCAGAGGACGAAATACCAGAAAATAAATTTTGTGGTTTACAATCGGGTATATTTACTTATACTGACAACATGTTTCATGGTAAAAAAAAGAAAAAAAAACTAATCGCGGCTAGGAATTACTGTTATATATCATAACTGTAGCAACAAAGATATGCTGATTGGGATATCCTGTTCACGCAAAGATTTATCGAATGATGCACATGAATTAGAAAAGAGAACGATTAGTAGATTTTTAACCATTTTACTTTGTTGATCTATTCAAAATACATGATTTTAATAATGAAAGTTCAAAAGGGAAGCTATTACTATTAAGATAGGCCATTGTAACGATATATTGAGAGCCAAATTCATAAACGCTACTTGGGCAGCACCCATGCTCATCTCATCTACCGCTCACTGAAAGAAGAGTTATTCCCATTTCAAATTTAAAATTCATAAAAGCTGAGTAAGCATTATATAAGAAGCTGTCGAGTTACTACTTCAACATCTACATTCAAGGATTTGAGTAGTATTATTGCTCAAGATGGCAAACGGTTTGGGAGGTGTGATCTACGATAGGTTTTCATCTTATCCTGATGAGAGGAAACGGATTGTAGAAATCGTAGGCGTTCGGCCGGCATCTGAACGTATCAGGAAAGGTGTACTCCAGGGTGCAGTTCTTGGTACTCTGCTTCACCTGATGTTTATTAATGATTTTCCAAATCTGTATGATAATAGATGCCTAGTATTGTTTGCTGATGATGTTTCCCACTTGTGCGTTGGAGAGAGTCTGGATAGCGTATTTATGACTGGCAATTTAATGTTGAACAGTTTCAACGTGCATGTAATATTTTCGGTTGTATGTATTTCCTGTTTTACTCTTTTAACAAGAAAGAAAGTATTCACTGCTCCTTTGATCACCACTTATACGGGGTGCCTTTTCATATCATCGCACCTGCAATGTTAACACGTGCAAATCTCTGGATTTGTTGAAGCTACTATTACTTAGTCCTCTGACTTTTTTTGTAGCCATAGATAAAATTAAATTGCCTTTTCCAGATTACACATGGGAGAGGTAATTAAAAATTTTATTTGATAATGCTTAGTTAAATATGGCAATTCGAATGTTATATTGATAAAATTCTTGACGTCATCCCGTTTTCGATATTCACATAGTTTGATTTCCTTTTAAAGATTAGAACTAGCTCAGCTTTAATAGTAATAAGTAAAGCGACGTTACACGAAAGTGATGAGTCACTGTGTCCTCATTGGAATGTTACCTATATTTGACTTTAGATACATGTTAAATGCACGTAGATATTGCCTAATAAGTGTACACGTAGATTTAGAAATCGTTGTTTTTGTTCGCTCAAAAATAACACTGCTTTTAGATACAAAATGATAACAAATTTAGATCGCTAATCATTAAAAATTAAGAGCTTTTCAAATTCTGCAATGCAGCGCTTGCATCAAGAATTAATGAAGAAAACAGATCAGGGAAAGTATGAGATTATTGATTATTGGTACCTATTGCAGTTTTTGAGATATTAAAAAAATATAAAAGTGTGTGCACTTTGGAGTGACCTGAAAGTCTAAATTTACATTCAAAATATTGCTAACAAATCATATTTCATTCCAAATGAGTAAGAAGTACTCTTAATATAGCAAGCTTAAATAAGTTGCTCAAATAGACAACAAATTTGATGTCGAACTTACGAATAAAAACGCATGTATTTTCAGCGTAATATAAACATACTATTCACCAGAATTTTTCCGATAATTTTTCTGATACTAATACTAACACATCCTTTTCCGAGACTCAACGGATATTCCCCATAAAATCTTGGTAATTGGCTTTACCGGAAACTTGAGATGTTTCATTCATTTTTTATGTTTATTACACCTATATGTACATATGTGTAATGTGTACGTTAGCGCTAATGGAAGTTTAGTCAAGCGGAAATTAGTAACATAAATTATGCCCTCTCTTAGCGTAAAAGTCATAACAACTAATCTAATGACATCAATATCAGAAACCCACGAGCGTAATTAAAGCTAGATAAACATGTAAAGAAATGGAGGTTGATTGAAAGTCAACTACAAAAAAAAGAACATAGGAGATGTAAATACTAAATTTTCTGTTAATCTAATTAGACACAGCAAAAAAGAAATCAAGACCATTATCGGGTTGATGACTGGATCCTGGAAAAGCAGCGATATAACATAGGTCAAGTAAGAGAACCTTGGTGTAGGGTAAAAGGAAACGAGTTTGCATGTAATCTGCTGTTGTGAGCAATTAAAGGTAATCAGGCAGAAACATCTCGAGGAGAACCTAGATGAGCTCTCGAAAGTACTCAAATATCCCCTGGGCAAGATGAAGATCAGAAGCTTGTGTGGAGATGAGAGTTCCATTGTGGACGATACAAAGAGCATTAAGCTCAAGTGCTTAGACTATTGGTGACCTACCCAAATAATATAAATGAATGAAACCGTTTAAATAATTTATTTAGTAACTCACCATTCGATTTTAAATGCAACGTAATTTATAAAATTCCTTTCAAATTCTGTAACTATAGATATATTTGTTAAACATCAATTTGGTAACTCGAGAAATGTAAAAGTTTTGACGGCACCGAACAACTATAAGCTTTGTTTGTTTCTATACAGAAAGATTGAAATAGAAGGGTTGAGGAATTAATATTTAATTTGCTTAATTAAAGGCATTAAGGGATTAATTAATTAATCAATAAGTAGAGTTGTATTCTGTAATTCAGTGGATTACATTTTTATTGGATCATATTAAAACCTCTCGACAGCGGTCATCTGTGGGGAAAGTCAAAATGACCATTAACAAGGAGGTGGCAGCTTTCAAAAGGATTTCGACAAATTAAAATCTAAGAAGTACAACAAATATACTTATTTATTATAGTTCATTTATTATCGGGCCGTAAACTCAAGAAATAAAAATAAAGTCCAGTTATTTGGAATAATTTACAATACATCAACAACAAACCACATGTTATTATGGCGAATAGAAACTGCCAACGAGTATCATGTAATAGTTTTTTTTTTATCAAAATGTCCACCACACGTTTTGATAATAGCCAGGTTTGGAGACTCGGATTCCTGTAGATGTTCCTTAGAGCTAGAACCGATTATTCGCACCCTCTTATAAAATTCATTCTACAATGACTTGATAGCACTTAAGTGGGAACTTTGTTTGTTCGGTTCTAATAATCCAAATAATCTTCGCAAATTCGGATGGCATATTGTAAATCAGTGTCCTACATACAAAGGAAGTTTTGGTCAGTAAGTCGCAAACCAGAAGAATTGTTTTCTGCGATTTCAGAGTGCTAAAAACACCACCGTGCTTAACTGTTAGTGCATTCGTTAATTGTTTCTTTAACTGAATATTTGAAATATGGTATTATTTGAGGCACAGATGATACAATAAAATTATAGTTGAATCTACCAAAACTCTTTCAATGAAAACATTTTCCTCTAGAACAAATTTCTGTCAACGTCAATGTACACTGCCGTTCAGTGAAGTTCGGTCATACAATAAAAACCTATTATATCACACTGTATACAATTATTAATACATAAAATTAGAAAAATATTAAGCATACACTCTTTTCTAAGGGATTAAAGCCATAAATTATTATGTAAAGTAGAAATATTGCGACAACCACAATAAAGTCCCTTTCATTATCATTCCGAAAATTTCTCGGAAGTACCGATCTTTTGAAACGGGTCGTTTGGGGATTACTAACGAACAATACATTTAGGAAATATACCGCAGTATCACTCTTGTTTATTTATCACAGGCGTAAAGATATAAATTTGCTTCATGTTACTGTTGAACGTGTGTTGGTGTGCGTCTGTCGTTTTTGCGCGAAAGTTTTAAGAAAATTTATTTCAAAATGGCACGTGGCAACCCTACCAGTGTAGAAAAACGTTCACGCATTATTACGCTGTTTGAAGAAGGATATTCGGGGCGACAAATTGCTGAAAAAATAAATATGAGAAGTTCAACAGTAAATGACATCACAAAGCGATATCGGATAACTGGAACTATAGAAAATCGTGTTCGTCCTGGAGCATCCAGGAAAACAACAAAAGCTGAAGATTTGAGAATTGTATTATTAAGCAAACGCAATAGAAAACTAACAGCGCCACAAATAGCAGCCGAAGTCAATCGCGGCCGTGAAGAACAAGTTTCGGCGAGTACGGTAAAACGTCGACTTCAACAAGCGGACCTTCATGGGCGCATTGCCATTCGAAAACCCTTATTACGTCGGGGCAACAGAGCAAAACGGCTACAGTGGGCCCGTTCTCATCTAGATTGGTCGTTAGATGATTGGAAACACGTGCTTTGGAGTGACGAGTCAAAGTTTGAGGTTTTTGGGCAAAATCGACGAGTTTATGTCCGAAGATCTAAAACCGAAAAGTGATCCCGAACTGCATTGTGCCTACAGTGAGGCAAGGGCGTAGTTCTGTGTTAGTGTGGGGATGTTTCTCCTTTGCTGGGACGGGAGATTTATGCAGAGTGCAGGGTGTAATGAGGAAGGAAAATTATTTTGCAATACTCCAGAATCATGCAGTGCCATCAGGATTGCGTATAATAGGCCGTAACTTTACATTCTATTACATATTTTTACATACTAAAGGAGCAAGAAGAACAGCACACCCTGAAAGTAATGGCATGGCCCCCACAAAGCCCAGATTTGAACCCTACAGAGATGTTGTGGGATGAACTGGACAGGAGGATCCGAAAAATATGCCCAACTTCACAAGAACATTTACGGAATATTCTGCAACATGAATGGATTAATATTCCACAATCCATTTTAACAAAACTTATCGAAAGAATGCCTAGAATAGTTCGAGCGGTGATTAACAGCAAAGGAGGTTTTTTCAATTAAAAAAAAAAAAAATATTCAGTATGTTATATTATGCCAGAATAACTTTTTATTTATTTATTTTTGTCTTTTTTACCTGTACATACAATAAAATTGCATTTTGTTTTTAATTTCGTTTGTTTCTGTAACCTTTTCATGTTTTTTACCAACGGACCGAACTTCTCTGAACGGCAGTGTATGTCTGTATATTTTGTAGAGCATCTCGAGTTAACAGCAAAGATTGCAAAGTTCGGAATTCGTCATCTACGTCCACAATTATCTGAACGCTTGTTAGTCATTTCCTAATTGAATGCGTGCGTAAAAAGATTTGGCCTGCGGTTTTTAAGAGAGGTTGTTGTGATGAGTGCTGATTCATCTTGGTGAAGCGGAATGTTCGTATTGAAGCGACATGTAATAAAAATAATTTACATATAAGGAAGTATTTTAAGTTTGATTTACGGAATCCACGATAAGAACGTTTATTTTCAACACAGATGTGATATTCAAAGTCAACATTTGAAATGGAGTGAAGTAATATTAACTTCCTTATATTATAGTAGAACTGGTGACGTGTGCCTAAGGGGTTATTCTAACAATTTTAGAGTACCGGTTTCGAACCTAGGGCTCATCAAGGTTTTCCTTACTCCATTTGGCGAATGCATCTCAAGACGCTCTACGGACGCAAGCGTAGTAATAACTCACAGCCGGCCGATGCCTCCTGTAATTGTCGAAAGCTATTGCAGGGGGTAAAAGCATTATTATTATTATTATGCATATCTAAAGATTATCTTATTGTGTATTAAATTGGCACCTTCCCTGGTTTTGACACACATTTTATTAAATTTGCAAATATTCACATAAATTTTTAATTAAAGAAATGTCGGTTCGTTAGACGTTAGATCACGAACTCTAGTGGTACATTACAGGCTGCAAGATGATACAGATAACCTTCACATTGCATTGTTTGGGTAATTTTAACTCCAGGTTTTACCTTTGCGTAGGTAAATGTACAACTTCAAAATTTAATTACTGATCTTTGGGGAGACGAAAAGCACTCCTTTTCTTTAGTCTTCGTTTAATGTGTTACGTTTCGTCGGGGTGTTTACCGACTATTTCAAACACCCATAGGTTTTTTTCTGCCATCCATTCTATATTATTCATCATTGCAATTGTTTTCAAAAATATTGTTCCCATTTTTCATCTTTATGTGTACCATTCTTTAGCCTGTATTAATGTTTAGTCTTTGTAGGCTTAAATATCAATGATTAGTTTTGTTAAAATTGGATGAATGATTTAAAAACATTCAATTGTAAATAACGGAAACATGTTAACAAACAAGGACATATAAAATATGTAAAAATTAAAAGGTTTAATGAAAACCTGTTTAATTTGTTTATGGATGTAATATTTTCAATAAGCGAGTGAATTTATCTGAGATATCTATTCCATTTCCATTTCCTCCAACAGCAAAAGAGATATCATTATTTCCTACAACATTGCCTTATTTTCAATATTTTCTAATTATCCTTTATGTATAATAAACGTTATTCATTATCTACGAACACTTCGTATTTTGGCTGTATTTTTTAACCTATTCATTAACATATCATCTAAAATTACGTCAATTATCGCTAATTTTCAACAAGGTTTGTCCAATTTGTTTCGTCGGCATTGTAGCACTCCCAAAAATGAAGCTAAGCTCTTAATATTCAGTAATTTTAACCAGTTCTTTTTTTGTTATACATGCAAAAATATATTAGGTCTTTATAAAGCTTATGGGATTTCACATTAATGAATTACATTGTTATCAGCTTAAATTTTTGTGTGACGCATTAAAATATGTAAACTCTGTGTGTTAGAAGCGAATAAATAATAAGTTGGGAAATTCCCATACATAGATGTCTAATGATTTAGTGAAGTTAGTTTTGTTCTACAGCCGTAGAAAATTTTGTAAAATAACAAGCAATTATTTGGTTTTCGTGAGTGCACTCTGTATATGTGCAAATTTTCATTATATTAAATTACTTTAAAAATATATTCAATTTAAGAAACAAAATAGAATCTTACATAAAATTAAAGACGATGTAAGCATGAAGCGGTTGTTCGTCTTCAGATTGCATTAATCTTAAATATTCGATATTATTGATCAGCAAAGAATTATGGCCCACTCCAAACTGGTGTAAAGCAAATTTTGAGACAAATAATCAATTGAAACGAATAATCTTGAAAGTGGTGAGTCTCTTTCAAGCTAAATGTATTTGATCCTAATAACTAAACACAACATTTATTTATTACATATGCGAAGTCCTTCAAAACTTACAATATTTTATTTTCATTTTAGAATGACAACTCTAACATACATTGTAGATTAAAATCAGAGGTAGAGAACACGAACTGGTGTCCCGATAATAAGCTGACCGATCCCAAAAATGAACACATCATAATCGAAAACAACGACCTAAATTCTGGCAAACATGGTGAGGCGATCCAAATCAAACCCCAAATGATAAGATTGCGTACCAGGCGAGGTGAAGAAACGAAGGTACCTTTCCAATACGCCAAGGCTGCTAATTACCCCATCGATCTATACTATATCATGGATCTGTCGGCTTCCATGAAGACACATAAGAATAAATTGGCTACCTTAGGTGATGAACTAGTGAAAGTAATGCAATCCATTACTAATAATTTCCTATTGGGTTTTGGAAGCTTCGTTGATAAAACTGTTATGCCTTTTACAAGTACGGCGCCGAACAGGTTAGTTTTGATGACGAAGATCTTTTCCCTATTTTTTTCATGTTGTTACCCATGGCATCTCGAAATTAAAAATAACTTCTTGGCTATAAACATACCAATAGCTTTCTCTTTCTGAGAGTCTTCACCTTAATCGTTGGGCTTTAATGGTATTGTGGGATGTTTAGATTTTCCTTTTATCTTCAACTGATGTTATCCACTTACGATGGAGTAATTGACAATACCAAAGGTAATTCTGCATTTTTTTTACAGAATTGATAAACCGTGTGACAACTGTGTTCGAGCCTACAGTTACAAGAACCACCTATCTCTAACCAACAATTACCATCAGTTCTCCAAACAAGTGGCCGATGCCAACGTTTCGGGAAACTTGGACGCCCCAGAGGGTGGATTCGACGCCCTGATGCAGGCGATCGTATGCAAGCAGCAAATTGGCTGGAGAGAGAACGCTAGGCATATCATAGTTTTTTCAACAGACGCAGAATTCCACATAGCTGGGGATGGGAAGCTTGCTGGTATCTTCGAGCCTAACGACGCGATCTGTCACATGGAAAAAAACGAGTACACCAAAGGATTAGAGCTGGATTATCCTTCGGTGTCCCATTTGAATTACGTGGCGAAAGAAAATAACATCAACTTGATTTTCGCTGTTGTCAGTAAAGATACTGATCATGTCTACAATGCTTATAGGACGTTGCAGGAGAATTTTGAGAATTCCGGTGTCGGTCGACTGGATCAGCAATCTTCTAATGTTGTGGATTTGGTTATGGATAATTATAATGTAAGTATTGATATGTTGAAGTTAACTTGTGTAATATTTGCCATCCTATTTACAGAAAATTGTGGATTCAGTTCGAATAACTGATAACTCAACATCGACTGTGGAAATCAAGTATCACTCATCATGCAAAACCCCAACCGAGAATGGTTGTTCCAATCTCCAACTGGACGAAGTAGTCGAATTTACCGCCACTATAAAACCTCTAGAATGCTTAGAAGGATCTAACGTCCATAGGATCCAAATCAAACCAGAAGGTGTCAACGAAGCCTTGATTGTAGAATTGGAAGTAGCTTGTTCTTGCGATTGCGAAAATCCTGCAAGTCCAGACTACGCTTCCAACTCTACCAGATGCAATACTCACGGTCACGAAGTATGCGGCATCTGCGATTGTGTTGAAGGTTATTTCGGAAGCACCTGTGAGTGCAATGCAGAATCAGTATCCAGCGTGGACGACATAAATTGTAAGAAAGACCCTCTCCTTCCAGAAATCTGCTCAGGATTAGGAAGTTGTAAATGTGGCAAATGCGTTTGCGATGAAAGACCCGGAGATCAAATGATCTACGGCAAATTCTGCGAATGTAACAATTTCTCGTGTAGGAGAGTCAAAGGAGAGCTATGTAGTGGACCGGATCATGGAAAATGTTCTTGTGGAAAGTGTGAGTGTCTTGCCGGATGGATAGGGGATGCTTGTGATTGTAGAGATACAACCGCGACGTGTATAGATCCCAGAGGAAAGGGTGAAATTTGTTCTGGACATGGTGAATGCATATGTGGAGAATGCCAATGCACCAACAATGAAAAAAAGTATTCTGGTAAATATTGCGACGAATGTGCGTCATGCCCTGGACAAAGGTAAGCATTTAAGCATCTCTTACGTTTGAATTATCACATAAATATTTACGATTTCCAGGTGTGAAGAGCTCCAATCTTGTGTTGAATGCCAGGCGTACGGTACGGGTCTAGATAAAACCACCTGCATGGAAAATTGCACGGATTTCAATACAACTCTCGTCGAGCATATTGACGTCGATAGTAACGACGATAAGATGAAGCTGTGCACCGTCATCGACAGTGCTGGATGTACTATTACTTTTGGTTATAGTTATTTGGACGAAGAGAGTATAACGATTGAAGCTCTCAAAGAAAAAGTATCATGTCCTGATCCGTTGGACATTGTTTGTAAGTTGCTTTTTTGCATACCATCTAAGAATTTGGCCTAACTAAATATTTAATTGTAGAATGACGTTAATATCAATTAGAGTACATCAAGTTTCATTAAATATTCTCAATTATTAATTTTGAACTCCTTTGACTAAATAAAAATAAATGCCAGATATCTGGAAGGTCTTTGAAGATGATTAGCAAGTTCTCTTTACTGTATTTCCACGACTGCACTCTTTTTTATACTTCTACTACTATTGCTTGGTGATTCTCTTATTATAACATGTTCTTCCTAATTTTCTAATACGCTTACTGTTAAGAAATTATTCGGACAAAGATATCGGGGTAAAGTAATTTTGGATCATAAATTCAAAGTTCCTTAAGTTGCCATAGAAAGTTGCGCTCTGACGCTATACGGAGAAGTTCCAAAGTTACTTATCGTTTAACTTTCACGCCCTTCTGGTGATGATGAAAATTAAAGGACATTCGTGGGCGCTTTGCTCAGTCGACACGGTCGACGGTCGTAGGTCGCGGTATATAAGAAAAAAAAAAGATTCTGGCTCCCGCGGCAGAAGCCACCTAATCAGGAAGGCGCCATCTACTCTGTACACTAATGTCTTTTGTAGTCCCTAGTCGTGGGCAACCGAGGTTTACCGCCAGTAAAGACGTAAAAAAAAAACTTCCAACAAGTGAGGAAAGATAACTTCAATAATTAAAAAATAAATAAATAAATAAATAAAAAAAAAAAAGAAATAGATTAAAAGTTGGTTTAATTATACGTCAAGGAACAAAAGGAAAAAAAAAGAAATAAACTTTCATAAAAAAAATAAAGAAAAGTGTGAGTAAATTTTCCTTGATCGAATCCCACTCTTGTGGGAGTGTTATAATATTAGGTACCTCAAGTGACTACACTCAAGTACCCGACAAGATCTTATGGGGCAGCAACAAATAATTCACAGAATAACAAAAATAAAGAGCTATCTTTATCCTGCACTGAAATTGAATACGTATTTGTTTACAAAGTTTTTCTCTGTCAAGAAACGAAGATTCGATCTAATCGACTATAAAATAATGATGCTAATATATATCAAATGATAGCTGAATGAATTAATAATACTTTAGAGCGATTATACTTTATAAGTCCGAATAATTTTCTTCGCAAACATTTTCTCACGAATGCTTATTATTTTGTTTTTGTATAATATTCTTGCTCTAAAATTATCTTCCAATTACTTTACAGATTTTAATTGCACCTAATGACACACCAGTGTCTTCTTTAATCAAATACACTCTTTATTCTTACCTTTTTCTAGGGCGATAATCATTTCATAACACTAACGAGCTCTGTATTTCTTTTCCAGTGGTAGTTCTTGGCGTTATAGCGAGCATAGTGCTTGGAGGTTTAATTTTATTGGCGATTTGGAAATTGGTAACCCACGTCCATGATGGAAGAGAATATGCGAAATTTGTAGCGGAAGCTGAGAACGCGAAATGGGTCAGAGGTGGAAATCCGCTATACAAGGGTGCTTCTACCACATTCCAAAATCCAACGTACAAAAAATAAGAACTATACTTCTCCTTAACGAATATTCGTGATAATGCTAGAACATTCAAGACTGGACGCTGAAAATGTTTTCTGTGAAGGTGGCGCTGAAAATTATCAAATGAATGGGTTGATTTATTCTTTTTTATATTTCATGAAAATTGTTTTATACGTTTGTTCAAATTGCTAAAAGAAGGTTGAGATATGTGCAAAAGTTTTATTCCTTAGTCTTGGAAAAATGAAAGAAACCATAAAAAGGTAACAAGATAACTTGATTGAAGATTAAGTTTTCTAAAAATTTTTCTGAATTATTTTTGAATCCAATTCGACTCGATTTCGTTCCTGTTTCCAATATTTCAAAATTTTTCTTAGTTTACGAGAAGTTCAAGCGATGAAAGTCTCATTGGTAAGCTTCTGATTCCCAGTGTTGGAAACTTACCTGGAGAAGAAATGTAGAGGCTTTAAAGAATTAGTTTATTAAGGTCAAAAGCCCTAATGTCGGAGTAGCCTTTATGCATAGAAACAAAGTATTCCTTTATAAGCAGTGTTTGAGACATGGAATACATGTTATTTGCAGCAGCTGGAATCACTACCAAGTTCTTAGGTTGATCATGGTCTGTTAGTTTTGTGGCGTAATCCAGGGAGTTGTCCAAGAAGGCGTAGAAGTGAGCCCAAAATGTCGCTTGTAAAGAATCTATATCAGTGCCATCTTTCTACAAAAGCATTTTAGTTATATTCGAAAAAAACAAAAATAATCCATACCTTCGAATTTAATGTACATATATGTCTTTAAGATTGTATAAAATAGTATTTTGTATGTAAGATAGCATAGTAAATTATTGTGTTACCGATTGTAGTTTTATATTAAAGAATATACCATTTTTTTTTCGTAATTATTTTCATTTCTACTTTATCTACATTATGTTCTACATCATCTAATAGTCATTACATCACTGCATGCGTGTACTTTGAATATACAAAAAAAAATCAAAATGGTATAGCAGACGTTTTAACGTAACGTTTAATCGAATTTTATGTAAAATTTAATATGAATAATGTCATCTCTCAAGCCAAAGTGACTAATAAACTATTTGATATAGAAGTGAGTGTTGTTTGTTTCTCTTTTATTGTTGATCAAAGCAAAAAAAATCTATACGAGACATAGATATTTAATTACCACATGCTTTCTTTTAAGCAAAATAATTGTAATTCTAAGTTTGTTGCGAGTTTCTCCGTAAGTGAGTTATTACTATTTATATTGAAAAAAAATATTTTCTTCGATAAGTACACTGAATTCTTTATGTAAATGTAGATGAGTCATTCCTGTATTTAAACGGTCAACTATACGTTGATTATTCCGATGTGTATAATTATTTATTCTTCAAATCATCATCTGTAAAAACGAGTTTTTTGCTTTTTTACTAATACAGTTCCTTTCCTTACGGCAGAATTCTTAATACATTAGTCATAACAGCGATCACCTACATATATTGTTTATAATAATAATGAAGATAATTAGTCAGAGAAAATATAAAAAATGAAGAGCAGATTTTAGTTTAACGATCCTTGTTTGCAGTCATTGTTCATCACCTAATATATCGCAATGTATTTTGAGCTACCCGCAGAGGAATATACAGGTGACTGCTACCTAAAGGTATAGGTATCTTTAGTAGAAATGTCTTTCGGGTGATGTCGTGTAGTTAATATTTTACTTGACGTTTCGCTGACCATCCTGTCAGCTTCTTCAGAAGATTTCTAAAGACTGGTGTTGTTGTCTCTTGCTCCTCGTTATATATACTATTTCTGTTCCGCTTTGCTGATCCATAACCGTTCTGCTTTGCTGATCCATAACCGTTCCATTCCGCTGAATCACGTCGTTCGTTATATGACGACTCCGTAGTGCTAACCACCATGTGTTGTTGATTTTGTATCCATCTTCGCGATTGAAGTTGTTGGTGTTCTTCATTATTTCTATGGATTCGCGTATTATCCTCGGGTAGTAGTGCCACTACTACCCGAAGGTTAGCACTACGGAGTCGTCATACAAGGAACGACGCGATTCAGCGGAACGGAACGGTTATGGATCAGCAAAGCAGAACGGTTATGGATCAGCAAAGCGGAACAGAAATAGGATATATAACGAGCAGCAAAAGACAACAACAGCAATCTTTAGAAATCTTCTGAAGAAGCTGACAGGATGGTCAGCGAAACGTCAAGTAAAATATTAACTACACGACATCACCCGAAAGACATTTCTACTATGGATTACGGTCGTGAAAGATTACACTCAAGTATAGGTATCTTAACCTTCCAGAATTGTAAAATTTCTATTTCATTAAAATAATAATTAAACTAATAATAAAGTTAGATTGCCACCTAACCGCCATCTACAGACGCGCGTTTCACTGCACATTTGCGAAAGGTTGTAGTTAATTAACTAATTGTCGTAGAAGAATGGATGATATGAAAACATACATAGTCTATCTTCATTATTAGTTTAATTAATTTTATAATTCTGGCTGCTTAAGTTGTCAGTAATTCCTGCTCGCAATTATAGAGGTTGTTTGCAATTATTTCGACAACATATGTTATTAGGGCACCTTTAATTAGATAATCTCATTCATAATAGTCCACAATTAATGGATTGACTACCATCTTCACTGATGAGCGTATGACGACGAAACGCGGGTCTATGCATGGTGCTTAGGTGGTAATGGTAACTTTATTTTTATTTATTTATTTATTTTCTGGCTAATCAAATTGTTAGTCAATCCTTGCAGGCCTCACAGATCGTGATGCCAGTTATGTATTACCAATTTCCAAATATCCACGTGGATAGTCTAGAACTGGCAGAGAAAGCAAAATGAATGTATACTTTGCCATGCGGAAGAAGTGACCGCTATCCATATGCTGCGCGACTTCACAGCACTGGCAGGAATACTAAAAACCTAAACCTACGTAGAGGAACCACTTACAAAGCTGCTAGATCTGGTGAAGAAGACAAAGCTAACGTAATTGATCTAATGACCATAAAACACTTGGATGCAATACCCAAATGTAGAACTTGAGCCTAAGCGTAAATTTCTCATTTACTTTTAACGTTACATATATGCATCATTATACAAAAACGGTAGAGACATAAATTTCCTATATACTGGATACAGAAAAAATATACGGTGCTATCTAAAAAAATAATGTTTTTGGAGTTTGAATTTGGTGAAGTTTGGTGTTCAATACTGAACATCCTGTATATTTCGAAGGACACCAAGTATGAAATTTTATCTCGTAAAAGTTTAGGTTAGAATATATTTGCATTTCGGACTTTTTGCAAGATGGATAAATCTAAATTTATTAGACTATAATTAAACTGGTAAACATAGTATTTATTACCAAGACTGACCCCCAGATAGCCAATATTCAAAAGAATTCAACGTAAGAAATTAAATGGGAAGATTATTAAATCCATTACCACCAGAAAGGTTTAAACCCGCGAAGAATTGAATGAGCGTCTTTTTTTTTACCAATATGGACAATTGGACATGTATTTCTTCAACTATTTTCATTTTCCCGGATATAAATAAATATATAAAGCTAAAAACGCAAAGAAATAATCATTATTTTCTATTAATTTTTATTACTATTCAAGTTCCAGTAGCACAAATAATATCAGTCACTATTATTGGATTCGTTAAAAGGTAAATATAAGCAACTAACATATAACATAAGCTTCTACAAAGTTAAATGGTCACACAACCAATACAATGGTTGTATCTCCTACCTGTTCGGTAACATTCTTACAGACACGAAATAGATTCGGTTGTAAACGTCGGCTATTGTGTACACTACAAGATACTTAATTATAAACAGATATTATGTGCATCGATCTCCATCTTTGGTGTGATATAAAAAATTATTGGAAAAACACGACTTCGTTTCACTTGCTACTATTACATTAACAACCTTTCTCCAAGCTTGACATCCAGTATGAGAAAACGAAAGCCAAAAAGAATATAAGCAATGTTTTTTCCATTTTAGTTCCGCAGTATTTTTGTGTCGATGATCAAATGTCTAGAAGTGTACACCTCCCCACCTGTGGCATGTCGGTACTTTTAACGCCTGATTCAAACAGGTAGGTTTGCACGTACGTACGTGGTAAGCTCAGCGTTTGAAGCGGGGCACCTGTTACAGGTCGAGGGAGTCAATAGTGTAACTTACCGGCGTCGAAACGTTACCTCCAAAGAAAACCGCGAAAATCATTGACATGACGGGCATCTACCATCACCGATACCTTTACCAAGAATTCGCGTCGAAATGTTGAACCTCTTACCGTTTTGCGTAATCGTCTTTGTTCAGTTGTTGACTTGCGGTAACGATGTTGATGGTGCTGTGCCGGAGTTGCGTGGTCCACAGTGTGGATCTTTGATATGCGGCGCCGATGAGTATTGCAATGAATACGCCCATGCTTGCGACAAATGCCAATTGATCTGTAATCCGGATGATCACAATTTTGATGGTTCCAAGTGCAGGCAACAATGCGAAGGTAAGACAAATTAAGAGAAGTAGGTATTTTGGATTTACATGTCGATATCGTATAGGTGCTTACATACTTGTACATACAGGATGCGTGTATTGAATTCAAAATTTATTCTATGTGGCATCTGGAATACAACGATTGATATAACGTCGATTAACCGCACCTTTGTTTGCGTTTTAATTGTTAGTTGTTAGTAGCATTGGAAAATGTTTTATTACTGTTGTTTTATCATTATTTTAAAGTATTGTTTGTTCTAGAAAAGTAAATAGGTCAATCTTATTACATTATAGTTGCGATTGATTGGGAAAATAAAACTGGCGCCTTAATATCTGCAAATCTTTTCCTCTTTGGGCATAGGTATTTCAATGCTACAAGAGTTCTCATGCACCAGGCTTTAAAGTTCTTTTCTATGACTTTTAAACGTTTTTCCATGCAAGCTACAAACAGTTAATTGTTATTAAGATGTGTATACAGCAATTCTAAAAGTTATTCAAAGCCGCTTCTTTTTGATCTACTGAATCATTTATTAAATTTGAGTAAAATTTTCTTCTTAGATCCGTTACAATGTGTTTCAAGTTTTAATTTGGATAAAGTTTAAGATACTTCATATCTCTTAAAGTCTATTTATCAAGTTTGTTTCACAAGTTATACTTCGTGGTTTGGAGATTGTTTTGTTACTTCTAACCGTGGTATAGAGCAATACCCAAAAGCGTCTCAAGGAGAAATAATATGTACGGAGGAAGAAACAATTTTCCAAAATGCAGACGACACAAATGACATATACACGTAAAATATTCCATTCTGATGCTTTCTTTTCTTGGTGCCAGATTAAGCGCCAGATTAAGCGCTAATTCTCCCAATTCTACTGTTTTTGGACCAGAAACTAAAAGAGTCGTGTATCAAGGCATACTTCTAAAACAAAGTAATGTAAAAAGTTTGATAATCATGACAAAATGTTTGTCTTAAAAGTAGATCGAGAGTCTAGATAGATAGAGTGTAGATTGGGGAGTAGTATTTAGCTCTAATCTCAACTCAATTAATTTCGTTAAACTTTACATCTACATACAGAATTAAATAATGCTTTCGGGATGTTTTGGTAATGATAAACAGCTCAAAAAATATTGGCAAATTCGATATACTGTGGAAGAGAAATTTCACAAATTTCTTATCGTGGGCTGCTGCCGGGATTAAGATCGTGGAATTTCTTACATAATCCTATGTTGGACTTTCTTAATAATGATCGACATCTATAGAAGAGTGACTACTGTAAATAGCTACATTTTTTTATGAATGTAAGTTCTTTATTGTAGCTACTTATTACCCTGAGCGAATTTTGCCTATTCTATTAATTAAGAAACTAATCCCGGTCATTTAGTGTGGTCCACAATGGTCAAATGTATCTGTTAGTGTTTTCCAGTTTTCTGTTCTTTCTAACTATTAAACTATTCAGGAATGGGAGTTGATTGTTCATTTTTTCTGTTACTGTAAATTGAATAGTTTCGAAACTTTAGAAAAAAACGAAAGGTTTTAATTTAAAAGCCAAACCACAGTTATTTTCTATAATTATTGTAAATGAAACTCAAAATATGTTACTGACGTCAATATTCTTCTGGGAAATGCATCTAGGTAATCGTTATATTATTAACAAACAATTTAGCTACCTTATCAGCATAATTTATACAAATTTCACTTTGAAGAACTCAGCGGAAAACGTCATTAATATTAAATATACTCGGTAAACCTTACTTATTGAAATTAAGATGGGCTGTGGTTGTGAAATTCCACGTCATTGTACTGGCTGTCGATGAAACTAATATAGATTAAAGAGTAATATGAGATTCATACAATGTAAAACTATAATGTATAATGTCTCTAAGCGATTTGTACTTCGCTTTAAAGAAAGTGTTCAAATTAATGGCCTTGTTGTTGGATCCACTTTTCCAATTTTTGTGTTAATGATTGATGGGATGCCTGGATTATTGCGGAATCTATCAGCAGACTCCATAATTTGTTTCCCAATTGCTTTTCAAACTTTGCAAACTCTCGTATGGGAAAGGTTTGAGATTGGGACTGCGACCTGATCGTGGTACTCCTATAGGTTCCCCACGACCAATTCATCTATTTCTTCGTTTTTGTCTTTACAAGAATTTCTTTGCTTTTCGAGGAAGGTGGGACATTTTCTAATAAAGTGCTCAGTACATTTTCCCAAACATCTCGATAGAGTTCGCCTATTAATCGATTGGGCAATCGAAATTGACCAATTAGGTAATTGTCGATTATACCTGCCCACATACTAATAGAAAACTCTTACTGGTGATTCCGTATTACGGTTTGATGAAGGTTTTCATCTCTTCAATAGTGCATATTATTTAGGTTCAAAACACTATCGCGACTAAAACCGGCGTCAGCGACGAAGAGAACATTTTGCCCTTGATTTTGCAAGTACTCGCAATATTGTACACGGGGTAAATAATCCTGTTTTAATAGGTGATGAATTTTTTTTAAATGAAAGCTGTTTTTTGAAGACTTGACTAAAAGATTCACGGTTAACATTTCGTACAGTTGAATTTATTACAGCAGCTTCTTCGTTTGCAACAGTAAGACGAATTCTGGCTACCCCACTTTTAAAGTAATCCACAAACAACAGAGTCAAACAAAAATGTAATCAAGAACAAACTTCGATAAAATATTACCATATTAATTTGCCAACTACAGGTAAGCGTTTCTCGACGCGTTAAAAATATGATAATATTCTAATAATATTTGAAGCTAAAATACACTAATTTTGGTTCGATTTATGGTCCTCTATCGCGTGGTACCATGACGTAGATTTTTCAATGTTATCCGGTAATGTTATTACATATAATTGTTACTATATCTACGATCTAGTAGGTATAGTAGCAATAACAATCTCACCCGGTATACGTAGGTAAACATTACCGTTTATCGTTTCTTCAATATCCTAGCAACTTATCGTTAGTATTTTCTCCTATCGCGCAAAGAAACAATTCCAACACCAACCTATAAACATACATTTGAGTACAATATGATAAGATAAGAAATTTCACAACAATCCTATACTTAGATCAACTTGGGCACTAGACGATATTTGCATATCATATACGAAATTCACAAAATACATAATTAAGAATTGGAGAAAACGTCCATATTGCTCGAAAATTAAAAAAAGGAAATCAGTAGAATTTTTATAAATAATAATACGACACATCACAAGCAATTGCTGGTATTTCCATATTTGCCCAAAAATAAATTGGCAGTTAAAGTATGGTTGGAAATATAACATTGTTATAAGAGAAGTATTATGTTATTATTGCGACATATGTTAAAGATAAGAAATGTTGCTGTTGTAAACCTTGATCCTTTATCAGTGTCAATATTTACTACAGAAAAAATGGTTTTATTCATGAATTATTTTGAACTTAATCTGTAAGACTTTTCGATTTAAACTCGTTAGTTTTTACAAAAATCTTATAGATCTCATCAAGCTTACTGTGAACTGTGTCAAGGTCAACAAGGTGTATTGTAAAAGAGGATATACTTCACTGAATGATTTATATTTAAATAATAGTTTTTAACAATAATTACAACATACCAGACAAAAATTCGTGTCATAACATTCCCTAAATATAACTTGTAATAGGTTTTTTTGAATCCTACTACCAAGGGCACAACGGCAACCCGAAAATTCAGATTTCAATGAAACCGTAGAGACTGAAAGAGTATCATGCCATAAGAAGAACAATTTTTTTTAGCGAACGAATTCTCTGATTTCGGGGTACAACACTCGCATAAATTATCACGATTTTTAGATTTCTTTTGTGATTAAAAGATAATTTAAAGTGTATTACATATTCAAGGATGATACAAATTATATTCGGAACAAATAAACAATGGAGAACTGGGGTGCCCTATATCCCCTATACTTATTATTTATTTTTATTTTTTAATATTAAGATAATTTGAAGCATATATTACATAATCAAGGGTGACCCAAATTATTTTCGAAAGAAATAAACAACGTGTGAGTGGGGTACCCATACCTCTCATATATTCTATGTTTTTATTAATTTTTGAAACAAGGTAGTAAGTAGAATAACAGTGATTGGTATAACTTGTAACAATAATAAATTTTCGGAAAACAGTGGGGCAGATTTGAAAAGGAAAGTAAAGTGCCGATAAAACGTTTAATGCACTAAAAACTGTGAGTACAGTTGTTGTAAATGTAATTATTGCAGTAACGATAGTCAGTATAAAGGTGTTGAAAACACAAATCTTGCAACGCAGAATATCAGGTTTATTACGAACACTGAACAAGGGCGTAGACTCCACATCTTTCGCAAAACAAATTTTTTTCAGGGTTTTGAAACAATCCCGGTGTTTCATCCACGTATCCACTCTTATACAATGATTATTTGAAGACGTAGAAAAATCTTGGTGAAGAAAGCTGATTGTGTATTAACGATTGCGACGAAATCTAAATTTTCGGGTTGGCAGTGTTGAGATGTTAATAATACCGTTTTCGTTTTTAAAATGTATCCACTACCGTATGGAAAGTATGTTAAGTTGACAATACCGTTAAGTTAGCAAGAACCAAGAAATTTGTCTAAACCAAGCAATTCAAATACAATTGCAGCAATCCAATAACCTACATCAGCAGTATTTCAAAAAAAATACAATATAAAATTTGGTAAAAAGGGGATAGATGATATTGTTTATAACGTGTGATCAAAAAGTATTCATAGCTGAAAAATTGACGAAGGGAATCGGAAATTATTTCAGTTATTTAATTTATTGAGCATATTTATCGAATTATATACAACCAACATTAGAAGACAGGATTCAAATTTTGACAAAAAGAAATAGAAAAGAACTTCTCCTCTAAAATGTCAACGTTATGAAGATTATCCAAAAAGCATTGGTAGTATTGCATTCTTTGATTAAGATCTTCTGGAAATAATCGCTGAGTATGGCTCACTTTACATGGATGAAAGTGTAATTGCTCCCATTCTGCTGTGTGACAACTTCCATATAAGCCTACGAAAAAACAAATAACGTTTATTTTCCTACTTGAACAATAAAAAACGATTCTTGTTTGCTGGTACGAAGGGATTTTTTGTAACTGTGTAGCATTCGTTGTTGTATAATTTCTTCATCTTTAAGAGTTAAGATTTTGAGTCTACCAGGGCATGTTGTAGCAAACACTTCCAGAAGCAGTAAACCTTGAACAACATGCTTTTGATGTTTCAAGCCAGTGTTAAATGGCGCATCCCTGCTTGGATATATAATGGTACATTGAACGCGGCAAAAATCTCCTGAATATATCCACGAACCCATTTTATCTTGAATATCTTAGCGAAAGTACACCATACCGATGAAAGCATCTTGCTCCGTGGAAAATACCACATTAATAACGAATTGACAAGTTTATCTGTCTTTTTTATCACATTGTATACGATTGAGGAAAAGAATTATTGTAGCCAACAGTCTAACATGAAAATTATTAATCTAATGCTATCCAAACTGCCGTTGTTCTTTTAAATGAAAATGGAAATACGTGTTTAATTTATTATATAAAAATGGGATTGTAAATCAAAAAAAATGATTTAATCACAACGGTAGATAACAAATTCAACAATGCCAATTATTTCATGATTCATATGATTACCCAAAGAATTCTATTTTGATTATTAACAGGTGATCGTATTGGTTTGCTTAAATATTAATAACAGCACGAAAATGGTATCTATTATCTACACAAGTCGCTACGTCATACAAGACACAATTAGCAATACGTAGGTTGTTTTTAAAATGCAGACGTTGTATTACGAACTTACGAAATTCGAAAACAACAATATTTTCTTGGCGTAACACTTGCCTAAAAACCTGTTTGGTTTTCCAATCTGTGTTACTGACACACCTAACATACTACTTGACTACAAAACAATTGTTTAAAATATTATTTGCCAAAATATTGCCGAGATTTTTAAAATTCATTAACACGACGTGTAGATTTTCAAAAGAGTCGTGTAAAATAATGTCGATATCAAAAGGAAATATACAACTTTCGAATGTGGTCTTTTCAAAATAAGATTCTTAGAACTATTGTTAACGCTCCCTGGTTTATTCGAGACGTTCAACTATTAGAGGATTTCCGGATACGCATAGTTGAGGAGCCTATTACCTTGAAACAAAATGGTTCGGATAGCGGATAGGATCTCGCATACCATGCAGAAGACGATCTCCCTGTAAAAGAATTGCCTCCCTTTCGATGATATATAATAAATAAAAAAACTCAGATAATCTGTTCTCAATCTTAAAGTCCTCGGTCTAGTCTCAGAAAAGAGGAGCAGAGAAATGCTTTCCATAATTCTAGGGAAAGTACTTAACATAAAGAAGCTTAAATGTGATGTATGAAGTATAGTTAGCTAATAGATTCCCGCGTTAAATTTAATTTAAATATCTAAAAAATGGCTAAAACACCTCAGAGCTCTATTGTTCGGTATGCGGAACCCTTTCTTCCTCATTTTCTTCCTTATTGCTTGGTTGGTTCACTATTAATGATGAAGTAATCTCTTTTTGGGTTCCCACAAGCCATTGTACAATTTCATTTTTAGTTGATAAACCGTCATTGCAAATATCGATAATTTAATAAGGCGATCCTTTGAATCCTTGCGCCCCACCTTCCCCTAACATTTAAAATAACAATAACAGATAATTAATAACATTATATTTTTTTTCAGTGTACATCTACGATCAAAGATATTTTAGAGCTGACGATGGAACTGGAAATCTCAAAGGTATTACGCAAAAAATAAAATATTTATCATTTACTTATTGCATTAATTATATCTATTTACACAGAGACTATAAAAAAGCTTCAAATTAATTTCGTGGTAATCCTATCTCTATTAATTATCCTAATTATTGCTCTGGTCGCGGTTTCTGCAATTTGCGCTTGGAAATGGAAGAAAAACAATAACGTAACATGGGCGAGCTTCCACAAGAAAATATCTCGCAAGGTAATTACAATACAAGACCATGAATACTAGGATATATGTTTTATTTTGAATTATTCGTTAATAGAATAGAATACATTTTTGTTCTTATTCGATTTTTAGAATTCGGAAAACAACGCCAATGGCGTATCAGCGGCAAAACCAACACCCAACGATCAAAATGTTAAGAAACCGGATCTTCACCTCGAGATCACTGCCAGTTCCGTCCAATCAGATCCAACGCCTGTTACAATGACGACGGGCATAACGCCTCGAATTCCAGCCGAAGATAGCATCGAATACGCCTACGACAATTTGGCAATGTCTAACAGTCCAAAGAGTAAGACGAGAACAAAGAAATTCTAATTTGTATCGTTGGAGTGGTGTTTTGGAGTCTTTGGTATTCGTCCTCTTTCTTATCATGTATAGTCCGTTCGCACCTTAAAAGACGGAACAGCTCGTACTGAGAGTACTGTTTGTTGCCAAATTACATTGAAACATGCCTTTGAAAAGGAACTATTTAATCCTGCAGTTGGTAGTTGTATGTATTATTATGAGCTTTTTAATAAAGTAAGGATGGAAATGAGTCTTTACGCGAGTTCATTCATCGATAAGCTTTCCGATTATATTATACATGCAACAGCATTCTTGCAACGCGCGTGTGCTAAAAAGAGATGTATATATACGAAAATTCTGCTAATAGAAAGAGATGGAAATAGTCCATAGGACGTACAGTGTTTTTTTAAAGTGCGAATAGTCTATAGTTAGATGTTAATTTCTTTGTTGGCTTGGGATTCTGCGCATTGCACTGTTATTTTGATATTTGTCCAGAGCTGTTATTTTACTCTTTTTAAAGTTAATTTTAATCACGTTATCCATGACTTCATATCTGTAGAGATGATTGACATGTTTTGCAACTTCATATGCGCAGAATGTTGCCTCTTGTAGACGTAGATCATCAAAAAAACATATTTGCTTTCTGTATTGCTTAAAGTAGAGATTGTTAATTAAAAGTAGACTAGAGCAGCTTTCTCAAGAATATTAATTAATGCTTTGGCACAACGCTTTATTGTTATCAATCTCAAGGGAATTGAATACAAGCTTAATTTGTTCAATTGTTGCTTATTTTTGCTTTGTTTAATGCCTCCTCCTCATACAACTGGACAACGCATTACACATAAACCTTATGCCTTTATTTATTTTATTTTCAGAACCAGGGTCAACGGCAAGTTGAGTTTCAACACAAATAATCCACAATTCTTGTTTTATGTTAATCTATATTCACATCTTATTTATGTAAAATAAACTAACATATAGATTATTGAAATCGTATGTGATTTCTAAAGAGAATCTACGTACATACATATTATATAAAACACGAATATAATAAAATATTTTTGAGATTATTAGGAAATAGATTTAGAGATTTTGAAATGAACTGAAGTAAGGTAGCTTAGTTCAATGACAATAATCGATTCATTTAATGATATTTTTTACTCAGTAAGTGCTAGTAAATAAGAAAAGTCGGCAATCATAAAAGTGTCAATAAGGATTTTTGGCATATATAAAGATGGTGCCAGTAATCCTCATTATTATAAAACTAGATTTAGTTTCTTTATTAACAAATTTATAGTACTCGTAAATATTAATTTAACCCCAAAAAGCTTTAAAAAAACTAATTATATGTCTTCGTAGTTTGAATGCATCTTACACAATTTTCTTTAGTATCATGTGATAATGGCTTTCACACCTGCAATGGACTCTGAGTTCCATTGTAGCCATCCTACTGTATAAAAAAGTGTCACCAAGTTTAGGCACAATTTTATTGAATATAATGCAAAGCAAAATTATCACTTGATGTTAATAGTTTTTTAATTTCTCTGTATATATTTTGATAGCACCTTTAGTATTGTTTGTAAATATTATTTTATGAATATTATATATTTTACTCCTTCCAGGGAGTGTAAATACGGCAATTTTCTTTTTCGCGGATTAGCTAAGAAACATTGGTAACACTGATATTTCTTAAAAATGCAAGAAATTTTCTATCATTTGCAAGCAATAAATTCGAGAGATGTTTGTTGCCAATCTGTGAAAAGAAAAACCGTAATCGTTTACATTCATTTGGGGCAGTTATCTACTTAAAATCAGAGATGGGCAAAGTAGGGAAAGGGACTACTTTTTACTTTTTCTCTTGAGACGAATAAACCGAGTGTATCTAATCTTTGCAAAAAAGGAATCACTTCCTCTACTTTGCCTATCTGTACTTAAACTTAAGAATTCCATACACAACATTCCATATATGTACTTAATAGGTATATTTACTAATAATTAAGGCCCTTTACGTGCAGCAATATTAATTATATATGATAAGATTGTGATATGAAGCGTAATATTGAAATGATTAATGTTATTTTATTGGTAGTTAAAGTTATATGAAATTAGGTTTAAGTTAGGGAGATAAACTATTACTACCTTCTCAAGTGTTGTTTTTCATTTTCCGTTAGATTTTTTTTCAAAATTATCGATTCTTTTATTGCGCTTTTCCATTTTTAAATTTGGTAATATCTAAACTTAAATAAACATAATTTTAGTTAATTAGGGTATCTTACAATAAGTTTTTTTGTTCTTTTAATTTTTTAATTTTTTTATTTTTTTAATCGCAGAGTTTGAATCTCTCGATTGCGTCCAACACAATCCGTCCACAATACTGAACAAATAATATGTAGTAGGCACGTTGTTTCTACATATTATAGTGATGTTAGCATAGATGTATTTACTCCTTTTTATTAGGGACTTTATTATTATTATTTTTAAGCAATTATTATCTTACTCAGTCGCGGTTCTAACAAATAATTTTGTTGACGATCTTCTTAAAATTGGTACATTGCAAAGTGCTATGCTCTGTTTGAATTTTAGAACTTGCTTTTGTTTTAAATAAGCCATTTAGTCGCCTTTTGAAGGTATTTATTGATGTAAATTCTCAAGAAATCTTCCACAAATTGTTTGTTGGAATATTAAATAATTGTATATGTACTTATTATTTTAATGTTGCGTTAATTTATGTATTCGATGCGCTCTGCGGCACATGCACTTAATAATGTAATTTAATTTGTGTCTTTTTGTATATAACAAAATATATACTTATAAAAAATAAATTAAATTTAAGTATGTTATGTATTGTTTATTGTGCAAATTTCTCCCTATTAAATTCAAATGAGAAAATCTGGTAATTTTTTTTCTATAGCGGAAATTATGAAGTCTATTGATAACCCTGATAACTTTTTATAATAATCCCGCCAACTTCATAGTATTACCAACCCAAAAACAAAAACATTAGTAGCTTGACATAGAACGGAAATAATTACCTGCCTCGCTAATTTTTAAAGAATTAGACATTTAAATTATTTTCGTAGATTCTGATTGAATTCCTATTCTATTCACAAATTTAATCGTAAACTTTGGACTCTCCAATCTACAATAATAGGAAATAATTGAGATTCTAGAATAATCGTCACTGATCATTTTAGTTGAAAATTTTAACAATAGATGTCGAACGCATACATGAAATATATTTCTTTAATATAATAGCCTAATTGAGCAATACTTTGCCTTAATTTCGTTGAAACTCATTTAGGGAAACTACGCTATTTTCTCTATTTAATAGAAGTAATTTAGATGAAATAAGCTCGTAGTTCAGGGCGACATCTGCGACCGATTTTATCTCAGATTGACCTTTCACTTCAGAATCAGAAGCGTTCAGAAAATTCTAGAAAGTTTGTCGTTCACTCGTCCTGCATTTGCCGGTTATACATAATTTTTTCTCTATTCATTCAACGTTTTCTACTTTTATTAAGCAAAGGTAAGTTTGATTAAAATTTTATCATTTAGAGCATGAGAATAAAATGAATGTCATACAGAATATGCAGTAATTTTAAAATTTTGTTACATTCCGATATTGGGCACGTGTTCATTTCAATTTGGATTTTTTGAATTACTTAAATTTCACGCAGGTGTGGGTGATTAACATTGATAACGTTTATTAAATTCTTGAAATATTAGCAATGCATGTAGCTTTTTACCAGTTGTAATTGGTATTATTAAGGTTATGAAATCATTCGGCCATTTTGCCGACTAAGAAAAGTGTGCTTTGAAGGCAATTAACAAAGGCATAACTCGTTTTGTTTGTCAATTTTTAAAGAAATCTTTCACGTCTACACTTAAATCAGTTAATTAAATTTGAAATTGCCGTAAGAACATTCAATTCCCATTCAAATTTTATAATTACATCGAAATATCCACGTTTCAGATGCATAGGTTACCGAGTAGTCTGAAAAATGCGGCACTTCGTCAAGCGAACCAAGTCGCTCTTGTACAGCGTTGTTATTACGCCAAGGATGTTAGATTCGGATCAGAAGTTAGGGCACTCATGTTACAAGGTGTCCATGTTCTAGCTGATGCTGTAGCAGTAACTATGGGTCCAAAGGTAAATTTTTCTAATCCAAATAAATTTGCACTCTTAAAAAAAGTAATATTTTAGGGTCGCAATGTTATTATCGAACAATCGTGGGGTTCTCCCAAAATCACAAAAGATGGAGTGACAGTAGCAAAAGGTGTTGAATTGAAAGACAAATTCCAGAATATTGGAGCACGCTTAGTACAAGATGTCGCCAATAATACAAACGAAGAGGCTGGTGATGGGACGACTACGGCTACTGTACTCGCACGTTCAATAGCAAAAGAAGGATTCGATAACCTGGGCAAAGGTGCGAATCCAATCGAGATTAGAAAAGGTATCATGTTGGCTGTAGAAAAAATTACTGATACGTTGAAAACATTGTCGAAACCTGTTACGACACCTGAAGAGGTGGCGCAGGTTGCTACGATCTCTGCTAATGGTGATACATCTGTTGGAAACTTAATTTCGGATGCGATGAAACGTGTTGGTAAGGACGGTGTTATAACTGTTAAAGATGGGAAGACTTTGAATGATGAATTAGAGATCATTGAGGGTATGAAGTTTGATCGAGGATATATTTCACCATATTTTGTTAATACAACTAAAGGTAAGTTTGTCTCATAAATTGTGGTACAGATAGGCTTTGATTTATTTAAGTAGGTGCTAAAACACTTTTTGTGTATGTTCTAATGAACTACAATTTGGATTTCGATTGGAATCGCTTTGTGTTGCAAGTTTTGCAAAACGAAGCAGTTTCTGATGCCAGGGTTGACACATTAGCATGAGTAAATTCCTATTCTCAAACAGTAAAATTCCTCATTTCTTATAATTTATATATTCAAAATGAGCTTTTTTGCACATATTAGAGCCTACTCAATGTTTTACTTTTGTAGGTGTCGGACTTGTGCAAAATTATCTCTTTAAACATTTAATATTAATAGTAATTGTTTTCCTTGAAACAATTACGTATTTATTGGTGTTTATACAGAACAAAAATTGTTTCATGTTTTTCTATTTAATATTTTAGAGAATATCTAAGAATTGTTAAAACTAAACGTGCTCTTGTCTATGCCAAAATATTTTTGTAATGCATAGATTAATTGCAGGTGATTAATTTTAAATAATTTCCTTTTGATTTTTTTTTTCTTGCCCTTGGTTTAATTACTTAAATATTAAGCCTTTTTTTTTCTTTTTCTAAATTTACATATTTCATTTTTTTCATTGCTTTTTTGTGAACTGTTTGTATATTGTACATGTAATTCGGACTCAAATCTTAACAAAACTTTCGGCATATAAGACGAAAAAAAGATTAATATCCATAAGTATTATTCGTAAAAATGGGATTTAGGAATAACAATTACTTGTCACTTAAATTGGGGGAATGTTTAAACTTTTAAATGTTATAAAAGCCATGTAATTATCATCATTAAATAAAATTTGGAAAATTATTAGCTCCTGATACTTATTTTACTTGGATTTATTTAAAAAAGCTATAAGATAGTCCTTCAGAATATTTTTTCTTAATATGTATTACAACCTATTCCTGTCCGTAATAGGTGCTAAGGTGGAATACCAAGATGCCCTTCTCCTATTATCTGAAAAGAAAATCTCTTCGGTACAGACTATCGTACCAGCTTTGGAATTGGCTAATTCCCAAAGAAAACCGTTGATAATCGTCGCTGAAGATGTCGATGGTGAAGCTTTGACCACACTTGTTGTTAACAGACTCCGCATTGGCCTTCAAATCGCTGCAGTTAAAGCCCCAGGATTCGGCGATAACAGAAAAGCGACGCTCCAAGATATAGCAATCGCAACTGGCGGCATCGTCTTTGGTGATGAATCTGGAATTGCCAAGCTGGAAGACGTGCAACTCCCCGACTTAGGTCAAGTTGGTGAGATTTCCATTACAAAAGATGACACCCTCTTGCTCAAAGGAAAAGGCAAGAAAGATGATGTCGATAAACGTGCAGAACAAATTCGTGATATAATTTCCAACACTACATCCGAATACGAAAAGGAGAAATTACAAGAACGATTGGCTAGGTTGGCATCTGGTGTTGCCGTTTTAAAAGTTGGTGGAAGCAGCGAAGTTGAGGTTAATGAAAAGAAAGACAGAGTTAATGATGCTTTAAATGCAACTAGGGCAGCTGTTGAGGAAGGTATTGTGCCCGGAGGCGGCACTGCTTTGTTGAGATGCATTAATTCTTTAGATTCTCTCAAACCTGTGAATAATGATCAAGTTATAGGTAAGCGACTTAGGTCTTTACTTATTTAAATGTTTTTTTTTTTGCACATATTAGAGCCTGCTTGATGTTCTAGTTCTGTAGGTGTCGGACTTGTGCAAAATTATAACTTTAAACACTCAGTATTAGTAGTAATTGTTTTACTTAAAGCGATTACATGTTTATTGGTGCTTATACAGATTAATTAATTGCTTGTTTTTCTCAATTCCTTACTTAATTTCTGCTTTTAGATAAGCTTTAATAAGGTTTATTAAAGCTTATATAGCTTAAAATAGACATTTTGATGGTGTCATTGTCATTTAATGCAGGAAAATGCATTGTAAACTGCGGTATTTCGGTAAAAATCAATAACTTAGGTGTCGAAGTTACGAATTCTTCCGTAATATTGCTTCCACTGTACTGTTCCATGTGCTTCTTGAACTTCTTTTGGTCTTCCTTACTATTCTTGCTTTTCATATTTTCACTTGTCTGCTGTCTGGTATTCTTAGTAAATTCCAAACCAGCTTAGTTTTTTATTTTCACCTTCAACTTGCCCCTTAATTCTATATTCCTTTTCTTGTATGTTCTTTTAATTCCCTCAATTTTCTTAAGAGGTTAATTTCTTACGCCTGTATTCTTTGTTCTTGCCTTTTTACTGGTGTCGGCAAATGCACTGCCTTCGATAAGGAAGATTAACATCCAGTCTAACACAGAAATAAATATATCAGTTTTATTTATCGGCATAGTCTCCTTGTAAGTTCATACATTTCTCAGCGATGCTCCCATTTCTTTAATTTGTCCAAATAGTAGTTCGTATCTTTCTATCCTCTCACTATTCTGGAAGGTTTTTCGAAATAAGCTAAACGTTTTATAAACAATGATTTTTCTGTAAAACTGAAAAGCCTGCAAAAAATTTGAAACAGAAAAACAAAAACAAATCCATAAATGGTTACTTTTACAGGCATCGAAATTGTAAGAAAAGCTTTAAGAGTACCTTGCATGACGATTGCCAATAATGCTGGAGTTGATGGAAACCAAGTTGTTGCTAAAGTTGAAGCTGGAACAGGAGACTTTGGTTATGATGCTCTAAATAATGAATATGTAAATATGGTTGAGAAAGGCATTATCGACCCAACGAAAGTAAGTTATAGAAAGTATGTTTCGCTTCAAAAGATGCAGGTGTTACTTTTTTTTTTCAAATAGGTTGTACGTACAGCAATTAAAGATGCTTCAGGTGTTGCTTCCCTTCTAACGACAGCTGAGGCTGTAATCACTGAAATTCCTAAGGAGGAACCAGCTATGCCAGGACATGGAGGCATGGGTGGAATGGGAGGAATGGGTGGTATGGGTGGTGGTATGATGTAGAAACCCAAGATATTCAAGCAACCGCTCGGTTGCTGAACCAGAAACCCCCTTGAGTGAAATTCCCTTTATAATTAAAAACATCTTTACTCGAATTTTTCTGCAAAATGTAAAGGAAATTCCACTCCGTGCCAAATTGTTCTTTATGGCTATTCACCAAAAAAAAGAAAAAAAAAACATTTTTGTGCCTCGTTTTCCATTACATTCTGGCTCAAAGCGTTATCGTACATATTCACATTATCGTATTATGTGTGCCGGGTTAGAATGATTTGTAGTAGTGCTTCAAGTGGACAGTGTATTCAGCAAATTGTTGAAGATAACTGTTTGGTGGAAATGGACTTTGGAGACATGAAATAAAGGAGAGAATGTAATCCCAGAAAAACATTTATAACTTAGTAAAAACAGGTTATTGGCATTCATTAGCCGTGTTAATATTGACTTTTTGAAGCTTATTTTCCGTCGTTGCACGTTAATCCATAGTCTGACCAGTTCGTATTGCATTTTTGCGGTTAATATTTACAATTACATAGATGTTAAAGTTCTCAGGTTTACATACGAAAAGTCAATGTTAAACATTTGAATGATGTTTTCTTTTTTTTATACATTCTTGATCTGATCAATTGCCTTTTGTACTTTTCTGCGTTTCAGATGTAGATTGTAAACTGTGTTAGTTAATTTTAATTATATGCAAAAAACATGAAACTGTGTTCTTATTTCTTAGCTGAATTTGGGATAATACTTTCGAGTTTTTCTGTATGTAGTTGTTTGGCATCTTTATTTTAATAAACATTTTGATAACAATTCTGGTTTTGATCATCTATTTTTTGAAGAAATAAGAAGAGCAAATAATAAACGGCTTTTGTTTTGAAGTTTTCTATCAAAAATTGAGGAAAGGTAAGCGCATTGGGTAGGTTATCGATAATAACAGATGCCTCATTTCTTCTTGATCATTAAAGTAACATAAAATTTGGTTTTAATAATATGCAACTCCCTATTACTGTTTAAATATTCTTGCTGTTTGGGGTTTTGTTTACTTTGAGCAATGGACTTAATAAATTCATAGGAAAATGTAACTGTTGATGCAATTTTAAAGTAGCCAATTCGTATGTGTGCTGAAAAATTCTAAAAATAAGAAGGCCCTCTATTGAAAATCTGATAGTTGAGTTCCGGAGTTCGTCAGGGATTGCTATTTGGTCCGAGCTTATTTTTGTTAAACGAGAATGATGTTCCAATAAACTTAGCAGTTAGTTTTGCAATTTTGGAGAATTAGGTATGATAAATCATCAGCAATAAGAAGAAAAATGTCAAGAAAACGCGTCTTATCCGGAAACATCTTTATCAACGGTATCCGTTTCCCTTGATCTTCAATAAGATATTTGGATATCATTCTCGACCTTTTGTGATATATGAAATATTTAAATTATAATCAGTTGCCTTAAATTAAAAATAAAATTGAAATACACATACAAAAATGTATTCTCGTTAAAATTAAAATTTTACAATAATGACATACATTTTTAAAACATTTCAATAGGTGTACGGGCTTGCTGCTTTTACCATATGGCCGGTAATTTTACTAGTATAAAAGCCATCAGTACTAATCAAACTAATCGATCTTTGTATTTTACAAATTGGTTGCATATAATCAGGGCCGCAATATAAAAATCGTGTTCAAATACCTGTACCAAAAAATATATCATGGATGTAATAAATCAGCTTGACGTGAAAAACGCGAATTTCTTCATAAATATCTTCGCCGATTTCTTGACGAACTAGAGCGTATTTTATTTTTTGTAATTTTTTGTGTGAATTTTAGTACCACTACTCTTAACTTAACCAAACAGATATTTATATCATGAAGTTATGTTTGTTGCATAAATAAATTCGTCAACATCATAAAGAAATTGTAAAGTGGCCTTTACAATTACCGATTATGTTACGTGTATTTTAAAATAGTCTGGAGAAAAATTTATGTGGCAACGCTGTAGCGTGCTGCATTACAACGGTTCGATTTCCTCGTGTATTTCTGTTGTGTAGTACAATGTACACGATATGCAACGGAAATGCACGAGGTAGTCGAAGAATTGTAATTGATCTCATATACGTCACCACTAGCCGTCGCTGGAAACAACTACCCAAGCATACGCGTCTCTCTGTATATAAGTACCATTTTTTTTATAATTTTGAGGCAAATTCCTCAAATGCTGTAAATAATGGTTTTTTAGAGCTCGTTATTGGCTACTTATTCGAACATACAACAATCTGATTGGGTAATATATTTTTGTATTTTAAGTAAAAATAAAATAGGCTTCATATAATAAACATATATTCAAAATATTCTGAGGATATTTTGAATATTATAGATTCCTATAATTTAAAGACCAATGTATATAATGATGTTTTTGAATTACTATTATTAATTTTACTTCTTTCTTAATACAAATATCAAGAGATAATAAATGTAAAGTTCATTTCTCTACATATTTATATATTTATTTGAAAATACCATAATACATAAACTTCAAACTTCTACGATTAGATAGCACGAAAATAAACTAATTCCTAAATAAATTAAAGATTTAAATATGTATGTATGAGTATTTATACATGTTTGTATATTGATATTGAAAATAAGCTGGTGTGCTTTTACACATAAAATGATCTCATAATTATTTATATTTTACCAGTTTTTCTTTTTACCATAAACGTTTGTCAATAACTATTAAATGCTACCTCCCAAGTCTCTAACAGAAAATGAAGCAGAAGCAACATGTTCTCAAAATTTTGAAATAAGCTTGAAAAGAACTGGAATACAACAGAATTTCATATCCTTTGTTTCAGCCTAATTTGTAATTCGTAATTACGGATACATCATATTCACAATTTGCACTAGAGATGTCAAGGTGATAGTGAAACTTGATTAAAATCGAAGAATTTAATAACAGTATTTAGACCATACAGTAAGCGATAGTGGTTATTTCGCGAAGAAAAAGAATTATTCCAAGTATATAATCGTGGATTAGTGGAAGATTCTTCTTTGGAAGTGCTTTTTAAACTGCGTAGATCGTAAAAATGGACGACGATATTTTAACTACTTTAAAAATTTTAATTATTGGGGAAAGTGGCGTTGGAAAATCTAGGTATGCTAGTTAAAATATATTTTATTTATTACGGTTTATTACAAAAATATTTTATAACATTATAAGCTCAATTGAGGTTATATTTTCAGTCTGCTATTGAGATTCACAGAAGACAACTTTGATCCGGAACAAACATTAACTATAGGAGTCGATTTTAAAACGAAGAGATTAACTGTAGATGATAATACTGTAAAATTAGCAATATGGGATACCGCTGGTCAAGAACGGTTTCGTACATTAACACCATCATATTACAGAGATGCTCAGGGTGCTATTTTAGTTTACGATGTAAGTAATTACAATACTTTTGCTAAGTTGGAAACGTGGTTAAATGAATTGGAAATATATTCAACTAAGAGGAACATTATTAAAATGATTGTTGGAAATAAAATTGACGTGGTAAGTTTTAAGAAGAATTCTCTCCTTTAGATTCAGTTCTATGTACGAGGGTTTTAGGAACAACGTGAAGTAACTAGGGAACAGGGTTTACAATTTGCTAGAAGACATCAAACGTTGTTTATCGAAGCTAGTGCTAAAACAAGAGACGGAGTGCAGACTGCTTTTGAGGAACTAGTACATAAGGTACGAAAAAAGAATTCACTTTTAACCTTAGAATTAGCTGTCAAAATGACAACTAATCTAAAAAAACCATGTATTTATATCAGATTTTTTAAATTTATAAATTTGTTGCAATGTTTCATTGTGCTACAGATAATACAGACACCAGGGCTTTGGGAAACTTATCGAGATGGAAATATACATGTTAACGATAAGGATCATCCATATAAATCGGGATGTTCAAGCTACTGCAGTTTATCGTAATTTTTACTGTTTACTCAATTGATTTAGTTGATAAGTGTGTAATAAAATGTATATTTTTTATAAATTATTGTGCTTATTTAATTATTAATTGCGGTGTATCTAAAAATAGCTTTATTCTGGCAATTTCTTTCTTGTATATCTATATAGTGTATTAATAAATATTTATTTGTAATTTTTGTCTTATCTTAAATGGAAACAAATTTCAATGATTGCCTAGTATGTTGTGTGAAGTATTTTCATATAAACTTTAGGCTAGCATAACAGCAAAAAATGTTGGCAAAACAAATGAATTAGTAGCGCACCAGAATCATTTGTTTTTATTTGGAACATAACCTTAGAAGTTTGAGCATTGCCTTTTATTAATCGAACGCAATATTACCTTCTTTTTGAGAAAAATTTGCAAAATTTAAAGATAAGTATAAACAATCAAATAGAATTTATATAATTATTACTATATTAATAGAACGAAAAATAGGAACTGCTGAATAATAAGAAACAACGTAGCCAACCTTAAGAAATAAAATTTCACCAGATATCTATTAACGAATTAATGAAAGTTTAATGTAAAGAGAGCCGTAAAACCTATTACCAACGTTCGAATTTGAATAATTATAAAGAATTTAAATTACAAATTTTTTTAAATTGTTTCTAATCACTATTACAACCTAGATTATGGTTTTATGTTACATTATATGTTTTCCTTTCTGTTTTTTACACATTATTATTTATCTGTTGTTGATATTTTACGTATTTATCATAAAATACCCAGTGCATAATTATGATAAGCAGATTTTGCACCTGTATAAATGGGAAAGTTGCGTTATAAAACTTTTAGTAGTGGCTCATGATTCTGTAGGTGTTCTAGACTAACAATCTAGGTATATATTTTTGCAAAATTAACATCGAACATGAAATTCAAAGTAAGTGCGCGTAGGAGAAAGCCATACATTTCAGTATCTACTTTATTATTACATACATTAAAATGAACCTATTTAATTGTTACATTAAATTAAAGTTTAATTAATTTAAGGGAGTGTAATTAAACGTGATTATTATAGATTTTAGTGAATCTGTTTATAATTTCGGTGGTGGCAGAATTTGCCGGCGGTAAATCCCAGCAACCCTTCGAGTTGGACGAATTTTTAACTGGAGAATTTTCAAATCGAGTGTTTAGCGGTGTATGGATGTCAGGTAAATATAATTTTTTGATTTTTCGTTCGAATCGAAACAAAAAAGTGTAATAACTTTTCATCGACATTATTTTTAGAATAATAAAATTAAATGGATGGAGCTAAAATTGCAGGAAATCAAAAAAAGTGTGGATTCGGGGGGAAAAAAACAGCAGATTTTATAACTTTTACGTGCTTTTTATTTTAAATAAATCAGGATATTGTAGACCACTTTTACGTGCTTAGGGAATTAATATAAGGTACATACCACGATCTTGACATTTAAAAATTGTCTGCACCGCTTTACTCCGGCGTTCTGGTAATATGGGCGTAACAGTCGAACTTGAGAGTGAAATTCTTGCTGTACTTGAGTTCATTGGTTTTTAGTTCGGTATACTTGCGGTATAGTTTGCTCGATAAGAATGGTTTCGTATTTTACACATGACTAATGAAGAAACCGCATTATGACAAAGACGATCTTATTATGTAATATCAGAGCTTAAAATGCAATATGCTGTATGTCTTCTTATTCTTTAAAGCATGATTCAGTAGGGGTAATAATTGAATCTTCAGTAAAAATTTTACAAGATTTTGTGGGAATCTTGTGGTTAAATTTAAATTGATCAAAGATTAGTAAGATTTTTTTATTTTTGTGTGGATCTTTTTAGAAGAATACGCAAATAGGGTTTGCTACCAAGGTATTACGCATTCAATAATAATTTTTAGTGGTTTCGTGGATCTCAAGCTAGAATTGATCCAAGTCCAATTTTGAGAGCGTAACGTAACGCTAATGTTAATCAACTTTCAATACGCATCTCAAACCGAGTGAAATTTATGCACATACTGTGAAATTGTTAGTAACTCCTTCCTGAGAAATTTGCCTAAATTTATCTCTTCTTTTTTCGAGTTTTCTAGGATTTAAAGAAAGAAATTTATCCTGTTCCTTTAGATCCAAACAATTGCTTTACTAGTTTTTCATCACTCACCGTTATTACATGGTTAAGACATCGGAGCTGTGTTTGTTCTATTGATGCTTTTATAGGTGTAATGTTAAGACTCTTCCTTAATCTCTTTTGGTCTCTCCTCCTATTTTTCGCATGCACTTCATTTCGGTACTATTTAACATTTTTTTTGTGATGTTACTTGTTATCCATGTTTAGCTCCCATAAGTTAACATAGGCTTTATGATTTTTTCGGCATTTTCAGTTTTTATCGTAAGTAAAGGAACTTATTCTGATACTATTGAATAGTCTACCTATTATCCTTTGCCGTTGCTCGTTTTCTCCCAGGTATTTGCAACATTTTATTTGTACTAATTTTTCTTTTTTAATTTTTAAATTGTATTTTTCCTGTTATCATGGTCTTAGTTTTCTATATATTAATCTTCTAAGTTCTTCATTAAATCTATTTACATCGTTCTGTAACTGTTGCTCGGTTTCTCCTATAATTATCAAGTTGTTTGTGTAGCATATTTCTGTTATTGTTATCCTCATCTTCCAGTATCCTACTCAGGTTTTCTTTACATTTCTTGACTATATTATCCAGCACTAACTTAAAGAGAACAATGCACATCTATCACAAATATATTTTACTGGCAAAAGTTTTTGATGTTTCATTTCTTATCCTTATGTAATTTTCGGTTATTTTTGTGGCTTTACCCCCTTCTTCTTTAGTATATTCTAAATGTCTTTTCTTTGTATACTGTATAACTGCCTTCTTCATGTCTATTTTCCCACTTTGACGGCTTTCTCATGTAGTTGTCTTACTTTGAAGGCTTAGTTCGTTTTTCCTCTATTTGTTTTTTAAATCACTTTGGTTTTCACAATGGTGTGTTCCAATGTTTTCTTTAACTTGGTTTGTAGGATTCTTCCATACAATTCCCCTTACCCCTTACCTTGCTCCACAAAGTAATCTCTCCACAGTTGAAACATTCTTTTGCTCCCTCCTTTTTTGCATATAGGTGAAATAATTCCCATTTGTCATTCATTGCCTGGTTAGCTAGCTATGTTTAGAAGTTTTTCTCCTGGTTTGAATATTTAATTACTTCTACCATTACTTCGTCATAATCTGTTGTTTTCCCGAATCCCATTTTCCTCATAAATTCATTGAATTTCCTCTATCTTCTTGTGATTGACTATCTTCTTGTGCCTGTTTTCTGTTTTCTTTCTTCCTCTTCATTATCGACCCCTTATTAATGATAATTTTTTCCATTAACGAAGTGAAAATTATTTATACGTAGTAGATGAGTATATAATATATTTTAGTTGTAAATAGCCAAAATCTGTAAAAATGTTCTATTTAGAACATGCTGTTATTAATTTCTTACAACTACAAAGAAATAAATGAATATAAAAGAGGTATAGTAAATAAAAGAAGCTTCAGAAATTGTAGCATTGAACAAAGTTTAAGCTTTAAGATTTTGTCACTATCTTCGTATGATGGGCACTTAAGATAGGATCAGTCTACAGCATTCTTCGTGAATCCAAATCTGGCAAACTGCCTTATCTCCTTCTGTTCGTCTTTCTTGCAAAGGGGATAGTACCAAGATTCTTTTTGAAGAACACGATTATTATTGTACGTTACTTTATTTTAGTTGTTTGAAACCAAACTACTGCTTCCCGTTAACTATCGATTTAATTTTTGTTTGGAAGCGATTTTTTCCGAAAACATCGATATTACCAGCAATTCAATGCTTTCCTTGATGGTCGTTTGGACTCTGTTGGTAACTCCCGTGTTTTCAGTATATTAATAAAAGAATTATAACGGTCGGCCTTTGATTCATTGTCAGTATCTAACGTTTCGTCAATTTCCGAAGATTCTAATGTTTTCATTAATTATCTTAACTGTTGTCATATGAAACACGTGGAACCCGTTTTTGACGATGTACACTTGAAGCTTTTGTAGTAGAAGTATCTGATGTATCAACATTCTGTTCATTGAATGGTTTTGTAACAAGTAAAGTGATAGCAAGATTTTTATTACTTTTGTTCCGCAAAGGTATTTCCGATAATGAAGAAGGTACGGATGCTGTTTTTGGACTTATCAAGCTCCCATCGACTTTACTACTCTCACTATGTTTTCACCGATCATCATATGTAATCATGTAATTATAAATTATTGTTTCTGTAATTTTCATTTCCATTGTTTTTAATTTTTCCTTTTCCTTTTCTTTTTATCATCGTCTTATATATTCTTAATTTTGTTCATTTACTTAGTTTCTTATCTTTTAACATTTTTTTTTGTATTGCCGTGGAATACCTTGTATCCTTTCCGAATCCTATCGCTGATGATAACTCTGCCAGTTTAATTTTGGAAAATAGCATGGACGGTTCTAACCTCATATTAACTATCAGAAATATTCAATAGAGAAGAAATAAAATAAAATTATGACAAATTAATTTTGCAATTAAAATGCACAGTAGTCTATAGAAATAGACATTTCAATGTATTCGTGACTAAATCTTCCAATATGCAATTATTCCATAATTTTTAACAGGTATTTAGTCTTAGTTTAATTAATGTGTGTTTCTATTGTTTCTTATCTTATATATTGCCTTTCCTTATCGTTTTTGGAGATAATATAATAATATTTAAAGCAATACTTCAATTGCTCCTATTGATGTATTGATCTATAGCATTTCTTTTTAATCTAGTGATAACCATTACATCTAGAGTTACAAGGACATCTTGATGTCCTTTTTCTAATTTCATTTTTGTTAGACATAAAAGTCATTACATACTATTGAGTGATGTAAAAAGTTAATTCCTTTTATCTCCCGAGAAAGTATTGCTTTGTTGCAATAAAATTGTTATACCTACCGCGGTATCACATATACAACAGTTGTAAATTGGTGTGGGTTTTTTTCGAGTAAAGACCTTGATACGATTTTGTTGCGGAACAATTTTTTTATACGGCAATATATTACGTGATTTATGTTGATATCTGCACGCTATAATTCTTACAGTTAGCGGATTTTGGAATATGTAAATGATTAATCTATTTTTATTTATAAGATAGAGTTGAAAATATCTCTCTTTCACATAATATTCTTGTAATGTTGTTATTAAATAGATACAGAATATTGGTAAGTATTTATTTGTTGGAGAAAGATGTAAGAACAATATCAATGAGTTGCATTTTTTTTCGTAGGTAGGAAATAACAAATATTCCATGCTTGATTCAATTGAGTAAATAAAATTTAATATACATAGGGATGTAATTTTCGCAGAGTTGGCAGTACGAGATTTCATTCAGAGAAATTTAATTCAAGTCGGGCAAGTAACCAACACCCAGTAGACATTTTATGCATTATTTTCATTATTTTGTGGCCGTTGGCAATGTTTGCAGTTATTCAATATTTTTATCGCCAAGATCTGATGTTAGAAGGTACATCTTTTCATTAAGTAATTTCAGAACAGTACAAATTACCAAAACAAGCCCAGTTAAAGAACTATATTTTGGCTTCAAAGCTTTCGGTAAGGTACCAAGAGAAAAGTTATGGAGAAATTTAGCAGAATGAGGAATAGCGAGTAAAGTGTTTAAGGTACTGAAAATTATTTATAAAGTAAATATTAACCAGGCAATACGTTAAAACTAAACTTCACTAGCTTTTACAACTAATGAAGGATTGCGACAGGGTGGAGGACCAAGTCCGGTGCTGTTTATAGTTTTTTATCGTAACATAACCATGTCTTCATGTATTCGTTTCTGCAAGTAAACGTGGGAGTTTTTTCAATCTCTCTGTTATGTGTTATCAAGAACAATAACACTTTAGTTGGGTATCAACTTTTCCTCAACCTACTTTTTTAGTTTTCTAAAATTCATCTCGTACTGTTAATCTCCTGTCCTTTTTGATGCTCTTCACCGAAGATAGGCGCTAGAGACAAAACCATCTCCCAATCTCCCTTAGTTGTTGGTTTAAGCAATCCTTGATTACAATCATCGTTCCAACTTTTATCGTGGGTATGGGATGAATATATATGTTTCATCCGTGTATAAATAGGACGCGTTTGCTCTCTGTACCGGTGGATGTTTTTCAAAAAAGCTGTTTATTTAATTGCAGATGTAGTCACGTTCAACCGATAATTTTGTATTTGTGTGTGTGGGAATTTTCTTTTCGCTGACAAAAATTATCTATTGTTCAATCCATGCAATTCACGTTTTTTTCTTTTTGGTGTCCGTTTCTTATTTGGTGTCTGGAAGGTTTTAACAGATCCAAGTTTTATTTGTTCTCCCTCGTTTATAATTTTTCTCACTGTTCCTGTACTAACGGCACACGTGGACGACACATTTACGATATGTGAATATTTTATCACTTTATGTATTGCTTATTCATTGCATAATTTAATAGAAATAGGAAAAATACTTTACCTTTCTTAAAGGAAGAATCCGTGTATCGTCGTTTCCTTCTTTGCTCATAAATTTAAATACACAAATATTACTTCTCTAATCTGTTCCTTTAACACCTCAAAAAAGATAAATTATAATTACAGGCATCTAAAGTATAAATAAACATTACAACTTGCATCATTAATTTGTTAAAATATTAATAAATATACCTCATCCTATTTTTTATTTTACTTTTAAATTGCATAATAAGACCCTACATTTTACGCTACTATTACACGTAATCGCTGAGCACTTTTGCCCTAGACTGTATCGTCGATGTAAACGCTAGCACAATTGCTTCCTACGTACAATCCGTCCGACTTTGAAAGAAACAGTTAGATTTGGCGAGGTGAATCTACATTCTCTGTAACTGCGCTACAGACGGTTACTTGGTACCGAATACAAAGTAACGGATATGTAACGATTAGTTACGAAAGCAACGAGATTTTACATTTCTAGTTACAACCGATATAAAAATGTTGATTGTTATAGGGTGGTATTTTACGACCAATTCTTCTAAGTAAATTGGGAACATTTTATTTTTCGAGTTTAAAGAATTGTTGGACTCTTCCTTCTGGTAATCAATAAAAACATCTTTAACTGGTTGTTAGTTTTTGGAAAACTAATCTACATAATTGTTTTAAATTGGATTCTCCTCATTTCTTCTATAAACATCGTGGAGAAAGTTCTCAGTTTTATTTTACGTTGGAATAACGGCTTCATCCTATAGAAACCTAAATATTTCGAAATATGACCGCAATTCTTACAAGCTGATGTATGGAAGAAGATCGACGAAATCTAATTATATAACTGCTTCATTTCTTGAATTTCTAATACGTTTCGAATGACAGCAACACCTTGTGACACGAAAAACGAAAGAACTTTGTTACAGGTTTCGACGTAACTCTCGATGCCTATAAGTTCGTGAAAACTATATCGTGGACTACAAATAATATATTTCATCGTCATCTCAGGACAACTTTCTAAGTTGTACGACGAAAAAAAAAGATTATCTTCGATTCTCGTTGATGTGTCTATTAGCCATCTGTGACCTATTTCGGAGGTTATAATTTGGAGAACAAATTTTATGTAGACTGTTTTGCATGTGTCTTATAATGAAGATTTCGCAATGCATCTAATTATATTATATTCAGATATTTCAATTTAATTATGCATAATATAGGTGCAGTTTAATTTAAAATTAAAAATATGGTCACAATTATTTATTAGTACAAATTTTATCTAAATATTCCTATTAAAGATGGAAAAATTATTCAGGGTTGGTTCTACTGGTAACATGCGCTGACTTCAAACTATTGCCAATGAACATAATTCCAAAAGGAATCTATAACATATGAACTATATAAAATAAAATGAAAAATATATCTTCTTTAGTCAACTGTTTTGAATCGCATCTAACATATCTCGGTAAATATTAATTAATATTACCTTGAGAAGACTAATCAACTTTGCCTTTTTTAAAATCTGAATATATTTTTCGCAGAGTACATAAGCGATAAATTATGCAGATTATAAAAAAAAACTAGATAGAAGAATCATCACCGCGGAGTCGGAGGATTGTGCCTTTTTGGTGTGTTCCTTGTTATGAGGTTTGGTTTCCTTCTTTCACCTTTCACCTTTCCTTCTCCTGAAGAAGTCTCATACGATTTTGGACGAAACGTTGAGTTTTCGGTTACCTACCATGGCACGGTCCGAACCTGGACAGATCTAGTTTTGATCGATTCTGACCGTAGAAACCTACGTTATTGTGTTGAATCTGGCATTTGCAGTAATTTTTTATGGATTCTTCATCCAGATTTATAGCCTCCTAGTCACCATTGTACACCATTGTACACACTCCAAAAACGTTCAATTGGACGTATTCGGGCATTTGCAAATCCTGAAACGCGCAATAACACTGACAATATAATGTGAAATTGCCATATCTAGCCAAACTACGTAATTCTCGCCCGAATAGTTTTTGTCTATGAATTTCTTTAATCTCGTTCTTATGCACGGTTTTTGTATGTTTCGGCATACCCACAACTTCTGCTGAACTTTGTCTTTTGTAAATCATAAATCTCACAATACACTTCCTTGCCTTTTTTGCAATAATTATGTTTGTTATTTGCAGTGTCACTTCACTTTGGAGGCGGAAATTCATTTCCAGCAAGTTGTCTTACGTCTTTGGTCTTGCTGTTTTTCTGAATATTTTTGGGTCGATTTTCTCATAACAACCGATCCATTGTGCTCTTTGAGAATGTTATTTAAGTATTTTTTATCGATGTGATATTTGTTACTCAGCTCTCTAAGCGAAACCCCCAGTCTGCCGTGATCGTACTCGCATAATGCTGCCTTCTGCTTGGAAATAATTTTTCTTGCTGGTCTTCCCAAACCTGCCTTTTTGTCAATGTCTATGTTCGAGTCGATACGCTTAAAAATGTTGACTTTTGAGGAACACCCAAGTTATTTGAATCTTCAGGTCAATGAAGCATAGATGTATATTACCTTTTCCCCATTCAATGCTTCTTCCTACATAACTGGTCTCAGAAGACGATTTCCCAAAAATGCGCACCTAAACGTTTAATTCGAAACGGATTTGTGGTCTCCTTGCTCTATTTTGCCTGGAATCCTGTACTGTATAATAATGCTCAGTTTTTTTGTTAGAAGGTTTCAGAATTTGTAAATTTTGATTCATCGGACCAAATGATTTTGTTTCAAAAATATTCGTTGTATTCTAATTTTCTCACTAACTAGTAGCAGTACTCCCGTCGTCTTAAATTACCTCTAGGCTGCGTTAATATGAATGGTTGTTTGGTTTAAACTTATTTCAATTATTATATTAATATTAAATTTATACTCGAGTTTGCGGCAAATTTAATTCGAATGCCATTTCACGTAGAGATGTAGATAAAGCATTATTTATCTAGAAAATACAAGATTTACATAAAACTGTGCAAAAACACCTCATTTCTAAAGTATCGCGTTGATTTTCATTCAAATTCGTGGTAACATAAACGATCCATTCTCTACCAAGTTTTTATCAAGATCTACATGACACGATGTGGCTGTCGTCGTATTGGATAAAATGTAAATATATTGTACTCGCTATAATCCATGATGACTCTGTGTGAATGTAATTTGAATTGAAGCAGCAGAAATGGAAGAAGTGGTCCTTGTCCCACACTTATGTTTAATAATAAGGGCGACCGTTTTCGCGTCTATATAGAACACATTCTTAAGCCAGCTAAAAGGCACACATATAGAACAGCTACAAAGATCCTAGTGCATAGTTAAGCTGGAGGCAATAATTCCATCGTCTGGCAGGAGTTGATGAAAGTAAACAACTGAGTAAAATAAATGATATCAGCAGTTTTTGCCATTGATATCTCGCCGCAATATCAAATGAGAGCTCGTTAAAGATGATAAAAAATGTAGTGTTGTTGTATTAATTTAGCCTAACCACAAAAATAAATTAATGCAACTGGCAGACGCTCTTGCTGCGTTTGCCTGCCATCTTTTTTATATTTTTCTAGACACTTTATTGAAGATAAAAATGCGAAGAAAACAAGTTTCAGTTATTTTTGTACATGTTTGCTCTTATTATTAAAAAAATCAGCAATCTAGGCGTCTGCGTTCCATACATTTGTGATCTGTACAGTGCCTTTAGTACAATACATCAAAGGCAGATACGTTGTCTTTTTTTGCAACTTCAAAATTCATTTAAAAAAATCAGCAAAACTTAGACTCAGCTCGACGATCATATAAAAATTTTGACTACATCATTAGCTCAAAAATCGAAGGTGACCCCGAGAGTCAGTTTTTATCTGCAAGGCCAAATAATAGTGCTAGATGTAAAATTGCCGAAATTGCCGAATTTAAACCTATTTTTTTTATCTCCAGAAATGAAAATGAAACGGCCTCTATAGGCGGTATACATAGATCTAAGGAAGGTTGCGTGGTGTTATTTATATTATTTACTTTGCTGAATTCTTGAGATCTCTTGACATTTCTAGCGGCGTAGATACAAGATCAAAATTGATAATTATGTATTTATGTAAATGACATTAAATATTCCTAATAAAAAATTGTAACGAATTTTGTATATTAAAAGATCTAGGTCAGGTCAGATTTCAAAATTCAATGTTGATGCAGTCAATGTCCTTCGTATGGAGTGTATTGTTTAATATAGACTTTTTTCATAGTATTACCGCTGGAATTAAAATAAATAATAAAATATATTACTTGCAACAGAAACAGATTTTTTTTAATTTTTTGAGGTTGATCTTAACATTTTCCAGTTTTAAAGAAGAGCTTTGATTAGCAACAGATAAATTAATAACACGTTAGATATTTATTCAAAAAAATCATTTGAAATCGAAATCATTTTATTGCATTTAATATCAAGTCTTTCTAGTATTAATATTTAAAGTAGATGATCAGGTCATTGCCTTGTCACAACATGAACATTATCTAAAACCTGTTTCTTCTTCAAGATGGATATAAAGTATAACTCCCTGTATATAAAAAAAGCCAAAATAATGTTTTTTTATTGTCATAAATTTAATCTGATATCATTCACCTTTATCGATTTTATAAGTTATAGCATAGCGATCTATAACGCAAAATTGGCTACGGAGCATGTGGGTTATAGGATCTATTTACTGCTGTATGGAAATGAAGATGTGTGGGTTTTGGATTCATATAGTTAGATTTATTAAAAAAACAAGTATTGTGTAGGAATTATTATTGTTAAGAAAAATTTGGTTCATTATGTTAGAAAATACCGTTATTCTTTATTTTTTTTTACGCCAATTCTATTATAAATGGCCTTTTATAGATCTACTCGTTGACATTGACTGTATATAATTTTAATATCTTTTACTGTTAAAAATATTAAAATGATCTCACACTTATAAACAATAATGGCCCTAAGGTTGTACCTTGGCGTAATCCTAGGATTCCTAAGATTTTCTTAGACTATATGTAATCTTTTTCAGGTGACACCTTTCACTACAGAGGTTCAACAAGCGTCTACAAGTTCAACGTAGAGGATTGGAAACCAGAAGAATTATTTCCTAGCTCGATTTTGGTGTGTTCTTTCTTTTTTTTTGTTATTTTTTTTTAATTTTATAAAAATAAATTTTTCAGAGCAATTACAACGCAACAGGTTATACGCTGTCACCTGATAATACATTCGTTTTAATCCGATATAATGTCATTTCTGTAAGGCTTTTTCCATATTTTCTTTAAATATTTCCTTAGCGTAAGTTTTAAAAGGAGACATGTTCATTTTACAGATTTTCAGACATTCCACTACTGCGAAATATGCTATATATAACTTAGCTAATAGGTAAGTTGTCAAAGGAGTTTATTTTTGGTTCAATCCAGCGGTGTTTTTTCAAAAATATCAGGCAATAATCACCTTTCTATAATTCAAAATTTGATTGCTCTTTGAGACCCGCCGCTCTTAGCGTATCAGGGTTTCGAGAAAGCGGAAGAAGATTCTTCTTTAATGTTCTAACCTTTATACAAAAATTAAAATAGGAGAAAGTGATAAAAATATGTATAAATAATTCTGTTAACGCGAAAAAGTTATCTAACTAGTAGGTAGATGTATGACATCACAAAAGGATGTATAATTCTGTATGAGTATTTTCTAATTGAATTATTCTGTATCGTGGGAGAAACGATAACATGAAATATGTATTTTAGATAAAATTGACGCTGGAGGAAAAAAATATTCAGGGCGCCTTAATTCTTTTGAATTGTAGGATTTCTTCCTGAGTTGCATAAATTTAAATATGTCTATTTCTTTCAAAAAACAAAAAAATGTTAGCGTAAATTGTTACAAGAATTAATTGGATATTTGGCTCTATCTAAACATTATATTAGAACTCTTTCGAAATATACAGGATGTTTAGAAACCAAACATTGCCAAGTACCAAGACCACAAAAGATATTTTTTTGAATAGCACTATGCAGATAAACGGGAGTTCTGCAACTGGATTGGATTCAAGTGGTTTTTGTATTGTTGGACTACAGTGACAATAGTAAACAAAACATACTAACGTTGCAATTGTTAGCTGTTGATTTAAAACGTTAAGCATAAATAATTACATACGAAATGAAACACATAAAAATAGAGTTAATGTATATGTTATGGATAACGTTCGTATCACAAAATGCAACACTTAATTTTCTAAGAAAAATGTAGAACGTCTTTTAGAAGGAAGAAATTTCGAACATTCGCTGGAAATAGATAAATAGGTAGATAGCTTTAATGATAAACAACACATAAGTATCGGCAACCTCCGCACCACACAAGTTTAATTTATTATATAGTAATATAATAATTAGTCCGGGACGGCCGTTTCGAGAACACGAATGGTCCTCATCGTCAACCGGTGACCGAAATTTCGGTCATCGATTGCCGATACTTATGTGTTGTTAATCATACTACGCCACAGTCCTTGCTATCATTATTGACCTTTAATGATTACAATAAAAATTGCAATAAGGGTTATTAAGTTTGTTTACAGAGTATTTAAATTATATTATTTGTTCTATTTTTTTTTATTTTTTTATTTTATCTTTGATTCTTACGAATTATATAAATAGATATTTACAACGATAAATAGATACCAAACATTTTACACAGGGTGTTTCGAAAATCCAGTTCAAATCTGAACATATTCAACTAAAAAAAAACAGTAAATTTCTTTAGAATGGGAATCCCCATTTTTTTTAACATTTCTATATATTCTAATTCAAAACATAAAATATAAAAAAATATATTCCGAATTATATGAGAAAAATCATCAATCCTTCAATTCAAAGCAACTGAATTAACCTAGTAGGTTTTGTTTTTGTGTATGGTGTAAATTCTCAACATGAACTCTATTTAGGAGGTAAATCTCGCCTTTATTTCGGTCCTAAAAACGGAAAATTAAATAATAAATATCCATTTAAAAAATATAACTTTAGTATGTCTTGTAATTATGGGGCTCTCTGTAGACTATGAAAATAATTTGAAAATGTACCTCTAATAGACCTCCATCCACTCCGAAAATAAAACTTTGCTAAAATCAAACACAGTAGCCGTAATATTTCGCGCCGAATAACGTGAATAACCATATACTTTGTTTAAGAAAATTTATTAACATGACTCAGGAAAATCTACGTTTTCTAATTACAATAAAAGACATTATAAGATGTATGAACACACTATATGAATTTAAATTGCGTTAGCTAGAAAAATAATATTGTTAAATGTATCCACGCATCTTCGAAACACCTGTTTCCGATTAATTAATTAAATTGGTGTAGTGCGTACTGTGCTGATGCTTAGTGTTGTTATCCTCAAATTAGTTTATAAATTAAATGATTCTTATTAATTGTAAAATATCTTTCTGTCTTGGAATTTTTTGTTTTTTTTTAATAGAATTTTACAAGAAAATTTAATTTCTAACAATATGTAATTCCCGTAAATTGTTTACTAACTTAACGTAAATTATTGCACAATAGGTAATAAGTTTTTGTAATTGTTTTATGTTATATATTGTTTTCGTTTCTGCTTGTGTTATTGACTTCACCAGATTGACTTCATTATTACATTGCCACATAATACGTAGCACGTATGTAATGTAATATGTACATATGTAGCTACTTGTATATAGATTCGTTTAGAAAGTGTTGGTGAAGGTATACTAGAATATTTTTGAGATCATTTAAAAACATCTTTAGCTGGCTAATAGTATATAAACCAATAAGTAATTTTTTTCTTAGTTAAATTGGGAAATTCCAGCGGCTTTATATTCTAAATAAACCTTTTTTATACATTTATAGACCACTTAAATTGTTTACGTCATAAATATCTGATATTTTCATTGGTCATTCTCAAAATATTATATAAAGAGTGTTTTTTTTATCAGTATAGAATAAAACAAGAATTGTGAAAAATTGAGTATTATATAAGCCAATTGCGCTGTTGATAATGTGAACGCATGGACATATTTAATATTTTGTTACAGCCAATATTATCCAGTTGCTGATGAAAAACACCTACAATACGCTAGATGGTCTCCAAGTGGACACAGTTTGGTGTATATCTTAGAAAATAACATCTTTTATGTGGCAACACCTGGTTCAGCTGATGTCCAAATTACCACCGATGGAAACGAGGTCGTGTATAATGGTGTTCCAGATTGGGTATACGAAGGTACCGTTTTTATTTTTTTTGTCAAATATTTTATACCCAACAAACTTTACCGATGATTTCTAGAAACATGCTATAATACTTAAAAGAATCGATACATAGTTACTGACGTTCTCATTTCCAGAGGAAGTTCTCAGCTCCGGTTCAGCAGTGTGGTTCTCACCTGATGGCACCAAAATAGCTTTTGCTCATTTCAATGATACCAACGTTAAGGAATTCAATTATTTTTTATATGGTTCCGATGAAGCTGGGCAATATCCTGAAGTTGTTAGTTTGAGATATCCAAAGGTAATGCGTTTTTTTTCCTTTGGATTTGTCTCATAACAATCTCTTTTTTGTGACATTTGGCTCTAATTGATTGCTTAAGACAAAAATTAAATGAAATGTCTGAGAAAGTTTTATTTCTTAGAGCAAAATACCTTTTTAGCATAAAAAATCGGAGGTATTTTTCCACGAGCGTCCGTAAGCGTTTTATGCAAATTGATTTAATTTGGGAAAATAATTTTTTTTCCTAAAAAAATAAATTAAATTTTCTGGGAGGTGTAATAATAAACCTTGATTGAATCCAAAAAGTCTCCCATATTTGAACTCGTTCAACCAAGGCAAGGCAAGTAAATCTGCAGTTAGATTTACTTTGCCGAAAACCGTATTGACTTAAATTTAAAATATGTTTGTTATGTTTAAAAGCGGATTCAAAGTTTTCATAAAATAGAAATTATAGATATCGAACTACAGTACTCAGGCAGTGAACGGTAACCTTTCTTAAAGATTGGCATTATTTTACTCAATCTTCTCCACTAAGCTTCAGTGAGCCCAAATGGTAAAAATCCAAGGATTTAGAGTTCTTAATAAGAGTAAATGCTTCTGTTTCCTGTATCGGTTCCATCTTTATTACTCTCAATTTTACGATTGATAATAGACCAAACAGTCCTCTACCGACTTTCAGATGATAGCATTCGTGATGTACGTCTTGTTTTTATTTTTAAAGGTTTCTTACATTTTTGACGAATTTTGGTAAAATCATATAACATTAGGAGATGCTCTTCCAAAGTCTTAAGTTCAATAGAGTATTTGTTTTTAACTTTTCCCTTGACTGCACGTTTTAGCACAAAACAGATGCACCAACATCTAACTATATCACAAACAAATTCTGCCAACAGCATCAGGATCATCAAAGCGCCCACAATATTACAAATAGAACAGACTGTGTGTATAGAACAAATAAGGTTTAGAAATATTTGTTAAGAAAATACCCTAAAAATAAAATGTTCAATACTCCTTCCTTTGATACTTTTAGCACTACCTGATATTTATCGTTACGCCTTTTTTCATCTTTCTCAATCCATCATTTGTTAAATTTTTGAATGAAGCTGCTATTTTCCTCTCGTAAAATGGGTAATACATAGAAGGGTGCATGAACTTTCCCGAATTTTTTTCTATCACTGTTGTATAGTACTAAAGAAGAACGAGGGAAAAGGATGATTGTTCTACTATACGCAGAGGGGTACGTCATTCATTGGCTCCATGCCAACGATAGGGAAATGGTAGGGGGCGAGGATATGAGGCCGAAAAAGAGGGTAAAGGGAGGATGTAGGGAATGATAGAGAAAGATACTCTTACTCTGTGTCTCCTCTATTCATATCGACGTTTTTAAATCTCCCCGAATGCCAGTGCTGTGGTTTCTTTTGCTGTGGCGTTCTTTTATCTGCTTTACTTTTTCGCGTCTAGAATATTGTATGAAATGTTGCGAGTTAGTAGATGTACTTTTATAGACGAGTTAGTTCTTATCTCGACTATGTATGGCATTTTTACGAAAGAAAACTTTTCATATATGTATGCACAAATATACGTAGGATGGACTTTCATTTAGTGAAGGGGTTATTAATTCTAATAAAATTGTGTCGTTTGTAAGGAAACTTGATGATATTCGCAATGTATTTTGTGAGATAATAGTAGCACAGGATTTTTCAATTATCACTTTATCTTTCATTTTAGAGAAAAATATTTTGAATAACAGTTATTTTAGATCAAAGTGGTGCATAACCTAACAATATTTTCGACTCTAGGGAATTTTATTACGACGTGGTAACTTCATAACAAGCAAAAATCGAAAAACAACATTCGAATTATTTTCACGAACAGAATATACTCCTTTGGGGCGTTCCTCCCAACTCAGCCTGTATAGGTTTTCGATTTAACTTGTTGACTTCCTTTCACAAAATGTGCAAATTCTTTGTTTTTTTCATTCTTACAAAGAGATTATTTCTAAAAATAGATAAGGCTAATATTAAAAATAGCCCAATGTTTAAGTGTTTTAGAATTGGTATTCAAAATCCGCTTAGTGGGTAGGAGAGGGACGCAAGAAATAATTGTTCAACTAAAAAATTACAGGGAATAATGCACCTATTTGGGTTTTTTCAGTATTTGGCCAAAAATAATGGTCATTTAGATCATTACGCTGTGGAAGAAGAATTTCTTATATAAGTTGATCATAAGTTAAATGTTTTTTGATGATTTATTGAAACGAAAAGACATTCTCTTGAATACTTCCCAGGTAAATACGACAAACCCTGACTTTGAAGTTCGAGTGGTTACCTTAAGTAATCCTACCGACATCAAAACCTTACCAGTTCTACTCGAGGGTCAAGAGTCACGTGATTATGTCTTGTTTCGAGTGACTTGGCCCACTAACGAGGAGGTGGTGGTCGTTATTGAAAACAGAATTCAATACCAAGCGTGGGTTAGAAGATGCAGCTTGCACGACTTAACATGTGACACGGTAAGTCATATAGATTGATTGGCCAAGCATTCTCATGAAATCAAGCTGTCAAGAGCCCGAGGAAGATGGTTTTCATATGCACTTTATTGAAATAGGAAAATTTCTTTGAAGAAGAAGGCGGTTGGTTAGAATTGGAAGCACCTGTGTATAATGAAGATGGTACTCAATGTTTGATGCTGCTGTCTCAACCTGAAGCGGACGATTCATACATGCATTTGGTTCTTTACGACACTGTGAGTAAGGAGCCCACAAGACTGACTTACGGTAGAAGGGTTGTTAGCGGCATAAGCGGTTGGGATAAAGCTAAAAATATCATGTAAGTTATGCTTATAAGTTATTTCATTTTAGTAAAAATCGAAGGAAAGCAATAAAATTATTGATAAAGACATCTGAATTATGCTTGTATATTTTCACAATGGCAGGTACTACTATGGTCCAGAAGCAGACAAACCATTTACGCAACATGTCTACTACTACAACCTAACTGAACGTAACGATACATGTATTACCTGTTCCTATGAGACACCAGAGGGTCCGTGCTTGTTCGCCACAGCTTCGTTCAGCACAGATTTCAGTTACTTTGCTGAAATTTGTCAAGGACGTGGTCCAAATTACATTTCCATAAACACTGTTAACAATTTGGTAAGTTTCGAAAAGCTGAAAAAAATTTCCTATGTAATAGTTTTTAAGATTATAATTTTGAAATAATTACAAAATTAGGAGTGGGCAAGGGTGTATGAAGGAAATGAAGTCATAAGGGCGCAATTAGACGAAAAGCTACGTCCTGTAATTGAAGATTTCGATGTTCCACTTGAGAGCGGTTTTACAGCGAAAGCTAGATTGTTATTACCACCTGGTTTGGATACTAGTGGACTGACGAAGTATCCAGTCATAGTAAACGTGTAAGTGCTTCTTCAATTAATTTAGATTTAGCTTTTCTACCATTGGGCAATAAAAAAAAACGAATTTGTTAGGTATGTAACCAACAAATAATGGCTTCCACGTGGTATTGATGGCAAAATCAATGCAAGGAGAGAAAAACACACTACTTATGATACTTATGGAATCATTTACTGCAAAAGCAAGGCACGCTGATGATGCCGCGTAAGCAGAAACATGTCCGTAGGTAGTGTGCTTTTTCTCCCCTTGCATTGCTTTCGCCGTAAACGATTCTATCAATACTACGAGGAAGCTATTTCAGCATTATTCTTTGGAGGCACTTTCTGATGTGTTACGTTACGTACTTGATTAGTTTTTTTTCCAATTCAGGTACGGTGGTCCAGATTCCACGCAGATCACTGAGAGATTCAGCACAGGTTTCCAAAACTATATCGTAACAAATAGGCAATATATCTACGCCTATATTGATGGTAGAGGTAGCGGCAAGAAGGGCGATAAGATGCGATTCCAAATCTATAAAAATATGGGCACCGTCGAAATTCAAGACCAAATCGCAGTAATGAAGTGCGCTTAGTTATTCTTTTAATATTCAATACACTAATTTCGGCCTTATTTTAGAACTCTTAGAGATACGCTGTCCTATATTGATCCAGATAGGATTGGAATTTGGGGTTGGAGCTATGGAGGTTTTGCAACGGCTTGGGTTCTTGTGCAAGATCTTGAGAATGTGTTCAGGTTGGGATTGTCGGTTGCACCAGTGACTGATTTTACTTTGTACGGTACGTTTAATTTAGGAGAAAGACATACAGCATATTTACTTAGTGTGTGGGCGGAAAATAATGCCCTTCCTGGGTAATGCGGAGGAAAAGTTTTCAAATGAAACCTGTTCGGAGATGAACCTGTATCGTTTGTAGCGGAAAGTCATCATCCTGTATACTTGAATATAATGTTATATCATGCAGGGCTTACTCAAGGAAAGATTTATCATTCACCCACCTGCTAGTTAGACATGCTGTATATAGAATAAAAATTGAATTAATATGCTGCTTCAACAGATACAATATACACCGAAAGGTACATGGGATTAACTACACCTGAAGACAACGAAATAGGTTACAACAGAACCGATATCACCAAAAACGTTGAAGGTCTCAGAGGAAAATCGTTCTTCTTAATCCATGGAAATGCTGATGATAATGTTCATTACCAACAATCAATGTTATTGGCGAAAGCTTTGGAACAAGCAGATATTATGTTTTATCAAATGGTAGGATTTCCATTTGGAATTATATTTTTAATTATTTTGTTGACACTTACAGAGTTATCCCGACGAAAACCATTCACTGACTAGTGTCTATCCACATCTTTACCATAATATCGATAGATTCTTTGCTAGATGCTTCGGTCTACCAGATCCAGTATACAGGCACGTTGACTACGTACATAACGATCTATTGTAATTTGTACATATAGAAGGATTTAAATTTAAACAATTAAATAAACGTTGTAATATAGTTGTAGCTTAAGGTTATCAGTATTTTTTGTCGTTAGTATTTAAAATTGTATGCAGTCGTGAAGATGAAATAAATTATTTTGAACAATGATCTTACTCATTTTTGATATATGAAGGATTTTGATTTGGGAGTCGTTTCAAACATTTTAAAAGGTGTATTTCTTTAGACTTATCGTGTGCATGTTTTCCAAAATATTCTTAAAGAATTTTTCTTCCAACAAGAAAGGAACGCTTTTGTCATAACTCTGGATCTAAGTGTAACTGAGGTTTTTGTAAATAGGACTTCGTTAAAGTGAATTGGAAAAAGCAATAGATCAAGAGAAGGTTAGAATTGGTGATAAATACAAGGATTTACTTCAAAATTGTTAGAGTCAATCAACTACCTACCTTTCCAGAACGGCTTTTTTCTTGTTATGAGGTTTAATAGTAAAGGCAAACTTGATGTAATACAACGCGCGTCTCATCAAGAATTCAGGACCACATAAGTGTTAAGACCAAAAATGACATCCGTCCAAAGTGCACTTTCGAAGAAATAATGATTCTTGAAAATATCGACTATTATATATATATATAAAAAAAAATTAATAAGTAAAGCCTTTAGTCGACGGTACCTTATCCTTAATCATTATTCCAAAAATGTAATTATCGCTTGGTCCACAATATAATTTTGAATCATGCCCATAATTAGGGTTCATAACAAGAAAAAAACACGTTTCAACGAGCGCGTTAAGTGCTATAGATACGTCAAGTGTAGCACAACACATGAAATTAGGATAGAAAACCTCAAATTAATTAACTTCGTTGCGGGAATTAGGTGCCTACGAAATTATTTACATAAAAAGGAATACAAATTTGGCGGATAGAAAGAACGGACTGTTGCCATACTCAGGTCTGTTTGATTTATTAGGGTAAGGCAGGTATGTACATGTTTTACATTTCAAAGGCAAGAGACTCTATCCCCTATCTGTCCGCATTTTTCGTTTGTCTTACTTTTAGGATTCGTAGGCTGCAAAAGTAGATATTTGTAAATAAATATTTTTCTCAAGAGTAGGGATAGAACAGGCATGCTAGGATTAGAGCTATTTTCTCGTATCACTCGATCATACGGTTGATAATGGAGATCAACATACCCTTGAAACAGCTGTTACAGACTAGATAGTTAAGTTTGTTTAGTGCGGAGTGAGCCGATACTTAGTGTTGTTTATTATTTTCTCACTATTTATGGACAAACTTTTTTCGGGAAAGCTCCATTCATCGAACGAGCTTGCGATGACTTACTACGTGTAATAAAGATTGACGATTATCTTGAGAGTTGTTCCAAAGTATTCTTTTGCAAATTTTAAAAGAAAAAGTACACAACCAAAGGTAACTGAATAACTAAGAGCTGTGGTAACAGAAAATACTCCAGGAAAAACTTTTTAAGTTTATAGCAAAATAAATAGTGCAACATCTATTGCCATTGGGATTGTCTACCTTTTTTAATACAATATTCGGAATGAACATGTAAAATTGGTCACAAACACAACTTAAACATAAAAAAAATAACTAATACACGTCTAGATTATATAATTTAGTTTCATGATTTCTTACAATCCTCTGGACAGTACATGGAAGTTACTTACTGATTAAACATCAATAAATTATATTCAAGGCTTTCGATGTTCCTCGTACTTCAAGGCAAAAAACTACAAAAGATGACTGATTGCTCTTAGCAACCGGTCGCGTCTATCCGTCTATACAACACGTAATATACGCGATACACTAGCACATCTGAGGATTTTCGAGTTATGGAGCACCGCTTAACAGCTTAGAATATCGACGGAACTTGAATGGGGTTGTAATATAACATCATTGCCGTATTTTCAGGACAGAAACTTTATGTATCTGTTCATTTGCACAAAACAGTTTTATAATTAATTAGGTAACTGCACCGTTTAACATTTGATGGTCAAATGTTATACATTACAAAAAGTCGATGAGAGGGATTAAGAACTAAAAGAAGATCTATGTAAGAAAACACATTAGCTTACTTTCTTAGGTTGTACCAATAACTACTCTTTTAGGAGAAAACTGTAACTACGAAGGTTAATGTATGGATAAAATGTTTACAATTTGTTTTCGAAAAGCGTGTAAGATGCTTACTTATATGGCCTCATCAAGTTGAAATCGATACATCGTCACCGACCACGACCGGGGAAAGGACAACAAAAAGTCAACCCTTATGACTATATGGTACTAAATTTATTATAATAACACTTTAAAAATTTATACTATAATGCTGTGTACTTTTAGATCTGCTACACGGCTGTCGAAGACAAAATCTGTAAAAGGGTTTTACTGTCTTTATACGAAAAGTCTGAGAGGAGGCTAGAACGTTTACAAAAGCATATCGCTTTTCAAACGGAACACCGCCAACGGATCATCGAGGAAAACACGATAGAAAATAGACCAAACAGGATCTCCGAAGACACAGATGCACAAATATAACAACATATTCAGTAAAATTTACTTTAATACATCATCGATATTCGGGGTCAGGTTGCATGGGACCGAAGCTTTGAGGCGGTGAAACTGCAAACGTTGTAACACGACAAAATATTTTAACCTCTGTGTAAATAGATATAATAATTATGTCAGAAAAAAAATCTAAGAACTATCTGTAACTCAGGATATGTCCCTAAACTTTAAACAAGAGTTTGAACATTTATTTGTAAAGGATCCAAAACAAAAAAAAATGTAGTCTGCCTAAATGCGGGATCATAAGTTATGAGAGGAACCAAAATGACACGTTGTTTGAATGCAGTGAATCTATTTGTGGCATTTGAGATACTAAGCAAGCAAACAATAGAACCTCTTTTGTTGGCAGATAACATATGATATGGATCTAGAAGAAATGTGGTTTCAACAGAACGGTGTCACATACCTAGCAAGAGAAATCGATTTGTTAGGGATTTCTAGAAATGCTGACGTTAACTGATCGCTCAGATCTGGCGATTTGACGTTATGCGAGCTTTTCTTCTAGGTCCAAGATCTTTAATCCAACCACTTATTCCGAAATTCTGCCAACTGTTTGGATTCGAAAATGTGATTAGAGGGATCAGAGTATACCAGCACAACCGCAGCGGTTATTTGACCGACATCATATTCCATAATTAATCTCAACCTATCTACTTTATAAACCAATAGAAATTGTCCAATACCTTTGAAAATTTCAGCCAGATTGGACGTTCAGCTGTTGTTTAACATCATTTGTGTTCGTTGGTGTTAGTGTGCCCATAAAAATGGAAAAAATCCACATATAAAAGGCAATACGCCTATGCAAAATTGAAACCAAGATGGACACTGCAGGGACATTGCACCATCATTTGCCACAGTGGACTTTTGTGCAGCTGAATTTAAATGTAGTCGTACCAGGTTAGTGTCGATAAACGTTCAAGGCAGCTAAAAACTGCAACCACTACTGATAACATCGAAAAAGTGCTAAACAACCGTCGAATTAAGATTAAAGAGATAGTAAATTCTATGGACATCTTGAAAGAACGTATTTGTCATATATTGGCTGAAGATTGGGACAAAGGCTATGCTTGCTCACTCAAAACCAAAATAGCATAAGAAGCAAAGCCGTTGAAGTAAGTTGGAGTTTTGGGGTCGGCTAATAACTGTTGATGAAACTTGGACATATCAGTACACTTCTGAAGCCAAGGGATAGTTGAAACCGTGGACTACGAAAATTGCATCAGCTCTGAAGTATGTCGAGACAGAGATGTGGTAGATTGGAAACTCTTTAGACTACTCTCGTATGTACTGATAATGACTTATATAACATGAGTGCATGATCCTAGGATGGAAATTATTATTATCGTTGTTATAGTGCTGCATAATTATCCATTGAATAAATTTGCTTTACTCGCTTATCAAAGCTATTATCATAAAGTAATTATTCTAAATATCTTTTATATCACAAAATATGAACGTACTAAAAATATCTGTTTGACCTCCGTAGACATTTTGCAAGATATCATGCAGTTTGTTCCATTAGACAAAAAACATGGCTGAATTTATTCACAAAGCTTTTGGTATATTTAGAATCGACAATAACTACATGCCTTCCGCAGTACAAATGCAGATAACATTATGGAACTTTCATTTATCGTAGACCACACAGGCTTTTCGAAAAGATAACAAGCACGCATAGTCCCTGTGTAGCGTTTGCAAACGTTCAACAAAGGAGGAACAGAACCCGAACCGCCTACGCAGAACCTCTTCGACGTCAAAGCTAACTCACCTGGTCGCTAATGCACCGCGACATTGTAAAATAAACACCCCAAGGGTGTGGGTATATGAAACGTCAGGAAAAAATAATGTTGATATCAGTTGGTCATTTGTTGCGAGAACAGTTTTCCATTGGCGAGTTTGAAATAATTCCTGAATAACGCCGCCTAAACTTTCGGCCATTGTCGCGTGCAGATAGCATCTTGCTAAACTGTGAAATGTAGAGTGCGGAATAACTTTGCATTCGTTGATTTACGATCTAGGTGCGTTGCGTACAAGGTTACATTGTTCGAAACTATTCCTATGAGATAGTAATAGAAATTGTGGTAAGTGTTTACTCCTTGTTGAGATTGAAGGAAAACAGGTAGCTGCGACAGGAAAACAGATTGGTTTTAAATGGGAATAAAACAGAAAATCTAGCTACGGCACTTGACAGTTTCGACTTATAAGGAAATCAAACGCTATATCGACACACCCCGTTCCATGTTTATTGCAGAAATTCGCGAATTTCCACTACGACGTTTTTTATTTTTAACAGTTTGCCTATAATTAACTGATATTCGACCACTTCAAATATCCATAATTACTTGGCATCGGCAAGAAATGGCGCCCTAGTAATGTCAAGTTCTCAGATAGGTCAGTTAGTTTGTGAATGATAGCTATTTAAAGCGAATAACGTTTGTGATTTAACAACACTGGAATAAATAGGATATAGAGCGATTGTTCCTGAAAAAGAAAAAGAATGATAGAGGGAAATCAGTGAAGTTTATGCGAACCCTGTGCCTTCATTACCGACCATAAATTGTTGGACAGCTGAATTTAAATGCGGCCGTAAAATCATTTTTGATGAAGAAGGTCGACGTCGCCCAAAATAGGTCACCACATCAGAAATTTGTGAAAAAATTCGTGATACGGTAATAAACAACTGGAGATTGAAAGTGCGTTGGATTTCTGAGGCTGCGGGCATTTCAACATTTTAACAACTCATTTGAATGTGAGAAAGCTTTCCGCATAATGGGCGCCACGATTGCTTACAATTGACCATAAACATGTAAGTGTGTCAACTTCAAAGGAATGTTTGGCGATGTTAAAGCTCAATTCGAGAGATTTTTGGCGTCGATTCTAAACTGTTGACGAAACATGAATTCAGCACAGCACACCCGAAACCAAAATGTTTTGGGACGTAAGCGGATAATCTACGTTGATTACTTTGAAAAGGTAAAACGATCAATGACGAATATTATGCAAACATAATGGATCGCTTCAACAATGTTGTGAAAGAAAATCGCTCGCCTTTGGCGAAGAAAAGAATTTTGTTTCATCAAGACAATGCACGCGGCACACTTGTGTCGCCTGATTTCAGAAACAAACGTCTGTTTTGCAAGCTTGGAGAAATCATATTTTGTAGATGGTTTGTAGATGGAAAAACGTTGTGTACCGACCTCAAATGAGGCTATGTTAAAAAATAAAATGAATTTTACACATGAAAATGTTTGACAAGGTCAAGTATTTATCGAACTGCCTTCGTATGTTGCTTACCGATTCCAAGGTATAAAATTGGGGGTCGGCTAACTAACATAGCATTTCACATGCATCCTGGTATTATTAAATGTGTCTTTTTTCGAGATTTCTCGCGCCTGAAACGTTTTCCTGCATTTCTCATACGTATTTAGTTGTAACGGAGGAACCTAATAGCTGAAAAAACGTTAGTTTTATTTAACATTTTTCTAATTTTAATGAATATAACTTGAAAACCAATAGTTATATCTATAATATTTGTAGGATTAAAGCACATGAATTTTGCAAGTTAACAAAATAAATATCATTCATTCCACCATTAGATAACAGTTGATTTGGTGCTTGAGAGCTGACGATTACTAGTTCCAAATGATTAATGTACCGAACAGCCACTGAGATGCATCCATTGTGAATATCTCTTCCGTTTTCACTACCGGTGAACATGTCAATGCATACAAAGTGCAAATGTAACGACTATAATCTGCCCTAACCCTGGCAGAAATAGGTGCATCGTAATATCGCACGTAGGAGGATATTTGGAACTCGAAAGGTTGACAGATAGATGCACTGCTGGATTTTGATGACCGAGATAGGCCACATACGTTGAGAATGGACGATCCCCAACCGAATGTATGTGAACTTATATCAGATGGTACTAGAATTTATTGGCAACCATAATTTAGTACATAACTGCTGAGTAGGATAGATTTTTAAGTTGGCTAGTTACAATCTGTTAATAAATAGGTATCGTAGGCTATGTCGACACGATAGTTAGTCAAATAATTTTTTTCCTGAATACTAATTAAAAAATATGAAGTAAGTGTTAAACGAATATAAATATTTACCCGTAGATTTTATAAATAAGGTAAACAATATTGAATTAGAAGATGGGGAAATTTTAGCATTGTTTGATGTGTGTTTGCGTTTCTCTATCGTACCTATTCCAGAAACCATAGAATATTTAGTTCTTAAAATTTAATGAAACTGATGATGCTAAAATTGCAGGATACGAAAGACTAACTTCACTTTGCATGAATCAAAGTTGTTTTCAAGTGGAGGCTAAGTACTATGAACAATTAGAGAGCGCGGCAATGGGAAATCCTTTTACAACCAACTTGTTCATGAGTAAATTCGAAAAAGAACGCCGCATATTTTCTTAGGTATGTAGACGATATTCTCGCGGTCTTTGATACTAGGAGAAGTACTAATACCGGATAGATGGGAAAAAATCAATTTTGTAGAGGAAAAACATCACTTACTTCCGAAGTTAGGTAGAGTAATTTCATGCGAGGGAAAATTGATGACGTTTAACGTAATGTGAGGGCGATAGAAGGCTTGGCGAGGGACGCCGACGAAAAATATGGGAGTTCATTATGAAAGTTTAGTTCCGCGAATTTACATCCTACTAATTATGATACATTATGACCGATTCTAACCACTGTGGACAACATAAAATAGCCGCGATTAGTTTCTTAATTAATAGATTGGTAAAATTCCCTTTGAGTACAAGTAGATATAATGAAGAATTCATAAAAAATGTAGCTATTTACAATGGTCTTCTGTAGATGTCGATCGTATTCTTAAGAAAGTCTAACATAGGCATTATGTAAGAAATTCCACGATCTTAATCCCGGCAGAAATCTGCGATAAAAAATTTATGAAATTTTTCTTTCATAGCGTTTCGAAAAGTATTAATAAAGTTTTCAAAGAGCACGATATGAATGCATGTTTCACTCAAAAATCTTGCAATGTGAAAGATAAACTGAATATGAAGGAAAGGGCGGGAATTTCTAATATTGCATGTAGTGACTGTGATAAAATCTATATTGGTCAAACGAAAAGAGCGATAGGCACCACATTCAAAGAGCACATTAGGTGATATAGATACGGCAGAATAGAATTGTCAAATGTAGTATAACACATAAGCGAAACTGAGCATAATTCTAAATTAAAAAAACCTAAAATTGGATAAGAACGTAACTTCGCCGAGGCTCATTTTAGGGTCGTTTACGAGAAGTCCTAAAATTTCGTTTTCATTGTCTGCCATTTCGTATGGAAGGCAATTGAAAAGTTCACGAAAAAGTAATTCTTCGAGATAGCAATTAACCGAAGTTACAATTAATTGAAATAATAGTTTGTTAAATTGTAACCTTATTACTATCATCAACTTTCTTTCACACCTTGTCCAGCTTTGAGAGTAGCAGAAACATTCTGGCATGATTTCAAAAATTGTTTCCTTTATCATATTTTGTTGGGAACATCATTGAATTTAACAACAAATCTTGTTTCTGTGTTCGGAAACTTTTTGAACTACCCTGATACACGTCGAATTGATGATCTATTGTCAAGCAAAATATCGATTTTGGATGAAAAGAAGTAGAATTTCAAAAAAGCACTTCCATGTCATGATCAAAGCTTTAATTACATGATTAGAAGTAAGATTTACTTTAGTTATCTGTTTGTCGAAACGTTTGAGTTGATTTTAACTTGCTTATACGCCGATATTTTTGAAACTAGTAAATAAAATAGTTACCATTTATGCCTCTTCAGGGAACAGCTTGATAAAGTGATTCTAACCAGGTCTATATCCCTGCCTGGCATTTTTTTTATGTATACCTAATATTTAGCTTCATACATATTGATCTAATCAAAACTATATCATCTATATAGCTGTCCGTCAAAAGATAGATGGGAAAAATTCAATTTTGCAGAGAAAAAACGTCACTTACCTCCGAAGTTAGGTGGAGCAATTTTATACGAAGGAAAATTGATGACCTCTAACGTAATACAAGGGAGATGGAAAACCTGGTGAGGGATGCGAACGAAAGATATGAGAGTTCGTTATGAAAGTTTAGTTCCGTGAATTTACATCCTTGTGTGTTCGTAAATGAAAGGGAGGTTTTTTTGATTTCCGACCGATTGATTTTTATCTTCTTATTGAGTTATTCCAACAATACTAACAAGAAGATATATAGATAAGAAATGAAGTAGACGAGTAACTAATAAATATGGATGTTAAATAAGCGGAAATGTGTTTGGAATTATTGATACTTTTTTCTTTATAAAGTTATCGGTTTTTGTTAACGCACGTTTGTTAAACAAGTTATTGAATCTCGCCATGAAGTGAAGAAGTTGGAATTTTTGCAAACAATATTTTTGAGCAATTCAAAATTTTTTAAACAATTTTGGCGTTTTCTTTTTATTAATTTTTCCTTGAATTCAATTCCGAATATGAATCTATAGCGGTTTTGGACCAATTCTAACAAAGGAAGATTCCAAGGTGACATTCACCGTTAGGATTGAAACTTGGCAGATTTGAATGTTGTAAAACACCTTTTTCCATTTCCGCGAAACACGTTTAGGGAGTAAAAGCTACCCATGAAGTTTCGGCGATGACTCCTACAGAACTTTTCCAGGTATCAAATTAAAACTTCATGTCAACGACATTCTAAGCTATTATTATTTACCTTTTCATCTAAATATGGCAGCGATCTCTTAATAATTTTGGAGTCATGATTTCTACAAACTGTAACGCACGAACATTGTTAAAGTCAGAAAATTAAATGAAACACTTTAATATTCCAACGACGATTTCCTTTACAATTCAAATTTAAATCGCGATATTAGCGTCGCTGTGAAATCAGGTCAAACTAAAACAAGATTTTTGCTTTTTCTCGTACTAGGTTGTAACTCTAGTTAATGCTACTTAGTATATTCACTTTTGTATTCATTTTAATATTAAGTATTTTACTAGTGACATCTGTTAACAATATACACAAAGAATACCAGAATTGTATTATATCAACATCTAGTATTAATATATTTTGTTGTAAGAAAAACTCAATCCCAAATTAAATTAGTGGCTTAAATTATGCATTTATTTTGTTTAACGCAGCAAGTGTTTTGAGATAATATCCTATTTAGTTGGACACAAATTTACAAGAGAAAAAATGCCTTGTGTGAAATAAGTTAACTCTCTTCCAATAAATAATACGCTCAAGATATTCTATTTTCTTTCTTCTTAGACATTCCTTTTCTGTGTGTAGGCAATATTGTCGAATAAAGAGTTAGGCTAGAAATTAAAACACAACATGTTATTGATTTCATTAAGACATTTCACTTTCAAAGAACACCAAAATTCCTTCCTTAATTCATTCTATTTTTCAAGTTGTCACTAGAATAATGCAAGGTTTTCCAAAATTCTCCTTAATCTTCCATTTTTCATCCAGTATTATTCCAAATTCCTACTGAATCATCTTCAGTACACTTCCGAACAGGAGCAAGCTCTGAAGAAAGCTGCGAGTCGCTGCGAACTTGCGGAAAAATCCGCAAGGAGCGCTGACGCGTTCCTGCGACCCTCCATCCTATCCCGGCTATCCCTCGCTGCAGTGATCGGGCCGTGACCATTGGAACAACATGCGTCGACGCCTGCATCGGTCTCGCAAACGCAACTACGACCATCGTCGCCTCCACCTCCGTCTTCGCCTCCGCCGCCACTACTACTGTTCTACGAACCGCAGCAATCAGTTCTTCACAGCTGGTCGTACGACGGTTGTTCCGGTTCGCGGCCAATTTGCCGCCGTTCAGGTACCGTTCGAGGTTGTCGAGGCCGCTGCCGTTGCATCGCCGCCGTCATCCGGCCGGTTCTTACGCGATACGGAGCGTTTCTCGATGTTCGACGGTGTTCTAGCGGGCAGCGCGGTCATAGATCCTTTGGTTTTCGCGTGAATCCTGTGGCGTCACGCGTTAACCCCCCTAAAGCCGTCTAGGTTCTACGTTTTTTGCTAGTAAACCGTTTTAAATAATCAGCTATTCGCTATTTCGCGCTCTCCTAGATGTTATTTAGTGCGTAGTTACCTCTATTCCATCACGACTTCTACGGTACATGCTCATCTTTGAGAGGAAGAATAACGATAATCTACTACAATATACTCTATCAAATAGTTTCTACATGTCCTTCATCTTACTAACGAATAGCGATAAAGGTAAATCAATTATTTACGAATGATACATGCATAATGTTCATCAGTTTCTCATATTTAATAGCAAAAATTCTTGAACAACATTTACCGAGTAAATTATCTATTCGAATATATTAGAGATTTCTATTTAATAGAACTCTTTATCCTGATAATAGTTTAACGAACAATGTATATTTCCTCATGTCTCTAAAACAGATTACCTATTAATTATATTTAAAATGTTTTGTTAATTTATATATACAATGTCATACAAAAAGTCCGCAATATATGATCAATATGAAACAACATACAATCATTCACAAAAGTCTACATACACCCTGAATCTTTTCTTTAAATTTCAGATTAAAAGTATTATGGTTTCTTAGTCTGAATATTAGGGAGTTGGTGACATGATTTCATCGTTGTTGATAGTAATATGGCTCGTATTTAAGTGGTAGAAAAAATGAAAACTGAACTTAGGTAGCACTTTCTTTTTTTTTAAGGAATTCTGAAATTGCAAATCACAAACCCAGTAGTGATGTAGTAGTACTTGCCAGAAAAAAATCTTGAAAAATATCCATATAAAATTCGTATTGTGCATGAACTCAAATACATTAATCACGTGGTGAGATATGAAAATCACAATTTCTTTTTATGTTCTTCGTTTACTTTGCTACGTTTCGTTACTAATGGTTGTCGACTTTCTCAAGCAATCTAGTAAGGGATAAACAAAAATTTTATTTTATTTTCTTTAATTTTAATTTATTTAACCTTATATTACTATGTTATTATTACCTTCAGGTCATTATTTCCATGTTACTGTTTTCATTTTTCCTTATCTATTTTCGTAGTTATATTTTTTCCCCTTTTTAATATTCATTGTTTATGAACCGTTTGTTTAACAATAATGTCGCGGGGAATTATTTTTTTATATATTGAACAATAAGTGACAGACACGCTTTATGCAACCTTTATCTTTGTAACTTATTGCGTAATCGAGAAAAACATTTTTTTGTATAATATTACTGCAGTTATAACTAAGAACCTTTTATAGACAGAACATTGCAAGATATTGTCTCATTTTTGGAATTTTTGTGAAATGTCAAAGGAAAAAAATTACTAATTTTCAATACTCTAATATAGCCTTGATTTCTTTTTTTTTATGGTTCATTTTTCTTTATTCTAAATAAAATTTGTCTAAAAATTATTTTTTTTATATAAAATTTACAATTCCAATATTTTCTTAAGTAAATAAAAAATACTGTGTTAGCTTCATGGAAACTTAATATAGCTTGTATAAAAACCATAACCTTTTATGATGTAGAGAAAGAAGAAATATTAATAAAAAATGACTTAAATTGAATTTTAGTGTACTTTTAAACAATGTCTTCTTGAGTTTGGTTAAATAAATTTAAAATACATGTACTACGATATTGAAAATTAGTAAAGTAGAGAGAAAAGCTGACTAATACTTTGATATCTTACGAAAGCTTAAAAGATCGTGTAATATTTGCTAATTTTCTGATAAAGGACTATTTTGAAATTAATAAAATTTATATTTACCCGCTCATGAAATAATTTTCTTTCATTTATTAATCAATTATTTATATTATTAGATTATTTTGGCTATATTTATTAATTATTACTATTTAATATTTGTACAGGTATAAAAATGTTCCCGCGAGTGGCGCTAACAATGAGGTGTTACTTTATATTTTAATGCAGTACACTAAGGATCTATTTGTAATTCACGCACTTGGACCCCCAACAATGAATTTTAAAATTTTTTCTACACCAAGGTTTTATACCGCTTCGTGCCAAAATCAAAAATTTTTGTACCATTTCCGTTTAGAAGGTATTAGCAATTTCTGATTGGGGACCAGGAAAATGGCAGCGAATTTTTAAACGTTTTGTACGTCAAAGTTCTGTGCCAGTTTTGTATTGTTTTGTACTAAAGAAGTTTTATGCCGCTTCCGTTTAAAAGATATAATCCATTTTCGGCAGGAAAGACAGTGCATGCCAGACCCTGAACATTCAAATTATCAACATTCTTTTGTGTTAGTTCAATATCGTTTTGTACCAAAACCCAAATACCTTGAACCAATCTCCTAGTAGGTGCGAATGATTCAAATCGGCGTTCAAATACAGTTCAAGTTTCGGGAAATTTGTGTTCATTTTGTTCTAAATACCAAACGTTGGTTTTGTACTGTTTTGTACTGAACAATAAAGGTTTTGTACCAACGTAATTTAGCAGATGTAATCCATTTAAGGTCATAGTAGAACTGATAGTGGGTGCATTTTGATTCTTTATTGCAAGTGGGTTTGTTTCAGTTTTGTACTATTACACTGAATATTAGACTTTTTTACCAAAGTCATTCAGCATGTCTCCAGCCAGTACATGGGAAATCGCTAATATCTTCTAAACAGGAATGGCACAAAACTTTTTGATTTTGGTATAAAACTTTGTCACGGAAACAAATTAAAAAATTCGTTAGTAGGGGAGCCAACGATATGCATTCGAAAACAATCAATTTTGCTACTTGTATTGTTGTTGTCATAAAAATGACTTCATAACAAAAACATTCTTTTATCTCCTTTATCTTTTTTAGGAAATTTTTAAATACGCTCTGTATTTTTATCTAAATACGTTAAAAAATGAAAGTTTACGTTGTCTATTTCGTTTCTATTTCCTCAAAAGCAAAGAATACACAACATTTCAGTATAAAATTAAGCACGATTGTGAGTTTATTACTCTAGAAATTTTATTAGTTTTCAGTTGGAGAACAGTAGACAATAATTGAAATCAGTCCAAGATTATTTTAGTTTTACACGATCAGAAATAAAAAAAGACAGCAATTTCGGACGACATACGAAATCTCCGAATAATTTTCGAGTCGCTGAACTTTACATTCGAGCCCGTTGAAGCGTGAGATTGAAACGCATAAAGATTACGTCGTGTAGTTAACGAACTTCCATCAATCACGGAATCTTGCTCGGATGATTTCTGACGTCGCGTTACATTTGTTTTTCTCTAACATGCTCACGTTTAACATAATATGCGAATCGTTTCTGTTAATTGGAATTGATATATGATCGAAGTTACGTAATTGGTTGAATGTAGTGACTTATTTTTTTTAAATTGTTATATATAGGGTGGGGTAACAATGCTAGATTGTCCAAAAGAACACTGTACAACAGTCTGAATTAAACTACGTTATTTTAGTTGTTATGAATAAAGAGAATCAAAATGTGAATTTTTTTAATACATACCATTTCAAGAGGTGAACATAAAAATTCCATTTTCAAAAAAAGCAGAATTTTTTAATAACTTTTGCTGAATTCGGTTCCTTTGGGAAAATTCCAACAGTTGTTGTTGTGATTGTTTCTTAGTTTCCGGCTCAAACGAATATATCCAAGTTTTATCACCTGTGAGGATATTGTATAGAAATTTTGAAGTTCCTTCTTTGGGCATTTCCTTACACCAATTGCACGAGCGGAATCCATCAGAAACAGATCTTTTTCACATCCAAGTGCTCAAATGTACTGGAGTCTTCGATATGCTTGAGCATGCTTCTATCTCATGGTAAGTCACATGTCGATCCTTCATTTATGTAGTGCATATCATCGATGTATTTTGTATTTTGGTCGACCTTCACGGAACTCGTCACTGATGGAAGCATGACCCCGACGAAATTCTGCATGCTAGTTGTAAACAGTCTTTTCTGATGGTGTTTCATTAACAAAAGTTGAACGAAGCGATTTGAGGCGCTGCTGCGTTAGGACCAAAAAAAAATCATCCAACGAAAACCTTTATGTAAAATTTCCATTTTCTCACAAAATTGCTTTTTTGAAATATTCATTGTAAACAAACTACTATGTCGATTTCAGTGCAGTTTGACAGTAACAAATGTCAAACTTTACGGAAATATTGTCAAATTACAATGGGGCCATTTAGTGGTGATTTGTAAGAACTTAAGACGCTAAAAGCATGCGAAGACATGCGAAAAATACGGCAAAAATAGATAAAATGATTTCTTGTTATTGAAGCACAAAACGCCTTAGCCTAATAAATCAAAGAGACTTGAGTAAGACAACGGTTCATTTTCCCTATTCATCGTATTTGCATTCCTTTTTATGTAAATAGTTTCATAAGCATCTAATTCCCGGGACGAAGTTGCGTTCTTAATCAATTTCAGTTTTTCTAATTTAATATGCTCGGTTACATTTATGTGTTATGCTACACTTTCTATCCTTCCGTATCTGCAGCACCCAATGTGCACATTGGATCTGGTGCTTGTCGCTGTTTTCGTTTCATCAGTATAGGCTCTATCACAGTCATTCTACATTATTTCCTTTTTAAAGAATACAATGTAGTTACCCTGTAGGTTTCAATATAATGTTAAAAGATGCTCGCAACCAGACCCCTAACCAAGAAAACCGTTTTGAGAAACCTCGATTTACAAAGGCAGAACTTTCTGGGTTCGTGGAGGTGACACCCTATATACACAAAGACAATTTTTAGATCGCTTTATCTATGGTACAGAAGCCCTATGTGTGTAGAAAGTTATTACCAGTAATTCCTTCCGTGGCTCCCTCGAAAACGATTGGGAAAATGATAAGAATCGATATAGGTCGCGTTACCCTTTTTTTCCTTACCCGAAAGACCTCTTTTGAACCGATATGCTACATAACAATAACAATATTTCAACGAGATTACATCGTTGAGTAAAAATTCTCGCATATGAGACCGAACGTAACAGCCATAACGTTCTATCGCCTGCATTTTTTCGTTCGACTAATCTGCGTTTATCCGGAAAGAACTTCCAATGCAGATATGGTAGGAAATTACTTCCCTACAAGCCAGAAATTCCTTTTATGGCTCGGCACTAGCGATTACAAACTTGTTTCGAACGTTTGATGGAGGTTGTTAAGCAAGAGTAGTCTTTAGACTGGAAGAGCAACAGATGATTATGTAGATAGAATCGGATTTTGGTATGGTCGAGTCATAAAGATATGATCTTTCATTGATCTCCGTCTTGCTGGTTTGTATTGTTAAGTTTGAAGGTGCAAGTTCGCAAACTCCCAGTTTAGACAGTTAGCGAAAATGTCGAATATTGTTTCAATTTGCTCTTTTACAGAAGAAAAATAGAATCCAGATAGTTTTTTTTTGTGAATACTGGTTTAGCAGGATTACAAGTTGTTTCAGTTGTGAAATTGGCATTTGATGGGTTTTCATGCTCTAATAGCGCGAAAGAAGTCACCAACAGGTAGTAAAATCCTGCATGTATTGTCCTATGTCCTATTATGTAGGACCTCGTACTATCATCATTTGTTTCTTAGAATTTCGTGATCTTATGCTCTAGATATCTTCATATAACAAATTATTAAGATCAAAATAGTAAAGCATCGTCGAGTTAATTGTAAAAATAAATGCGAAAGATGGTTACGTTCTGCGAAATATTTTTCCCGGTTTAATAGAGTAATTTCACGACGTGTACCCTACTCGTGATAACGTGTTAACATTGTTAACTTCGAAATGGCGTGCAGGGTCAAAACTCAAACTTTATGATGCGTGACACAGCGTTTAGCGGGCCATAATTCGATCAGTTGTTTAGTGGTCGGTCCGTACGAAATTGTTTTCGTTTTTAAGCTTAGGGTGAGTTAAATATGTTTTAATTTACCACTCAATGATGAAAACGTATTTACAAAGACGGGATCGATAAATTACAATAAATATAAATTTTCTACATTGTGGAATTGTAGATACAGAAAAGATATAGGGTGCTGTATAAAAAAGTTTTGAATTTGGCAAAGTTTTGCGTTCAATACTCGACAGCGTATATGTTTCGAAGGCGTTTTAATACCATGTGTAGATAGGGATTAAGTTACAAATTTCACTTAATTTCCTAAAAATTTACGCTAAAATGTTTGTATTTCGAATATTTTGAAAGTTTTGCATTATTTTTGTTTTTATTGGTTGGTTGATGTTAATTTATTTTTTCTGTTGACAACATCGCGTTTGAGTAGCACTTTGTAGATACTTCAACTTTTAGATCTAGTGAAGAAGAAAATGGAGTTCTTGAAGAATTAAATAATCTGCATAACAGATTAGTGCATCACATGTTGAACATTTTTTGGAGAGGACAATTCCGAATTATACTGTTAAAGAATATAATTTTTTTTATTCACCGAGAACGCATAAATTTTCTTTTGCTCGTGAAATATTAATTATCAAAGTCCTTACTGTGATTAATATCACTTGTTTTTAGTTAGTTATTTGTTGCTAGGGAAATGTCCTCTAAAGTTAACTTTTTCACTTAGCCAATTGCTAATCTAAATTTAGGAAATTGCAAAGTGACGATGCACCTCGCCTGTTAACGTAGAAAAACTTATATTAGATCGGTCAGTTGTAATTCTTTATTATTATCGCATAAATGTATCCTGACATTACATACCAGCGAAATGTTATAGAGGCGCTTAGCATTTGCAACGAGCATAGATTAATTGTTCCATGCAACTTCGATTCGATTTCCATCTAAATCTAAATAGCTATTACGTGTTCTGTGTTCTGTACGCGTTCAATTCGTTCTCTATTACGCCTGCAACAATACGCCCGACAGTTAATGAATGCGCCCATCGGCATTGGTTTGTTTCACGGCTATCTAGATAAATGAAGCTCTCGCTGTTTCGTCGCCTTATAGTCCTCGTCGCTTTCCTCGCGAATATTAGGCTGGGAAGTAGTTAAGAGAGGAGAGTTAAGTTCGCCGATACAATCTTTCCACTTTCCAAAGTGCTTCCCCGCCTCTGCTTCGTCTCTCTTACGCCCCATTGTTATAATAAAATCGAGACCGCCACTAAACGTTTCACCCCGATGTAATAAAGTGTAGTCTGCTATAATTAATGGTTCTATTAGGTAAATCGCTTTCTCTCAAAGTTTATTTTTGTCGGATTAAGTGCCAATGATGTAGTGACTTGATTACGCGACGTAATTTGACCGGATTTACTATGGTTGGCGTTGAAATTAAAGATGACTAAGTATGGAACAAGAAGAGTTATAGATGGATGCATTGGTGGTGCGTGAAGTGAGATCAGGTGATCTGTCTAGCCATCTTCCTTTATAAGTTTATAAGTTATTCTTATTTGAGGAAAAAAAAACCTTTTAAATATGCGAGTGTAGCAGCTGCGCTATATACAGTGAGCCTGTCTTGCTGAAACTATTCACGTAACATTTCTTTTGGATTTACCTGATTTAGAAGGGTTTAAAATTATTTGCATATATCTTTTAGTTTCGTGAAAGGTCCTATAATTCGCCTTCGAGACATTGGTACCGACGTTCTATAATTCACATAGTCAGTTAAGAGAACCCAAGCTTCAGCAGTAGAGAATACCATTGGTAGTACCGCATTTTCCCATCTGTGGAGCTGCTACTGAACTACTGTTACTTTAAATAGATGATGAGCATGGGCGTAGCCGGAATTTGGCCAAGGGGAAGGACAATTGGAATTGATTATTTTGGAGACTTTGTATGACCAGAGGAGAGGACTGCAAGAATTGAGATGTGAAATTATATCAGAGGTTTGGCTCTGGCTACACCCATGACGATAGGTGTAATTGTTTTCGTACTGCCGTGTGAGTTATAAGCCTAAATAAAATTTGCTTCGTGATCAATAATAAAGGAGACCATTTTTGCTGAGAAAACCTACTAAGGACTTATTGGGGTTCTGTAATATTCGGTGAGGCATGTTGAACGATACGCTCTTCTTATTGTGAGACACCATTGTCCGGATACTAGCAATATATATCGGGTGTTCGGTTAAGGATGGATCTCAGCATTGATAAGTTTGAAAGGATTCAAAAAGAAGTTTAACTATGACAGTATCCCAGAGCGAGAAAGAGAGAGATGAGCATAATATAGGAAAGAAGTGGATATGTGATTAGATGCTTGAATATTCCGCATGACTGTATGCGCATATATATGCATGACAATTGACCCACATGAAAGCTATAGAACGAATGTACCACACATACGTGGATGAATATATTGCAAGGACGATGGTTTCAGTTTGAGGTTGATATGAAGACATTATCTATAACTACCGTCGGGCGTACGATGTTCGGATGTCTTATACAGAGTATTGCAGAAATTAGGATCAATACTTTCAAACAATACGAAGGTATGAAGTAATGTTATATCCGAAAGAATTCGCGATAAGTTTTGGTTTGTCTTAATTGATTCTTAAGTACTTGGATTCATTTTAAAGAGAAATTCGATAGGATTAAGAAATGTTGAAGTGGAAGAGTATATTCATTGTAAGCTATTATTGATAAAGTAGAAGAGAATGACCAAACTATATGTTACTATCTATTTCCCTTTCAAAATTATAACTAAATAAAGCGAATATTAGCACTGTGTTTGACTGTGACTTCATACTATGCAACCATAGGAGGACTGGCCAGTAAGCTAGAGACAGATAGAGTTGTTTAGCTAACCCAAGCTAACCATGAAACAACAAGGTGGGTTAGTATATCCATTTTTGTGAATATTAAAGAATATGTATCTATAGTAAAGAATTGTGCTTTTTTTGCTTTGTCACATTAATTGCACCTTTTAGCGGTCAATTCCGAATAATTTTTAAAGAAGTGCTCTCGATTACTTTTATAGTTGAACTTTTTATTCTATTATATTCTAATTTCTAAAATACTCCGTATAAAACATCGCAACAATGGACACTTGGTAGTTGTAGATAACGCCCCCATATCAATCTTAAACCGAAACCATTCTCCTTATCTCTGTACGTGTGGTACATTCCTCCTGTAGCTTGCATATGGGTCAATTGTCATGCATATATATGCGCATACATTCATGCGGAATATTCAAGCATCTGATCACGCTCCTATTCGAACCGCGCAGGATAACCGTCCTCATATCCAGTCCTTTCCTGTACTACGCTAGGCGATGTATCATCTCTGTCATTTTGGGAGGATTTGAACCGCCGACGGTGGAGATAGTCGATCTACGTCGGACCCGGCGGCCGATGTACGGGCTTTAGGATGTTGTAATTTGAGGTGATGGGTTGGGGAGTGACGAAAAGTGACCTGAATCATCGGTGAATGGTCTATCCTTGGTTAAATATGTATTTAAATTAAAATGATATGGAATTCTGGTTGTGACAAGATATGAAAGTGAAAGCATAGAAGAGTAAGTTATACATGAAACGGATTTAAATTCGGACATTTATATGATGAAAGTAAAAGTCGAAGCGGAAAAAATATTCTTCCTTATGCTTGGAAGCATGCTTCCTGTTTCAAATCAAAAAATCAAATAAACTATCTGATTATCCGTGCTAAAACGTCGAAAGATATTGTGTAAAAGAAGTTTGGTTACGACCAATGCACATCTTATAATTAGGTTGCAAATGGATTCTACGTCTTTCCTACTTTTATAAAGAGATGCACGGAGGATATATTCGATATTATTAAATTGTGTCATTTTCACTGCACGTGAAGAGGTAATTTATTGATTGTTGTAAATGAACAGACAAAAATCTATTCATTTATTTTTTTGTGGTGGTTGGATATCTTTGACCAGGAGTCGAATGGTCCTCAGAAAATTGTAAATAGTTACGGAATCGTCTGCCGCTTATACAACTACAACTGCTACTACTAAAATTCCCTTTGTTGCTTTGTTAGCTCTACCGGCTTTTGGACATGGGTTAGCGTCTGAAGAATTACTGATAGAAATTACATAAGGGCCTTCTAATAATTTTATGTCTGGTGATGACCAGATACCCAGTTTCTTCATAAGGGACATGCGATCGATCAGTACTTGCTGTTCCTCTACAGTGATATATCGGAGAGGTCGTAGATAATCTAGAACAAGTGATAATATTAACAATAAGGTACTATTATGCAAGTTATCTACTTTTGGTTTATCTCCCAATTTTGTCAAATTTGTGTCATCATTAGTCTAATTACTTTTGCAGTGCGTCGTCCGAAAGGAAGATATTTAAAATATGTTTTTTTTTTATCCTTAAATAATTATTACAAAAACAATAACACTAAGCTACCGGCACATTTGTTTAATTCTAAGCTGCTGTAGACATTTATCCCTGGCACCTAAACGCATGAAAGGAATGTTGTAAAAATACAACAGGCGGACGTCGCAATTTAAATGTTTCGTTCGGCTTCGAATGAAAATTTTTCTGGTTTCATTCAATGAAAAAACATCTCACAACACGATCTATTCTCCATAGTTTTTGTTGCTGCTTTTGCAGTAAGACTCTCAAATTATTTTTCTAAATTTCTTTGAACAGAGCAATTAAAATTCAAGCCGAGCTGATAAGAGTTGCTCGTCATTTTACTCTGAATGCTATTCCTCATTTCGCCTTTTTTCTGATGAAGTATCTTTAAAATGTGTCCGTTCGCTAACAGCTCCAACAATTATTTTTTCACGAAAGACTGGCCACTTCAACAGCGCGGCGATGGTACTTCACTAACTCGTCATCGCCAGCAGTCTTTTTCAGTGAAAACGTGTTCAAAACCTGGCGTGTCTCACTTTCGTACCTCATCCCCTTTTTCCATCGCTTCAACATCGTTTTGGTGCAAACCGAACGGAAACGGAGACAGATGGCTACTGCCTCAAATATAAACGTTAGAATAAGAGGGACGGGATTGTTATCGACAAGACGATGGTCGTATGGAATGCTTTTTGGGCCGCGGTGGTGCAAACGCCATTTTAATATTGAGTTAATGCGAAATCAATTTTTCGCGAGTTCGCAAATGTCGACGTCTTGGGATAGAAGAAATTTATTATTTACTTACTTTCGTTCGTGAGGCGGATTACAACCGCGTTTTGGGACATCCGTGTTGATTGATGTATCGAGATAAAATGGTTCTATAAATTGACAGGCGGGTTGAAATAAAACTCTACGAGAAGTTGGTGAGTGGAAAGATAACATCGAGGTGTAGATGGGAACATTTATGGATGACACTTACACGATTTATTAACTCAATTCGTTTGGAGCAAATCACTACAAATCATTAAAAGGATTTGTTGAATTTATTTGCAAAAATAGTACTCGTTTAGGACGTCATTTCCTTATTTTGGATCTTGATCCACATGTTTCTGTCTTGACCACTTTCGCAATTATTTGTGGAAATCGTGATCAGTACAAACAGTAATCGACGCAATAGGATATCATCATGAATTTCTTAGTGCGGAAGGTGTTACTCATACTATCAACTATTCATTGAAAACTTCGTTTCACGAGTTAAATCAGTATGTTGTCGTTATTTCAGTGAAGAATTGAAGAAGGACAACGTTCTTTCAGAACTGAGCTATGGTTGAGGATCAACCGATCAACAAAAAAAAAATAATTTTAATATGCCTGTTCTATCTCTACTCTACAGAAGAATGTTTATTTACAAGTATCTAGTTTTGCCGCCTATAATACGGAAAAATGAATGAAAGGGTCTCTAGTCATTGTAGCACAAAACGTAAAACATCGGTCCGCCTTACTCTAATAAATTAAACAGATTTGAGTATGACAATGGTCCATTTCCCTCTTCGTTCCTTTTTATGTAGATAGTTTCGTAAGCGTTTAATTCCCGGGACGATTTCATTTTTTCTAATTTAATGTTATGCCCAATTTCGTTTGCGTGTTGTGCTACACCTGACGATTCGATCCTTCCATATCTGTAGGCCCTAATGTGGTCATTGAATTTACTGCCTGTCGCTGTTTTCGGTTGACCAATACAGGCTTTATCACAGTCACTACGTACAATTTTATAAATTCCCGATGTATCATTCATGTCTAGTTTACCTTTCGGACTGTTAAGGTTTTTGGAATGTATTTCGCAAACTGAAACATACGTTCGTATCTTGTCCTATAAAAATTTTACTAATAGTTTTCAACATACAGTGGGAGGGAAATAAGTTTACATAAAGTTATAACTTTATGTCAACTTTGTACTTACTTATTGCTATAAGAAGTAAAAAAATATCATTTTTAGGTGTCATCACTTTTAATTTTAACTTCGCGTGCAGGTATTTCAGATTATTTGCTTCCGATGCGCTCTTCTGAGTACATATATTCGCCAGTAATATCGCAAAGTAAACGCCGTGCCGCTTGAAAATTAATTAATGTAACCTAAGTAAATTTCGTTTACGTTGGACATGCCCAAGTTTGCGCTTCTATTTCTGATATGTACTATGCTATCGTATGCGTACAGTGAAGTCCTAAGATACCAGCTTTCGGCAACATACACCGTCATGTTTTAGTGAAAAAAATAAACATTTAAAGAAGGATTTTGGCCCGTTTCTGTCATTTGAATGAGTCGTATCGCTTTAAGCTCTATCGACACGTTGCCCTCGAGGGTCTAATCAACGACGTTCTTCAGTCAGCGAGGCCAACCTAGGTTGATGACTACAAAATAAAAGCATTAATTGAGTCAAACTAGTGTTTTACGACACGAGAGATTGAACATCCATTATTTAACGGCACGATCACATGAAGAAGCTGGGATACATAAACAAGCTCGATATCTGGGATCCTCGTAAATTCAAAGTTCATTTGACGGCAGGCATAAACATCTACGACGTCCTCACTAAACGTGAGGAAAACGATTCTTTTTTTGAAGCGATTGATGATGAGAAGTGGACCTTTACAATAGTGTGGTGTGCTAACTGTTTCCATCCCGGCATGATGATCCGCCTCAAATGACATCGAAAGCAGGCATTCATCAGAGGAAAATTATGGTAATTAAAATGTCGTGCTTTCTACCAAGGTACGAAAGAATCAATTCAGAAGCGCGTTAATGGTAAAGAAGTTGTGTTTCATCACGCTAAAGCGAGACCAAGTTTGATCATCCGTCAAAAAATATTGGAGCTTGGATGGGATATCCTGCCACATCCGCTATACTTTCTTCTAAATCCTAGTATGAAATTCAGTCTATATGAATGAAGCTATAAATCAGCACCTTATTCAGTTTTTCGCCGATAAAGGTAGGTTCTTCTATGCATGAGGAATTATGAAGTTTACTGAAAGGTGGCAAAATGGACAATATATCATTGATCTTTGTTCTTTTTATAAATGCGTCGTGATTTTTTCTGACAACATAGCATTCGATTACACTATTTACAAGACAAATATGGAACGTTACTTTAACAAAAAGTATCTGAAGAGTAATCTGGTACGTAGGCTTCCGCGGACGTCAATAATCATCCCAAACCGCGGTGTTATCAATTCTCTTATCCAAAGGGCCATTTTCATATCTGAACCCAATTCACTTCCTCAAGAACTGAACCACATCACCGAATTTCTGATCTGCAATATTTATTGTAGGAATGATATTCAAACTACCATTAACCGCTATAGCAACTTTTCTCCATAACAAATCCCCTCATGTAACCCTAATTCCCATAAGCAAGCGTATCTACATTCAAGATGTCACCGATCGCATTAGTAAGATTTTCTTTAGGAACAACATAAAAACCATCTTCAAACCCAATTTCAAACTCTTAGATAACTTTTCCATCAAAGGCCGCAATCATTTGGAAACCCCCGGTGACTAGCAGTTTCAGCCTCATGTTATTGGGAACGAGCGTTATACGAAGTTGCTGCTGGAAACTCGCTACTGCTTGCAAAAATGGCTACTCATCACGACGCACATGGAAGTCCCAACTGAACAAACTTTCTAGCAACCGCAACGGTTCATTGATCCATAACCTTTGTGCTGCATTGACCCAGAACAAGCCATGTATAAACCCCTCCAGAATAAATAATCTCCATACAGTGTGCAGTAACAGCCCCGAGGATGTTGATGAAAGTGTGGACGAAACGTCGCTTAAGCTAAGGCAACGACGCGGTTCCAAGCACAAAAAAAAAAGAATGTAGTCTTCTCAACATGACATTTTCTGGGCACACGAGTAGCATAAGTAACAAAGCCAAAACCAAATGTATGGTTTCATTTATAAGAATTGCAAGATATGAACAGATAAAGGTAAAAATACTACCGAAAAGATATTGGATTTCATACGAATAAAAGTTTATTTTTGTAAGTGTAATTGGAACTTGACTTTATTTATTTCGATATAAACAAAATTCCGTGAATATCGGAAATCCTTCCCGGTGGATATAATAACCATAACATACATACATCATATTCGTCTAAATAAGAACCATTTACGTAGATAGATATAAATTGCACAAAGTGAATGCTATCCTAATGGGAAATTCGCATGATGGTTTTTTTTTTCACCTGAATATACACTCTCATAGTTCGGCTCCATTCCAATATCAGGCTAATTGATTTACAAATACGATGCTTCGACCGGGCCAGGCGGGTCGTTTCTAACGGCTGAAAAAAAAAATTACGGCAGCATCGGAACTCGGCTACCACCTGCCGATGCGAATCTCCGCAGGTAGAATTAAAATAGCAACCCTCTCGATCTGCCTAGCTCCATCTCCAGCTCTTCGAAATTCAGCTGGAAAGGCAATTTCCGGTCGGCCTTTCTAGTTTTCGCGCTTTACATTCGGTCCTCGGTATAGCTACTCTTCATTTTTTCCGGGGTATGAGTGTCCTGGGCACCAAGGGGAGGGTGGGACGTGAGAAAGCAGCGCCGCCTTCGCTATCCTGCGGGAATTTTAATCGTCTTTATTATCCCGGCTCGGAGATTAAAAATTTTCAACCCCCGCCCGTTGCGAGGGGGTCGCATAATTTCGACTTTGAAGGGATTTGCGTTGTAGCGGGAATCGGGAGCGGAAATAACGGGAAAAGTGCTTTACATCGACGGTTTTAACTCGTTTTCTGGAGGTTTTATTACAGTAACGTGGGAAGAATGACGTACATATGTATATATCGGATTACTGCAAATTGACTTCGTGATATTCTACCCAACCTAAATTAATGATTAAAGTGCATGAATCAATATTGAACGATACAGGTTTTAAATAAAGAAGTGAATAAAATTTGATAGAAATCATAATTTTGATTAGAATTACGAAATTCAATATGGTTGCTGGCTAGATCGGCTGATTTTGGTATTTTGATACTAATTTGTTAATATTCTTAATTTTCTGTAAATATAATTAAGCGTAAACCACTGCAACACATCGTATTAAACATATTTTGTTAAATTTTGTAACAGATCCCTAGTAGCACAGTTGGTTGGCTGACGATTGGCTTTTAGTTGGCTGACGTTGTACGGTCAGCACAATATCTGTAACGTCGGTAGAGTGTCAGTAAGGTACAGAAAACTGATGGTACTTTTCTAATATTGGGTATCGATTGGCATTGAGTCAGCAAAATCGGTTAAGCGTTGGTCGACAATCGGGAAATGCTATGCTTGGCAGTAAACACCTGAGTGACGATGTTGAATCAATTCAATCGGTTTAGCGTCGATTTAAGATCAGTTGCCAAGCGTTGTAAATATGTGACGTCACAAGCAGTGAGCCAATTTTCAAAGAAAGGTCGGTGCACGCTAAAATAGATAGTTTGCCCAAAGGTCAGGTAAATATGCGAGAACGTTGTGAGCCAATGTTCGGCCAAAAGTGTAAAATGTTTACACTTTCACGTAATACCGACGTTGAGCCAGGCTACCCGTGATCTGGAGCCAACGTTCAGTCAACCATCTGTACTACTAGAAATTTGTCAAAATAATTATGCACTTATTGCTATAAATGTGTTAAGTATTTTTTTTTTGCTGCAATGAGTCTAAGTAATAATTAAACATTATTTTTGTAAAGCGTTAAAATGTCGCTAAATGATTCCCAAGTACATTATTGTTCTAACTTAAAACATAGCCTATTTTACATTTATTGCAACTGAGCGTTAGCACAACATTTTTAAATGATATATTATATAATAGTGCATGTCATAAACTACATGTACCACTTTAAATCATAAAAATCCCCACTTCACTAACTATTTCCTCAGTACTTATCTACGCAAATACTCTTTGTTTTAACCAAAAAATACGACAAAACAGAATTTCCATTATACAACCGTCTCTTAAAAAAACTTCAACGGCGGGTTTACGATGTCTTCACTTCGAACGTACCATTAACCTGTAGAATACTTAAGAGGGAGTGGGCAAAGTTTGCGAAAAAGGAGAATGGGATGAAAAAGTGAATAGGTGCGCGGAGTTAGCAGATACCAAGGGATGATCGAGGGTAAATCGGGGGATAAAAGGAAGGAGAGAAGGAATACTTGTAGTTAGATGGAGGGAGCTCATCAGCAGGAACCATCATTCCATGGCTGTCTTCGCATGCTGTTGTTGTTGTTCGCGTCGGTATTCGGCGCCCTGCGTCTCCGTTACGGGACTACCAACTAACACCGAAAGATTAAGTGGAGTGGTGTAACGGACGAGAGGTCGTTTGTTCGACATCTGCAGGATGGTATCTGTTATATTATGTTGTATATATATTATGTATGATGTTGGAGAGGGAAATGTGTGTGAGATAAAAAAGTACTAACTATACGCAGGTACATTGTAATCTGTTCCACTTGTATATATACATGTCATGTCATCGACCACAGAGCATATTATCTACAAATAGACGAATTTGAAAAAGGGTGTAGGCCTGCGCAAAGTTGGGAAATATGCCAGTAGATTGATCATCACGGTAGTAGCGAAGAAATATCTACCTTCGTGCACAAACTACCAACAAGTATTAATAAAGTTATTAGATAATGCTTGCATTATGCTTGCTTTAGTTTAAAGATTAGATGCGTGGGAAATCTTCTGGTATTATTATTTTATTATTATTATAGTTGCGCCATGGCACTGATGTCTCTGCCCACCGCGACTGCGAACAAATCTATTGTGTGTGACTACTCTAGCATCTTTTTCCTTCAGTCAGCTAAGGTTCCCTTTGCTAATGATTGACGCGTTAGTTTCGCTGTCTTTGGCGGGCCTGATATGCGTACTTTCATCGGTTTTTGTCTCGGTCTTCCAGTACGAGGCCTTTTGATTAACTACCACGTTTCTATTGTTTATTTGATGTGGTTCTTTGGAGAAAACAAAAGGAGTTAGGACCACTGAAAGTCATGTTTGCTGCTTCTGTGGCCAGCTTATCTGCCTTAAAATGTCCTTAGATCTTTAGGTAATGTGGTTATTGCCTCTTATTCATGTATCATACCAAATTCATATATGTGGTTTTTCATAGATTTTAGAACAGCCAGAGTCTTACGAAATCTTGTTACAAGTGGAGAATTATTATCCATTAACATCCATCAGTATATATGCATTTTAGGATCTTCGCCAAGCAATTATTTCTTTATTTTACATTATGCAAGTTCGTTTTTTTTTTTGAGAATGCTTTAAGCAATCCTTCAGCAAGAAAATTTATCCCTTTACCAATTAATTTTATAAAAATATTTTTGTCCTAAAATGCAATCACTTGTGAACTTTTCTTCATTACAAAATAAATAAATAAATAAAGCTTGATTTTCTTGTCTTTACAGCGGACAAATTTAACAAACGCACAAGCTACATATAACACATATTTAACCCCAGATAGCTTTTGCAAACTTTTCCAAGATACATTCAGATTGGTGCTTAAAATTTAAGCTATTTTTCCATCGCGAGAGCAGCGTATCCATAAATTTTATGCCTTCTAATGCATAAAATACACACATTATAAGTAACAAACTCAACGTATATCAACCATTTTCTTCCTGTATTCTCCAAAGTCGCAATCCTGCACGTCCCGGCACGAATATACGCTTTTACCAAACCGGCACCACGCCACCGGCTGCTGATGCTGGATCGATATCTCTCTCTCATCTCTCCGTAGTTTACATCGCATAACCCGGAACGTCGTTGGCCGGGCGAAAAACCCCGTTCTCACATTATACGCATTTTGAAAGTAGCAACAATATGACTTAATGCGAAGCGTACGAACTGAATGAATGTTCGGGTTGTTTACACGTCCTTTTTTTTGTTTTTTCGCCGCAGAATGGGAGGAAGGGGAAGGGGGCGGGAGTGATACGGAGAAAGGAAAATGGAATATACTGCCACGCCTTGTTTTGGCATGTATGGGGAAATTTTAAAATTGAAACGATTGGTTTTCAAATATGTTTGAGTTTGGGTTTCGAGAAATAGAGTAATAATTTGAAAGGTTTTATTTATTCTCTTGGAATAAATATAAAAATGAGAGCATTTATATATGAATATAATTTTCCTTCAACAAAGGTTGTCCATTTACAAATCTGAAGGACGAACTTTAATTCAGAATTGGCGCCTTCTTTGTGTTTTTATCTGCTTTACTGCTAAACTGTCTGAGATGATTCTTTGTAATGATATTTTCCAAGACGTAAGTTTCCCTGTCCATCAGTCCTAGAAGCGCTACATGATAGAAAACAGATTGAAGTCGTATATATATGCTCAGACTTCAGTAAAGCGATTGATCGCATAAAGAATGTGTTACTTTTAAATAAATTGCCTTTTGGATTACGTTCGGATTTTGTCCCATTCATGGTGACAACAAAAAAGCACAATGAAGTCTAGCGATATTCTTGATGTAAGAACAGCCCATTTTTTTTAACGGTTGAATTGCCCGATTTCGGGGTACAGTCCCCAGAAATTTGGAAACTGTAAATAATAGATATATATTTTTTTAGAATATACCTAATTTGAGGTATATTGAATATTCTTCTAATAACAACAGGAACAACATTATTAGTGCAAATTTGAATTTCCTGCAATTTAGCTAGTTTTAGACATTTTTATGATGAAAACTCATATCACCAGAAATTAAAACAATTCCAACGCTCTTGATTTAGATTATCATCCGTTGGTATTCCTGTGGGGATAAAATAACGCGTACACACCATACGGCCGGAATGTGTGGTTTCGGTTAATGCGATTCCATGTATTCGGTGGTACCAACTCCAAGCAGAGATGCACAATAAATACAGATAAGCGAATGCACAATCACGGACGCCGGAACTGCAGACCAAATTACAATTACTGTTTGGCAAACTTTAATTGTGGGTAATTGCGTTGTCCCTACTCCAGAATTACATCGACGTACGCTTCCTGAAATGTTTGCGCGTGGATTCTGCTGTATATTGTAGAGATAATTAAATTGAGTATAGTTGAAGCTATTTCTTGAAGAAGTCTAATGTATACAAACAATATGTATCAATTTAAGCTCAGTTTAATATTTTTGCAAAATTAACCAACCAGTTCGGATTGGCTGATTCCCCTAAGTAACATCTTAAATGCATGCTTTCTTCCACGCATCTGTTTACATTGAGAAAAATGACAATATTCAGGTAATAGTTTTAGGACTTTGAAGTTTTTAAATATTACTTAAAGCAACAACGAAGCATAATGAAATAATCAAAGGAGTAATCCTAATTAAAGAAGTGCGCCACTATTTGGGCGAACAAATTATGTTATTGCAGCAGATATTCTGCACAGCAATTAAAGCTGTTGGATCACAAAAATATTGCTTGAATGAATATTTTTTTTCTTACCAGGCGTATTAATTGGGTACATTTTTTATACTCAACTAAACTAACAAAAGCTAAACTCAAAACTGTGGGGTGCATCTGAGGACATTTCTCATCAACGATAGCTAATAAAACATTTCAAGATTGGATTATTACATCAAAAAATAAACTATTTAGGTTATGTCAATACAAAAACTGTTCCAATGAGAAATGGAGATAAAATTTGTATCAAATTCCAACAACCCTCTTATTAGCTTTCGATCGAAGAGACCTGTTTACTTATTTACCTTTTAAGTTACGAATTTATAGGTCCGCGCGACGGAGAAAACTTGGGAAAGTGCTGCGCGATATCTCGGAAAAGCAACGGCCGAGGCTTGTTACATCGTATACGATATTCGAGAATCTAATTTATCCGGAGATGATGCCCCGGTATCCATTTGCATGTATATTTCAAAACGACGGCGGACTACAAGGCGAGCTTTTCCTATTAGGGGAACGCCTCGGAATGGCAACGAAGGCAAAAAATTAATGGATTCTATGCTCAACGTCCGCATAATAATAAAAATAATAATTAGAAATAATGCGACACGTATACATGTATACGGGAACAAGCAAGCGTAGATTGTTAGTTTTTAGGATTCGCTAGGAGATATAGAAGTTAAGATAAAAGAAAAAGGTGGAAGATTTTATACATGTAGGTCATTAATATTGGATATCTTCCTGGAATTCTTGTGTATTATTATAGTTTGTGTTATAGTATTAGAGATTGCATGTTTATTTATTTTCTTGAGAGAAAGGGTACCACTAGGCATAAATGATCAAAATTATTTGATTCAGTTAAATAAAGCTAAATTATGTGCAGGCATTGCAAACTTATTTCTGCCACATGTAAAGTATGACTGGAATACATTATTTCTTCGCAGCGAATGCAAATTGTGATAAATTATTGTTAAAGTTTCAGCAATGTATAGACACGGCAGGAATAGTATCTTCACGTTCTAAACCACGTTTTACAGGGCCCTGAAGTTCGTAATTCAGTTATGTTACGTACAGCCAATTCTTGCATTTTAAGTGAATTGTCCCAAAAAATAAATGCATATCGTATTCTTGACTCAATAGCCGAAAAGTAGTAGCACTACAGGACTTCCCTTTGGCACAGATTATTCAGGTGATTATACCATGTGAAACCTTTATCAATATGGAGCCCTAACAATTTTGTGTATATTACTTGCTGTATTACTGATTTATTTTCGACACCGAGCAACAAAGATACATTAGCTCCCAATGGCTGCAGTTTTCTTAATAAAAATGTATGATGTACTAAGTCAAAAGCTTTACTCAAAAACATGAACAAGCCTACACATCTGTTGCGTTGGTCTAAATGCCAGTATAACTAACCTATAAATTGCAAAACAGTGTCGCTCTGGATTTGTGTTGGAAACCATGCTGTGCTCAGTTGACGATGTCGCTTTTAGAGCAGAAGGCAACAATTTTTTCCGTCATAATTCTATCGAACACGTTTGAAATAGTGGAAAGTAGCAATATTGACCGCCAATTACTTACCAACGAGCTATCACCAGATTTATATATAGGGAGCACTCTTGCGGTTTTGAGTATCTCGAGCAACAAGCATTTCAATTGCCTCTGAATTAAAAAAAAAACTGCTTGCCATCTTGTAATTTTTAAACAATGTTCTTATTATTTCAATTCTTTTTACTATAACACAATCCAAATAAATTTATTATAAGTAAGATGTAAGTCAGTTCTTCCGAACTTCCGAAGTTGAGACTTTCAACTCGACGGTGGACTTTTTACAGAAATTGAATTTTGAAAAGAAACTCCTCAAATCTGTTGCAGTATATTTCTTCTCACATGTGCTTTTGATATGTATGTGATTTATGTAAAATTTTATTTAAGGTAGATTCTATTGTTCTGAATTCTTATTTCTTTATCAAGTACAATGTATACGATACGCAACGGAAACACACGAAGAAGTCGAAGCCTTGTTATTAATCTCTATGCCATAATGAACGTAAGTAAATGCTTAACGTAACACACACACATCTGTATTGCGTTCATTTTATTAAGTAAAATACAATTCCATGTTTTATTTAAGTACAATTTAACACGCTTTTTCGGCGCTGGAAAATCAAACTTTGCTACGATCTGTTTCTACCTCTAAAGTCGGACAAGAATGATGTTATCATAAGTTTATATAATATCCATAATATTGCAAAAATCAATTTGAGATTGGCACCATCTTTTTGGAAATGACAATTCACCCATAATTTCGGCTTAAAAATTCAACCTACGTGACTGCTCTCGATGCTAACGTTACCGACTTAAAACTCCAGAGTGCACGTTTGAAATTTATATCGTAGCCGATCATTATCCAGCGCTGTAAACAGCGAAATAATTAACTACGAAAATGTCAAACCGACGTCACTAGCGATATGGACATAGACACGACGATGTTTCATGTGTATCCGGTAATCCGTTTTACACAGCGAATATCGCGCAATAAACGCAGATACTAGCGTCATTATTTATTGGAAAATACGTATGTACATACATATATTTATTACGTCAATCATTTCGGGGCGCTTTAATTTTATTTAATGGGGTACGTTAGATTATACGTTTACGTATATGTAATGGAGAGTTGGCTGATTTATATTGCGATACCGTGTGATCGAGTACGGCTGTCGTTTGTTAAATTACCATCACTAAATAATAGTTACTATGGTATTTAGTATTTATATGGCGTGGAAGTTAATTAAAGAACTGTAAATGTCTGATTTGCTTTACAGAGATAAAGGTGATAAATTTTGATAATGTTACTAATAACAAATTGAAGGATCTATGTATTACCTGCATATTCGAGGTGCGCTTGACAGTGTCAAATTGTGTGTAGAAATACAATGCAATTATGTTTATTATTTTATTTATGAAATAAGTTTATTCAATTTTATCTTTGTAATGGTATAAATATAAGAACAGAATAGTAAACTATTAGGTAAATATACAAGGTACTTCACATAATTGGTTCATTCAGAAATATATGCCATCGCCTCAATGTTTTGGGTAGAAATAATGAGGTAGCTAATAACCTTGTCAGAACGGAAGCTAAGCAGACCCTGTTAGATTCAGAACCAGAATAAGTCTTTTGAACCTGGGGCGACTTCACAGGACTATCTTATGTAAGGTCATATATGGATTAAGGAAACAGCAATACAGAATAAAGCTCGTTCAAGACAAGGAGCGCGGTCTGCTTGCAAAAGCAGGAAACAGTGTGTCACCGTCCTATCGTTTGTAGAATCACATTTTATCTGTTTGGTGGGACGCCTGAAAGTCTGCGACCTAAGCTAGAAAGTTAGGTCTGCTCGAAAAACTTTAGAATTACATTGTCAGTTTACCATAAACCTCATCGGTTAATGACTGAACATTCAACAAGTTCGTCAATATGGAGATAAAAAAAGCAAAATGTATTTAAATAGAAATCAAACAAGAAACCTTAATCTAGCGATCTTTTATCACCATCTTTGTTTAAGGCGGCTAACGTAATAGATTAAATTATCAATAAAACAAATAAGGCCGAGTCAATCAAAATCCAATTCTTACTATAAGAGCTTGCATCTTTCTTACTTCTCGGAAAATCACGTACTTCAACATTTTAATATCTCCCGTGTGGCAATCTGCTTTCACGCCGAAGACTCAACTTACACGCAAAAAGGAAAACTATCGCTTCCTTTCCAAGTCGAAATCTTGTTCTGTTCGCTTCATTCGGATGGACGCGACGCTTCCCTTCTTCAGGCGTTTTCCATTCCGAAATTCGTATATTAGGAGCGAAGGCCGATTCAGACGAGATTCTGGATTAAATTGCTGCCGACGCAAACGACCGAAATGAAACTGCGGTGTTTGTGCGATGAGGATGGAGGAAGAGGAGTACCATCTTTTATTTATATTACTACGCTATGAACGCGAATCGGCCGCACATAAAAGGAAGCCGTGGAAGGGATGAAAGGAACAACCCGTTTTCTTTCGCTCTAATTGCGTGTCCATATTTATTTTTCCTGTTTTAATTTATGTTCGAGAGGAAGAGAGTAATATATTTATCGTGACCTGTTCGTTTTATTTGACGTCGGGGAGGTGGAACTCGAAATTAAAATCTATTTTGCTGAAGTGTGCGGAGTACACAGTAATCATTTAGAGACGTCCAAGGTTGATAATAAAAGGATCCCCAGATCTGGATAATATTTACTTTTGTGAGTTTACAACATTTGATTTGTTCAATTTGACGTTAAATTAACTGCTATTCCTTGCGTTACCACATTGTGTAAATATAATCAATATATAAGGTCCATATTCTTCTCATAGGGTTGGGCTTTCAGACCTCCATGAAGCCCGAAGAAACGTATTCAATGTGACACCCAAAGATCGTGTCGCAGATATCATCAAATTGTTAGATGGGAATTGTCAAAGCACTAGCCTTTTGGTGTAGCCCCGCTAGCCCGCCCTGAGGTTTTAGTATCAGCTTAATAAATGGGTTAGCACTAGCTTCTAGTCTCTTCGAGATGTTTCTTGAGGGAGTTCGAAGATATTCCAGCAGCGATGGAATTTCATGGAGTGCACGCCAGTTGGGGCAGCGTATTATTTTGGAGTATGGATTTTTTAATTGGTATTCAGCAATTGTTGACCATACCCCATATATGAGTTTGAGAGCCCGATGAACGGTGTTAATTGCTGCTTGGTTGATAGAAATTTCTTTTCGCCCGCCGTGACATCGTGCATTCATGAAAGTCTTTGATCCATCCGCAGCTGAATACCGCTAATGTTCGTAGGGCTTCAATTTATTGGTAAAGCGAATTGATCCAGGGAGTGATCAGCTCGCCTTTGTACAAAAAATAGATGGCTGTGTCAGCGCCGTAAGCTGCTAGTTCGGTGATTGGTGGTTTTGGGTGTCGTGCATGATCAAAGAGAGCCCTGTGGAACTCCGGACTGAATAGACCTTCTTGTGGGCTTATATTCCTCGAACTTGACGACAAATGTTCTGCCTGGATGATATCTTTTAACGACTCTAATAAGCCTACCATTTATTTCAAGTCTTATCATCTTATAAAGGAGCCTCTTGTGTCAGACGGTCTCGAAGTCCCTACCGAGGTCCAGGAAGACAGCCTGAGTGGTTACAAATACTAGTAATCGACACGGAAACGGTATTATATTAATTATATAATAAATATTAACTATTTAGGCTAAGGGAGTGCCGCGAGGAATTCCTGCGAACGCGGGCAGATATAGCTGTGTGGAATATTCTAGAATGAACATTTAGAAGTGGCTTCAAAGCTAATGAAATTTCGAGAAGATATAGACTATGTCGTTTCCGGAGCTTGCAGAACTTTCCAGGAAGATTATGGAACACTCTCGAAGCACATTTAATTTGAGAATGGCGATTAGCATTGTTTCCCTCAATTGCACAAATACAAATAAAAGCTTGTTCCTCTTCAAGGAACACCTCTCAAAGCTCTCTGACTGCTTTGCAAGATACTTTGAGGAAGACAATGTCGAGAAATTTGCGTGGATTTCATTGTTTACTACACAGTAAGTTGATGATGGATGATTGACCGCATTGCCGCATTAGTTTGTGCTATGTAGTGCTTCGCGAAGATCCACAACGTGGTTTTCACTTGCTAGATGTTTCTTCTTAAACCCTTCGTTTCCCTAAATAGGTAACTGTGCTATTGCAACGACAAGTTTGTGAGAATCTAGCTTTGTATCTAGCTTTATATGTAATACTTTTGGTAATTTGGAATGAATTTTAATGAATGGGGTTGATTTATAATTTTATATTTGGAAGTAAAGCTTCAATAGAGATGGGTAAATTGTCTAAATAAATACACAAACAATAATTTCATGTGAGAATGGTGGAAAATGGTATTAGAATATTACACTGCATTTCTCGTCTGTTTGTGTGTATTCTTACACCACTACAGTGATTTTATTGCGAAACAGCACTCCTAAGCATTTATCCTGAATGCTGAATGCGCTGGAGAGACTCCCAAACGTACGTAAATTGCACACATATGACTCCCAGATGTAAATGCCTCCCTTTGCTCGCCTAGAAAACCCCGCATAGGCCAAAAGCAATTTTAAAGATTAATTCATGCAAATCTCTCTATTTCGATTCATGCCTCTCTCCTTTCTTTTATGCTTTTTTTCGGCTTGCTCTGCGTTCGTTTTATAGTCCAGAGTGGCGTTCAATTCAACACGCGCCGTAAATATATCAACCTTATATTGTTTTAGGCGCGCAATGTGTACTTTCCTTTTTCCGATATACATTTTTCGTTGTTTCTGCTCCTTTTAAATGGGTGTGGTATATACAGCACTAAACACCAAAATAATGTTTAATTTTTTTTATAATTTTAACTTTATTTCTCTTTTCATTTTTTCATAACAATTATTACAAAGGTTAGCGTACGTATAACAAATGTGAAAACAATACAATCTTTCTTTTAGTACCTTATGTAATGGTTACTATCGTCTCTAAAGAGTTTCCAACTTGTGGCCTCTGGATGTATTGCAAATAACAGTTAGATATGCACATCTTTATAAATTTTAAATGTTTTGTATTGTTATTCGTTAGTCGACGTGGAAAATTAAAATCGTATCGTTAGAGTTGCAATAATTATGAAGTTCACTAACTTTATGATTTTGCGAGGCCAAGTTTAAAAAAAAATTATTTTATTATTTTATCTCCTTATCTATTAATACTTTTAAACTGTAGGTTGCCACTCCCTCTTTGTAGTACTGAATGGGGGCATCGAACGTTCAGTTCAGGATGTCTCGGTTAGACTTTACACCAATCTTCTAAGTAATAAGCGCTTACATGACGTCTGCACGTGATGGTTGCTGCTTTACGACAACGAGAAGGTCTTGAACCGTACATTGCCGTCGTTGTTAGATGGAAGGAAACCGTAAGGGCGCGTACTAAACTGGCGGAACAATGCTTTCGTTTAAAATTAGCTTATCGAATGTGGAGAACCTGCGAACAATGCGGAGTTGGTTTGTTGTACCGTCTTGTTCTTCGACTAATTGGCAATTTCGCGAAGTAATTAGGTATGAAAAGCTTTACGTAATTTACGTAAAGCAGGTATGCTGTGGGTGGTTTTATCTTCGTTTAAATCTTGTTTAGGTTTTGTTAATTTATCAGTTTTTGCAATTACCGCTTTTTTGTCTGATCTTCGTCAGGTCCAGTGTCCATTAAAATGGATACAATTGTTTGCGGTTAATATGCTTAACATTTCATCATGTTCATAAAGACTAAATAAAGAAACGTTTTAGTATCATTTACGGTATTTTTTTATTTTATCCCGAGTAGAATACCTTTTTTTTTTTTAGAAAAAACTATTTTTTTAAATATTAAAAATTGTGTGAGTTAATACAAACCTTATAAGTACTTCCCAAAAATTTTATTAAAATTTGACGAAGCACTATCTGTCGGATCTGAAGAGGATATTGTAATTTAACATTGTAATTGTAAGTTAACATTATTGCCAACTATGAAATATTACTATTAGCTACAGTATACACCGTGAAATATTGTAATATGTTAACTATTCAAAAGGTATCTTCCACCAAATAAAAATTTAATGAAACCTAAATTTATGGCAAACAAAACATTTCAAAGCAGGCGCAATAACCTACTCTGTATGTATAACACGTTCAAGAATGAATTTACGATCTCAATGAATATTTTTTTTACTATCCTTTTTGAAATTTTTTGGCATTTATTATGCCCCGATGTATACTTTACGATTTTTACGCAAAGTGAAAGTGCATATTATTTATCACATTATTTGTCTATGTGTTCCGGGTGGTAGTGGTTTAAAGCCTTGGGTTTTTATATTATGTATTACGCTGCACTGAAATCCCTACCTTGTCGAATCGCACCGTTTTTAAAAATCCCAATGTAAATTCAAGCCGATAGTCATTATTATCGATAATTACAATTATAATAAATCAAATCACCTTTCTTAACCAATTTCCGGGTAATTTATTCAACCCCTCCGAATTTAATTCCTGACTACGAAGAGTTTTCGATCCAATCGACTTTTCTGGGTACACAGAATACTCCAGTGTAGTTCTGTTTGGTGCGTTATCCTGTCATTCAAGGCAGAGCCTGACTTTTCTAGATCCAGACCAGATATTCCATCGAACCCAAAATTCAAGGTTAAGCAGAGAGCAAGGTAGAGCAGAGGAAGCGATAAAATAATAAAGAAAATGAAAGGAAAATGTTTTTCGTCTGTTGTTGATATTTTATGTTTTTAATTATTTAATATTTATTTTATATATTTAATAATCATCAATAAATGTAAACATATAAATACATAAATAACATATATGTACCCTTACGTTCGCATTTGTTTATATGAAAATCTGAGGTATATGCACTAAACATATTACGGTTAATAACCCTAAAGCTTAGTTGGTTAAGTAACTTGAACTTACGAAAAGAGCGGGAATGTTAAATTAGCGTTAAATAAGATTTAAAAGTTTATTAAGAAACCCACAGAGGTCATTAATAAATCAATAATAAAGTACTGATTAAATTCCACAAAAATATTAAAAAGTATATTTCCTGTATACATAACAGCACTCATTTTTAGCAAGCTACGTATTGGCCATCAATCAATTTTATAAGTATAACCAGTTTTGCTAGACTTCAAGGAATCTTAAAATACGAGTATTCAGTTTCTCAAAATTTCCATTTTTTTGAACTTTTTTCCGAAGCATCGTATTAAATTAAACAAAAAAATCTTGTAAAGATAATTGCAAAAGCATTGTAGGAACGATTTTATATTGAAAGCGTTAAAGACTAAAAACATCATTTGCTTAATGGGATGGCCTTAAACATATCTCCTGCATCGTTTAAAAGTTCTGGCGGCAGCGCCGGCATTTTAACATCGACTTCATAGTCGTATTATTGTTATGCAACATCTCTTACCGCTCATATTAATTTGTTACCCATATTGCGTTACCCTATTTGCCTAGCCAATCATAGATCATTATATAGAAACACTATGCCATTACAATCCATTGTTCGGCGATTTTCTATTCAACTCCACGGTCTATGAATGCACCAACGCGACAAACACGTTTCTCTGAAACACCATTCGCATGTCGAACGGCCATTGTGGTGTAATAAATGTAAATTTAGGCGGATCCGATGCAATGTGCATGTAGCCAGAGACTCGACGGTGTCGGCTTCCAGCGAAAAAAATAATAACATACTACTGTACTATGCATTAATTGAAGGATTTATGGCACTTTTACAAATTGTTGCGTTATCGTGGAAACGGAGCGAACATGAATGTTAAGAGTGGGGTGCAGTGGCACGTATTCGTAGACTTTTGATGGTTTTAATCATGCCGTAACATGCGATTGTAACAATAAAACGTGTTTGTTATTATTGGGGTTTCCCATGAAAAATATTGCTATCATTTTAAGCAAAGAATTTTGAGAAAAACTGAAAGACTAAAGCTAGTATGATAAGCTACCGTACGTTTTATGGGCTTTTAACAAAAAAAATTGGATTCGATTCTTATTCTATTTTCATATATGATACAAATTTTTGCTTGTTTTCGAGTTAAAACGTTGTAAACTTATCTAAAACAAATAGTCAGCAATGTTCTACATTAAAAGTTCTTTTCGCTTTTCATTTCGTAGACGTAGAATAAAATGTTTAGAGGTCAATGATGGTACCTTTGAATATTTATTAAAAGAACGCTATGGTTAAAAAATGTTAATGTATGAAATTTTGTTTATTTGTAATTTCGGTATAACTTAAAAACAAATGAAAATCGGATAAGAACATATGAGTTTTTTTTACATTATTTTCTCGTGGAATTGCTAACATCATAAACTCCTGGAGTTTAGTCCCTTCCTTCCAACTCACCCTGTATTTTTTCTTATTTGTGGCTCCTAATAATCCCAAATGTTCTCAATTGGTTAGAGGACTATGGGGTATTGGGGTTCTATATAGCACCCATTGCTTCACGAAGCGTGGCTTATGCTAGGGATAATTGTCTTTCTGGAAGATCCAATGGTCAGGCAGGTCCAATTGAGGAACAGTACGACATTTTTTCGTAATGATTTGGGCATCCATTGTGGATTCAATAAGATCGTAAAGAAAAATAAATAATGTCGGGGCCGCGATACCCTATATTTTAGTTTTTTGTTTATCAAGTTTATTTTTCAAGTTAGAGAACTTGAAGTATGGAAAAAATTATTTGCGGTAAAAATAAACGACAAACAAAAAAAATATCTGTTACGGATTTCAAGAATTTACAAAAATTTAAAATTCCTGCAAATTTATGGGCGCGTTGTTTCCCGAAATCGCCGTTTCCCGAAAGGATTCAGCCGCTAAAAGAAATGCATTGTTTTTATGGCACAATATTCTTTCAGTCTCTACAGTTTCATAATTGTAAGCTAATATTCTTTATACTCCCTTTCCAAGGTTACCACAATATTTACCGATTATTGACGTATGTCGTGGAAGATAGTGCAGTACCTATTGTTTGATGTCATTTAAAACATTGATATTTGATATTTTATGTAAATCTAATAGTGTTGTAAACCCACAAATTAAACTTATAATTTTATTTTTAATTCTTCTTTCACTTACTGCTAAAGGGGCCCTGCAGCAACCTACTACTTTCGGCAATTTGATTACAATTATTTAACTCTTTTCTCCGCGAAATAAACCCACCGTTCTTGATTATTGTGGTAACAATTTTCCTAATGGAAGCCAATTTCCAGTCTCTACCCTCTCCTAGCTCCTGATACTCGATCATACTTTAACTGTACCCAACCCATTCGTTATGCATCCCATCCTAGTCGTTTTGACGTAGTTTACAAATGGATACTGTAACATCCCACTACCCACCAACCTGATATGTAATAACCTGAGATCAGAAGTTTCGCATACGATATAGTATCTAATATCCCTTTGTTTGTGTAATGCGATGAAGTTTCCCGTCATTTGTTTCCCTCAATAAGCTATCCCGTTCGACCATTTGTTTAACATCACGATCGCAGTTTGGATTTCAAAAACTTCGTCGGTGGTTGAAAATAACGATGGTCGTTAGTGTAGTAGATTTCCCCTAAAGGTCGTCCTTATTCCAACAAAAAGTGTTATCGTGTCAAACGACCTTTAGGAATAAATTCAAATCAAAGGTAAAAGAAATTAAAAGCAGTCGGTATAAAGTGTATTTAAAACTCTAATCACATTACCCTTTTAAATTTTCTTAACCAGGAAAGCAAACGTGACAAGGACATTCCAACCAGAAAAGCAAGCGCGTGATCCCATCGCTTGAAGTTAACGAAAACAATTAAGAAGCAGTTTGTAAATCACAGTTTAAAACGATGCCTACTACGGCCTATAACCGTAGGGCAAATTTCATTTGTTTATCTTTAATTTGCTTTCGGCATGCGATCGGCGTCCCACCAAACAGCGCGATAAGAATTTAAAATAGCTTGGAAGGACTGCACTTACACACCCTAGCGCCTCGTTGCTATAGGTCGTTTAATTAGCAACACGATTAAAATATCGATTTCTAAACGTTCGCGACCTTACAAAATTAAGTCATCAAACTATTGGTAGGATCTACTTCGAAAGTTTCGAAAGTTCCAAGTAAATAATATTTTACTTGAGGTCGTAGAAATAGAAATACGCGGAGTTGAGCACCCTCCGAACGATTCGAGCTTTTAGCTGAACTAATCTGACTTTGTGGAAGGTATATAATTATCGTAATACTTTCGAGAAGTTAGAAAGTTTCAAGAGTAAATTGTTCCAATTATCGTTAAAGGAAATGATTACGTTTGAACGAATCGGATTGGAATAATTTGATACAATAAGAGAGAATGGTAGGAATTTTTAAGTTATGTTCAGGATTGTATTAATTAGAGTAATTTGTCGATAGCTTCGTTATTAAGCAACGTATTTGTAGAAACAGTAAAGGGTAACATTAAAAACGAATGTAAATCTACTGAAAGGTTAAATATAGCGTAATGTTAAAAGCAACATTATTATATATATAAGTACAGGGTTTAAACTATCGTAGGTTGCTTTAAAATTTTTTAAGCAATATTTACGTGGTAGATAAGTCTTATGGAACATTATTCAGCTTATTACAGCGCCAAGATGATTATAAATGCTAATGTTAAATCAATAAATGTTTAGTTAATAGGAATTTTTAGGTAGAGTCATAATACAGGTAGTTTGTTACTGTTTAAAGGTATCTTTCAGCCTTTATAAGTTGTTAATAATGTGAAGTATTTTATGCTATCAGTACTGTATAAGTAACAGGTTAAAATAAACCAATATTTCATTTTACGTGAAAACCAGTTATTATTACGAGCATCGACGACCCGCTAATCGATTTCATCCCTTTTTGCTCTTGCAACACACGCACACAATCAACGCGGGACACGTACAATCCGCCTCGCCGCGCCCTACCACTCACGTATGGAGCCAAACGGTTCCAGGGATGGCCAAATTAAAATTGATTCGGAAGCCGGGAATTGCAGTTCGGAAACTTAAATGAAGCTTATAAATTAAAGCGTTGATTTATCGCGTCATTCCGCTCAAATAAGGGAAAACTTATTAAACCAGCGCAACAATTCTCCCACCTCGCATATATTCATCTTCATCGTCGTCCTCCCCCAATTTGTTGATGAAAAATCATAAAGGAAAATAGGTCCCGTTGCCAGATTACCGCCGGGTCTTTCCGGTTGCGACCTAACTTAATTGAAAAGGAATCTAATAAACGGATCTGATTGTGATCTAACGTGAATGGTCATCTTGTAGCTATGCGGAGTTCTACGGGTAAATCCCAGAGATGCTACTAATGTTCTTGCCGCCGTTTCTAATCTAATACCTCGCTAAGTTTCGCAAGGTGAATTAAGTCTATTGTATAAGGGGATAAGGGACTCAGTGCCTTAATAATAGAGTATATTGAATATGAAATTCATTTTGAACAAGCTGGATTATTTTAACCGTGTCAATAATTTGTAAAAATCCTTTACCATCCATGATTAAAGAAACAAAAAAGGTTCTGAAAAATTGCCCAAAACCTATTAATCCGAACTTTTCTATTCACTGTGGACAACTCGAAATGACTGCGACTATTTTTTTAATTAGGACATTAAAAAAAATAGCTATTTACAATGGCTACTCTTCAATGGATGTCAATTGCATTCTTAAGAAAATCCAGCATTTAAGAAATTTGTGAAACTTCCACAGCATATCAAAAGGTATTAGTAAAATTTTTCGGGGTCGTATGTTTCAGTTCGCGAAATACACTCGAAAACCTTCTGGGTAGTCCAAATGATAGAGGAAAATTCGGAAATTTATAAAATTGCATGTAGTGACTGTGACAAAGCCTATATTGGTCAAATGAAAAAGGCGATAGGCACCGGATTTAAGGAGCATTAAATGTTAGAGGTACGACAGTATAGAATCGTCAAGTCTAGTTTAATACATAAACGAAACCGGGCATAATATCAAATTAGAAAACCTCAAATGCTTGCGAAACTATTAACATAATGAGTAGGACGTGTTTTAGGTTTTGTGCTGTAATGACAAAAGACCCCGTCGTCTATGTTCTACATTTTTCGCATGTCTTAGTTTTGTTTTTTCTTACATCATTCGGTCGTACGGTTGATAATGGGAATCCACGCATCCTCGAAACAGCTGTTCTGGACGAATTAATTAAACTTATTGTTACTAAACGACATTTGAAGCTTGGTAGCTAAAGCTTGACTATAAGGAATAATATTCTAGACCTGCCGATTGGAGGCAAAGGGTTTCTATACTAAATACTATCCTTCTTAGGAAATAACAGATAGACCTGGTGGAAGCATGTGCATTAAGCCTGCAGAAACGAGTACACTTTCCGTGCGCTTCACGAAATTAGCAGAGACTGGATAGACTCGTGTTTTGTCGATTCTCGGGAAAACCAGTAGGCAACATAAACCCATTCTCATGAGGCGAATAAACACGAGTCTGTCTAGTCTCTGCTAATTCCGTGAAGCGCAACTCTTTTCTATAGGCTTAATGTGCATTTATGAGTCCTAATTTTGGCCCTGAGCTCATCTTATTGTCATTTGGACAGAACTCGGACATTAATCAATAACTAGTATTGCATTTCGATAGTACCATAAAATGCTGGGGATTCTCTTTTCTACAGCACTAATGTGAATCTATGTCACATACTAGAATCGGTAAAAAGAGCTAATGCAGATAAATAGATAAAGACTTTATTCATGACCAAAGTTGTCGAATATGATACAATATATATTAAAAAATAAAGACAAAAACAGCTATTAAAAATACTGCACTAATTATACATCTCGATATCCAACTGTAATCATTACGTGTACATTGATAGAATAGAAACATTTTTGTGAGAGCATCTGTTTAAGCTCGGATCCAAACTCCCGTCGCGACAATAATTTCAAGTTGTTAAGCAAATGATTGTATATCTTGCTACCAACATATATAGTTAAGACCGATGATACGCTGTGGAGTTTAACCTGCCAGTTTTCACAAAATTGGGATTTCTTGTATTATAGGAATGAACTTCCATGTTTGTTAAAAAGTTTTTATTCCCGTGAAAATAGCAACCCATACGTACAAATCGTAAATGGTAGGAGTACCCTGATTTTTAAAGTATTCTCTACATGAGATGATGAAATGTAAGCTGTTAGTAATGCGTAAAGCCCGCTTTTGTAAAAACAAAGCTGATTTACTCTCATTCCCCCGAAAGCAAAGCCCATACGAAATACAAGAGTTAACGTACGCAAAGTACATATATCTTAAGGTTTCGATAGTACACATTTTCATCATTTTAGCTAGTACAAAAAATGTCTTTTTCAAATTTAAAACAATGGTGTCTAAATGCATACCGTATTTTTTATTTATTGCCGAAAGTAATATCCGGGAATTTACAACTTTAAACTGTTAACGCCCTCGTAGTGTTAATCTGTACATACAATGCCTTTTGTATAAAATTAGTTTTAAATTATTTATAAAAATTTATAAAAATGACAAACAATAGCGGCCCCAATATGGAGTCCTACGGTACAACAGATGCAACATGGACAAGCCCAGAGACGTGGCAAGCTACCTAGCCTCTGCCATTAATACCACTCAGCTCTGTTTATTTAACAAATTATCGTAGTGCACTAGATCAAAAGCCCTGGATAGATCACAATAAATAAATACACTTTTTATAGTACGGGAAGCAGCGAGGTGGATCTGCAGTTATTAATGATTGTTTTATTGCCTTTCTTATGCAAAAGTACAACATTCGATATTTTAAAAGCATCCGGGTATTTACACGGATACAATTTAATAAAACCGTTGACAATATTTGCTAGCGGAATGCTTATAAAATCACTATTAATTTAAGAACTTTAGTTGGAATTTTATCATAATCCGTAGCCATTGTAAGATAATAGACTTAATTTCCTATGACGTAACTGGGAAGATGTTCTAATACAGAGATTTGTTTGTCTAATTATCATCGATGCATTAATAGTAACGCCAGCTAACTAACCTGCCTGCATAATGGCATTAAGAAAAGTTTGGCGAACGTCCTCTATTGGCAGGACAATGATGACAATTTTTAATATATTTTGAAGTTGTGAAATAGCTGCGTTACATTAGTTCACCAAGGAAACGAACCAATTGCCTTTCAGTGTCTGTTCAAAGAACCTTTTCTGAGATCCTTTCCCAAGCATAATCCATTTCCTTTTCACTTACAATTATTATTTAAGCGTCTCTCTTCGCCATTCATTCTATTACTGTAACCATTCTATGAGCACAACAATTGCAAAATCCAAAACGTTGCCGGTGCCGCTTTATAACTTCTAATCTAAATCAACTCTATACGTTACGGCCGGCGTGTTTATCCATTGCGAGGAATTTATATTAAGGAGAGCATTATTTTCGCCACAAAACGTTTCTCCCGTTGCCTAGCTGCAAAATTTCCGTATTTACGGGTACCGCGCATCCCGCGGCAACGGGGCTCCCGCCTGCCATTATTTATATTTCTGGAAAGGTTTTCTATGGCTACGCTCGGTTACGCTGTTTACATATACCGATTGGTTTACCTCGTGGTTAGCCAAGATACGTGAGTGAATTGAATGATGATAATTCCATCAAATTGTTGGAACTTTGAAATAGTAATGTTCAAGTAGAGATATTTATATTTGTTAGAAAATAAGGCATTAATTGAGCAACCACATATATTATAAAGTTTTATTCACCCTTTGATATTCTGGGCAAAAACCAAATATTTCCTAAAAATAAACAAATTTTACTGGACTACTATGTAATTGTAATATTCTATTACAATACACACAGTGTTGAGTATACGCGTTTTGTCGTTCCTCTGCAACTAGTGAGCTTTTTCAGTAAGTTATCTACCAAAATGCCAGTAGGCACTAGATCTAATTCAGGAGGATGCTGATGGTATAATTGCTTTCCTCAAAAGCAAAGAGTTAACTGAAATAATTAAGAAATTAGTGAGTAAAGAAACAAAACTACTAAGAAACAAATTGTTGATTTAAAGAATGGTATTCAGATTTTGAGGCAGTCTAATGTTAACCTAATCAAGTTGCTGATCCCGATCAACAAAACTTATGTACGTAGTAATTCCGTTGTTATAAATGTCGAAGATAATGCTGAAAATATTTCAACTTTTACGGCAGCCTACAACAAACAAGGAAGTATTGTGATTTACGTTAATAGCAATATGTGTTTTCAAGAAAGGCGTGATGTTTTGAATTGTAACGTGTCTAACATGGAAAGTGGATTGTTATGGTTGTCTTTTATCGTTCTCCTATGTCAGATTTTGGAAAATTAGTAAGTAGTAAATGGCGACTTCAACATTGATTCTCTACCACCTTCTTCAATGCAGCAACAAATCAGTGATTTACTTGCGACATTATATAATTAATTAACCTACTCGTATTGTTAACTCATCGGCATGCTTAGATAATTTTTTTCTTAATTTAACAAAGGAGAACTAACGTGTCTCTTGTATGGCCAATAATCTGTACACAAATTGTTAAAACAACAAACAGGTTCTGTATTGGAAGCTACATTATTTTTGTTGCATTATAACGATTTATCTACAAATCTAATCCAAGCTCAACAGATCATATTCTGATATCATCAGCGTATTAAGCAAAACTGTGAATATTTATAAAGAAATTGATATGTAATCATAAATAAGGAAAATTTTTTTTTTTAATTTTTACAATAAAATAAAATCAATTATTGAAATTCAACTTAATCAAAATATTTGTAGTATTGATCGATCCATCGGCCAAAATTTTGAGTTTAATATTAAACGATACGTAAATTGGTCTCAGTATGTACAACATCTGTGTAGCACACTTTCAAAAACATGCTACATTTTAAAACAACTGAGAAGTTATAACAACGAAAACTTAAAACATTTTGTTATTCCAATTTTGTTGCACATAAGCACGTAAGGCGTATGTGCTCTGCTTCAATTCAAAAACAAGCAAGAAAAATTCGTTGTTTACTTTTTATGATTTGTATATCTATGAAACATTATGTTATGATAGAATGCTTTGATCCAAAGTCTTTATTTAAAATAATAATTTTATAAAAATTAACATAATTTAACATTCGTAGCACTTAATATAGATTTCAACTCATGTAATAAGCAACTTGTTTCCCGACTTTCTAAAAAATCTTGATATAAAAAAAATATTAATGCCAATCTTGGCTATCATCCAAGAACACTATTCACACACGGTATATATATATATATATATATAGTATACACACGTATATGCGGTGTAGGGATATGCGCTAAGTACGCTTATGGATGATTTACATCGTCGGCGTAGGATTTCCTTTGGGAAAAGACCGATTCGCTGATAGCTAAAGTAAACATTAATAACGCAGTTTGCTAACAAATTCGCGTACCTCTAAACACCCAACCGCCAAGTCCTTTTCACATCGGAGCGTTTGTATTTGAGGCAAGCTTAAAAATATAAAGAAAAAAACGAAGTTATTCGTAAATATTTACCTTTTGAAACGATCTTTGAGCACTCGCTTTTGTAATCGAATATGAAGTGATGACTTTAAGGTATGTAGTTTGCGAAAAGTTACGCTGATGCACTCCGCATCACGCAAAATTGTTTGTGGATTATAAATTTATCTGTGGAAAGGCTATATGTGTAGCCAAGAGTTGGTGTTTTTATTATGTTCTTTTTTCTGAGCGGAACTATGTAGTAGGCTGTGTTTTTTTTTATGTTGATATTACTTTGGAATTTTAAATTGGTTTCTTGTTAGGTTTGGAACATAAAACGTTTGTGGTGCTTTGTTTTCTAATAAACGGTTTTGAAAATACATCTGTATTTCTTCCATAAAATTTAATTGTTGTAGTTTTCCGTAATTCTCAGTGTGGTTTGAATTGTTTTGAAAACTTTCTTTCAAAGAAGGAGATGGAGTATTCAATATTTTTATTGGTGTTTGTGCTATCCGGCTCGAAGAACCAGATGTTTGTGCGTGGACTGTATTTGTTGTTTTGTTGTGCTTTACGAATGAATTTTACACCTTACTATGCCTATTTGTTATGTAAACTACACTGGTGCTTGTCTTGTTACTATTTTTATTGCATGATATCCCTTGCGTTGTTTCTTGCAATATGTACAGTTACTACATTACAACTTCTTGAAAAAACGTTACAGCTAGCGCCAATAGTTCCAAAATATAACGAGAAATTATATGGCGCAAAATTAAAATATTATTACATCAAACAATTGGATACCTTAAAAGGTTGATGTAAATTAATGGCTGTGGTGTTATAACAAAATACTTTATTTATAGAATATTGCCCTTTTCGTAGTGTTTTATCAGATGATAATTCTGACCATAGAACCACTGAGTAGAACTTAGCGGTTCTACTAAAATGGTGATTTCAAATTCAATCACTTCAAGAAACTAAAAATGGAAAAACACCCAGAGAGCTAATTGAAGTTTATTCTGAAATATCTTCTGTTGCTGTTTTTGGTATAACAAATGAGGAACACAGATTATCTCATAGGCGAGGAACAGGATATTCTGTAATCAGTTTGGTGAAGAATTACTTAGAAACTTCAAAACTAATTGGACATCTTTCTCTTATTTGTAGTTAATTGCGTTGGCCGAAATAAAAATAATGTTGTATTCCGTTATTTTATGTGGATAGTAGAAAAAAGAACAAAAAGAAAGCCATTCTTCTAAAGTTTCTTCTGATTGGTCATAGAGCTTTAGAAGACTGCTAGATTATCAACTCCTAACACAAACATAAATTGTAAATATAACATACATAAATAACATCCAATATTATTTTATTGTGCTTGTTATTGTGCTAGCTTTAAGAATTAATTAGGTTTTGTTGAGTAATGTTATATTTAAAGGAAGCCAGAAGCCCTAACAATAAAATAAAATAAAAGTAGAGATAGGCTGACTTCATAAACATAAGAATATTTCTTACATACTTAACAGCAACTAATAAAATTGTTGGCAACCAATGGGTTATCCATCAATACAGTAGATATCTGTAATAATTTAATTAACTGCATGGTTGTTTGATCATCTAGCCGTCACAGTAGAGCCATCTCTGCTGGGAATCTCATCTAATATCGACGGAATACATATTTAAAGAAATTCTTCAGACCACTTCTGAACATTAGGAAGTTTCACCATTTTGCTGATACGTCAATCGACATTATTATTTAGTTATTACTTAATACTCAGAACTTTTTTACCTTTCAACGTAAAGTTGTATGGAGATGTTCCATTTTTTTCTTTCAATTCTTTCTTTCAATTGTTTCTGTCTACTAGTAACAAAAAATTTCCGTGTTTCGTAGAGCGCTTGGCCAACAAACTGCTTTAGCAATTCCAATCCCCTAAGTCATAGGCTTAAAATATTCTAACAAAAGGAGAAAATGTACAATAAATCACTATTATTATACATATAATATATAATAATAAAAACACAATTCCTTATGAAAAGAACCAACGACATTTACTTGATATTCTAGTTTCATCTTGCTCCAATAGACACCGCTTGTTTTCAAATTACACGGTCACTTTTTCTTCTCCATTTGCTCTGCTTTAATGGAAAATAAATATAACCCAACGCATTTTTAACCAAATAAAATCACGTTAGTGAGGCAAAAAATCGAAATTCTGACAAGATTTTTCGCTCAATTTTCGTGACGGCGTCCACAATTCTTTTCTGCATGTTGCAAAACGGAATCTAACTGCAATGGTCGAGTCTATAGATATTAATTGATAACAAAAAAGCAATTATCATGGAGTTATCGAAGCGTCATTGCGCCTATGGTGATGACATTCTGTTTTCAGGCGATCTTCAACATGTGTTACAACGATTGCGCTCTCTTTATGCCATATTCATACAGAGAAATATATTCATAGAGCGATGATATCCGCCGCTAACGATTACATTATCGTTTACGCTTGTTATTACATGCTTATGCATGCTTTTGATAACTCTACCAGTTCCACATATGTACAGTATATATATTCTCATATGTACAAACACCATTGCAGTAACACCGGCGCTTTATGACAATTTAAGCAGCATTAACTCTGCCGCCAACGCTAGCGGAAATGGATCGCTGAATTTCCATTTTTGACGCGGGCTTTGAATGTATCCGGTGACTGTATTTACATACATATCTACATCGGCTGGTATAGAGATTAAAGTTAATCCAAATAAATTGTCTTTCCGTATAGTTTATATGCTCGTAAAAATAGAAACCCTCGGCCTTTCAAAAAAAAAGCGCTTTTACTTTTAAAGAGGCGCGTACACAAATAGACAAAACGATAAACAAAGCCAAGCGTAAATTCTAAAATTAAGCGCGGTGTACAACAAATAGTTGTAGAGATTTATCGGAATATTGTATCTAGGAACAAAGATTAGAGTAGTTATCTTGGAAAAAAAATATTTCCTGAGAGTTAAAAAAATATGCTCTACGTTTGTTCTTTCTTCTGATGTTTTATATTAACTTCTTTTTGTTTAAAGAAAACGTATTTAAATAATTTCTTAACATTTACATTTATTAAGAAAATTATAGGGCATTGTTATCACGAGCTAACTCAGTTAAATCGCTATAAAGAATAGCAACAGATCGTTATTAACGCGAAGTTATTTTAATGTAATGTATGTACCGAAAGCGAAATGTTTAAAAATATCTCAAAAAATGTTAAAAATAGTATTTTATTAGCTTCAGATTTATTGATAGTCTGAGCTAGAAAAGTGTCGCATATAAAATGAAGTGCACAAATCTTTTAATAGCGTATACTTACAAGTGTTTTGCAAAACGGATCGGCTGAATATGATTCACATTATTTAGAATCTAGAAGCGAAAATAGTCGTAAATATGTGCTCGTCACTTGTGCATATATAAACTATCTGGTCACATGTGCATTAGACTTTGCAAAAATAAACCTACAATTTACCATTTGTGAAATAAATAAATATTCTATCAAAATCTAGAACAACGATACGATGTGTAGCTAGTGTCTTTCCGGATACAATTACTGGCTATTATTGTATTTTGGTTCGATGAAGAAAAAGCAACAAAAGCATATCTCGTTTCCTTTCCACATGTTTCTATTGATAATAAACGTTAATTGAAATTTTTGATAATTGGAAATTTCGTAGTTTATCTTAAAAAAATCTTCGTTAACACGCTATACATGGCTGAAATCAGAAAAACAAAACTTTCCGATGTTCTGTGTCAAAACATAAAAGGGTGCCTCTAAGAAATAAAGAAGTTGATGATGACCAGAAGGAACCGAAATGTCATGTAAGAATTTCGACTGCCCCGTTAGTTAGAAGATCGAAAATGGCTTTGAGTTTTTAGTTTGTCCATGCAAAGTCAAATAAAGATATAAAGATGTTAGAAGTAAAAGAAGAAAATGGCATATTCACGTTCAGCAGCACACGCATTTTCAAAACTTACACACAAAAAATACACTATAAGCGTATCTTATGCCTCTGCGGCATTGTTTATCATTCAACGGATAAATAGCACTCTTCAAAGGCCAGAGCGTAGTAAAATTCTTGTCACAACTGTCGTTACTATTCTGGACCTTTTAGTAATTAATTTAAAATTTTCTGCTGGCCCTATCAAAAATCGCATTCTCACAACGGATTTATGTTCAAGAAATGGCACACGATCCCTTACGGATCTCAGGCAGTTAGTCTTCTAAAAACAAACCCTCTTTCAGTATAGAAAAAGCCACTATATGTTTTTCCACACACTTTAAAGAAGCGTATTACAGGTTAACCTGGAAATAACCAAAACGTTGTATATAATGTAACATTGTTTTAGTTATATATACACGTTTTTGATTTGTCAAAATTCGGCATTCGATTTGTGGCTTTTCGAAAATACTGAAATTATACTGAAAATATAAAACTGAAATCATGCAGTTTTTGTAAAAAGCCTAACCATTAGTGTCTTTAAAATCCATAAAATTTGATAAAGTACATTCGAGATAAATTCTCTTAATTTAAGTTTTTTTGGTATTCGTTTTCTTCTTAATGTGATGGTTAATACAAACCCACTTGATTGTGTGTACCATACATTCATCTAAGTAAATAACAAAGCATGGCTCCGAACGAATTGCATTTTTGATCGGCCTTTCGTGACCCTCCAAAACAACTCGCGTTGCCGAATCTTTCTCTCCAACCTCCAACGATCGATATTACGCGTGACGTCGTTAGATGATGCTGCTGCGTTAGTGGAAACGTCGGGTGAAGCGAAATTTTACGAAGGATCGCAGCTGAAGAGGAACGCAGAGAAGAAGAAGCGGGATAGAGAGCGCTGCATCTAATCGCGTCCTTGTCGCATCGTCTGCAGGGCGAAGTTCCCTATCCCTTGCGCTGGGAAAACTTCGTCGTACTACTCTCGCCGAATTAGAACGGTCCGCATGTATTAATTTCAGGCGCTGTTACCCACTACGTGCGGAGCCTCAAAAGTTTGAACGTCTAAAGAACTTGTGACTGGTATATAAGGATATATATCATGCGATAGTTTCAATTTTGTGTAGCGCCTGATATGGTAGGTAGCGTAGTATCCTAAGAAGGGTTGCGTGAAGAATGCTGAATCTGGATGTCTAAAAGTATGGTTGTTTCTGATGAATTATGCAAATAACAAATTTAGAGGGTAAACTTAAAACATTCAAGCCTCAACATAAACATGGCATTACTCGTCAAAAATGATTGCGCATGTGTTCAAGGATACTTTTAAAAGTTTCAGCCATGTTGGACGCTTAGTTATTGTTTAACAATCGTTTGTGGCAGTCGATAAACGCTGTTTATGGGGACACTGCATCATTATTTATCATATTGACATTTTGGGCAGCTGAATTTAAACGTGGTCGAATCAGCTTGGTTGGCGACGCTCGAAATAGAAAATTATGAACGTATAGCTCTTGAATTAGGGCAATTTTGATGTCTAGGTTAGGGGATCATTTCATCAGGATGTCGGAGGCAACTTTACAATGCAGAATATTAGCCTGTATTGTTGCGTATAGAGTCATTTTTAACGGCATTAACTTGTTTTTGGGAGGGGACAGGACGCCCTTTACTTTCTTTTGGCTTTTGCCCTTGTGTCTTTTATACCCTTTGCTCAGTTTGCTCTTGACGTCTAACGATTTTCTTGGTCCTTCCTACACTTGTTTGGCTTTCTGAGTCTCTTGAGGTTTATGCTAGGTCTCATCGTCGTTTGGTCAAATTTGTAGCTAATCTGACTGAAAGACAACTTTCTTAAGGTTTTCGTAAAAGAAATAGTCTATTGCCATGATAAGATGAGCACCTTTCCTCTCCTTCGTCCTCTTCAGTACCCTCCGTTTATATATGTTAAGGTCTTTTGGCCTTTTAACCAGCTTGAGGATTCTTCTGTTGCTGTCTTCCACGCTATTAGGGAAGTAGGCGCTTAGAGTGATCACCTTTGGCTGCTCTTTGTCATCTAGGGCTTTTAAGTTAACGCCTTTCCAGGGTTGTAGATGATAATTCGAGTGAGTTAGAAAGTACCAAATTTGGCGTTGGTGGAATTTCAACATGCAGCTCCTAACTGTGATACAGTCAGGAACAGACCATATTGCCCGTGTGTGTATAATATTAAAGAAGAAAATATATTTTTATCGAGTATCTTAGCTAATGATAGCAATACATAGCAATGATTTTCTTTGAAACGTCACGCATATTACAGTCAACATCCGAAAATGAAGTACTAATGTATTCAGAGCTTTATTATGATGACGATCCTTCCATAATTAATTTAATTTTTATTTTCCACCTTTAAAAGCCATAGTGTATTATACAAACTACCAAAAACTGATGCCAACCTATTAACGTAGAGGTTACAATGTGAACAAACAAAATGCGTGGGGAAGCCTTACTTGCTATGGCAAGTTGTTGCAAATGTAAGTGACGTCTTTATTAATATGTATGTATATGTAAATGCATTTGGCAGCATTATTTACATCTGTTGGTTCTAAAAACCGATTTCTTATGTAGAATAATTTACGTGATCGATAAACGAAAGCATTGTTTATTGATTTACTTTTGAAATTATATTACTTTTTATCTCTAAAAATTAAGTTATTTTATTTTCTGAAAGTACTTAGTGGATACATCATTAAATAACAGATTTATTTTCAGGTACATCGTTTTTACGATCACGGCCACAGATCATCTTGATTGCCAGCGATTCGTTTGATATTTTGACGGAATTTTGTGCCAAGTGCATCATTTTTAAATCGCGAAAATGGGTCTAGGTTTTTCGAAAGAAAGAAATCGGAACTGTATTTTTAGACTTAAGTGTTTAAAAGTGTCGCCAAAAACGTGTTTGCTTCAAAAGTTAGTTTCGTACTACATTATATAAGCTCTAAAACGTACATACGTTGAACCTCGATGTAATGTCTGAAATTCGTCAATCGAGATTAACAATTAAATCTGTACTTACAATTATACGCAAAATGCGTTTTGGTCGTCTTAAAATTGGACCACTAAGGCCGTTTAATGAGGTCGTTTGAGATACTTTACGATATTGGAGGAGGCTATTTTTAGTTCGACGGTAATTTCTAAAACAATCGAGTTAGACAATTCGGACCTGAATATAAAACACTACGGGACGATTTAAAGTTTAACATACACGTACGAAGTTTATTTTTAGTTTGTGACTAGTTAACGTAGGTACGGATAAGTTTCAGGTAACCTTTGTAAATAGATGCTAAACAGTAAATGATGTGAGGAGATTCAACAACTTCTCTGTTTATATTCCTAAGTTGATTAATAAACAAGAAAATATCGGGAAAAGAGCAATTAATAACCTTTTATTCCTATTTACATCCTACTCTAAATTAAATTTTAACAACAAGCCCACGGTCCCGGATTGATTAATTAAACTTGTGTCGTGTGCCGATACTTCTATGTTGTTTGTCAATTCAAAATCCAATTCATCATTGGACAGAACTTCAGACAATATATTATTGCTACGAAGGACGCAATTAAATAAAAATTTTGGAAATTTATATCTAAAAAACAAAAACAAATGCATTATTATCAATTAAGGGTTTTGATGTGTGATGTAGTGATGATCAATCAATCTGTAACTCTTTGTTAAGTTCTTCGAAATTGTGTATGAACCAGCCAATCCAGTCATTACTGATAATTAGTTTAAGAGTTTAGTTTCTCTTGACAATGATGTTCTTCATTTGGGCATTTGGGCATTGGGCATAAATAAGGGATCCGATCATGACGAACATTCCAAACCTTATTATTAAAAAATTCAGGTTCTTTGCTATATATTTTTTAAACAATCACTTTGTAGGGCAGTGTTTCTCGAATTTTGGAAGTTAGCACAAATTACTACAGTTCTTGTCAGGAAACAACGCATTTGTTAAAAATTATAGCCCTGTTTTGTTTTTATGTAGTTTCTGCAAGCTGTTTTTATCGATTGACCTTATATTTTCACGTCCATACCGTTCAGCCCTGACTAATCCGACTAAATAGTCGTAGTACATTCATGACCGTATGAAAAGTGATGCGCGGGTGGATGCCATACATCGACTTCGCGAAGTCTTCTCTTGCAGAAGCTCTAGAGCGTCGATGTCCACGACGATTGCATTGGTTTGATTTTCATTTAACTCGTTGTCTATAATTTAAAATTTTTTCAACGGTATAAAAATCAAAGCTGCTTAAACGTGGTCGAGAACCATTGCGCGATGATTCCCATCCAGGTCCATCTGTTAACATGATCACTTTCGATGTTATTGAAAAAACCAAGTGTTTGGTTGGTTTAGCAGCTTCATTAGGAGTTTCGGAAACCACGATTTTCGACATCCTAGAATAACTTTGGAATAACAAAAGTTAGTACAAGATGGGTTTCACGCATGGTTTCACCATTCCAAATGCATGCCCGGATGGAGACGTGTGAACAATTTTTTGTGGTTTATCAATCGACTTGTCGCCGGAGATGATGATGAGAACGTCGTTTTGATTTTAGGTTAAAACAAGAACCAATGCAATCGCATATTGAGAGCTCCAGCCTTCCCAAGTCCTTCAAGGTCACCCCTTCTACAAGAAAAATAATGGTAACCGTTTTTGGGATTGTCAAGGAATTTTAATGATTAGCTATTTATATAAGAGTAGTACGGTAACAGGAGAGCATTATGCAAGCTCAGTACATTGCTTCAAGGATTCTATTAAAGTGAAAAGGCACGGAAAGCTAATGTAAGGTTGCTTCCCGATATGTGCACCAGTCCACAAGTCAAGATTTTCAAAAGCTACCGTTGCTGTATGTGGCTTCATAGAAATTGAGTATCCACCTTATAGCCCAGATCGAACTTCCTATGACTATTTTTTGTTTCCAAGTCCGAAAGAAAAACACTAAAGAGAACAAAATTTATGGGTGATGGCAAACTTATAACGGGTATTGGAAGATATTTTGCAGACAAACCAAAGAAATGTATAATTAGAGATGTTATTGAAACGATGTAATACTTGTATTCAAAAACAAGGGGCTTATATTGAAAAATAAATGTTTATTGTTGTTCTAATCTTTTTTTTTTCATGCCTAGTTCGAGAGTATAAAAACGACCTTTCGTAATATTCGGTTGAAAATAATGTTCTCTATTTTTTGATTATCAAGCAAAGATTGAAATCACGAAAAGTTACGACTACAAACGACTAAGTTCAATCTTCACTCTTGCAGGACTGAATATAAGCATATTGGTTTTATATTGTCTTCACTTTTTTAAACGTAATCAAGTGTTGTTCCAAATTCTTTGATACATTTCCAGGTGAAAAGTGATCGCATAAATCTACTTTTAAGTACTACAAAAAAAACCTATTGAGCGACAGTGCTCTACACAACAACCCTAAACATTTCTCTTACCTAATAACCCTAAAAATACTCTCCCCAACCCAGTGTTTTGCAGCTGATAAACATTATAGTACCCACATGAAGTGGATTTTTATTATCGCCATGATTTTCATATTACACCGCGTCCGTACAAGCATTTTATATGGATAATCTGCATACTGAGCGAAAATAAATGTGCGACACAGCACGTTAAAGAGTAGTTCTCAAAGTCCTTGCTGTGATCCAGGTAGTTCTTTACAAGAAACGGAAGCAGATGGCTATCGTCCTGAGAATTATTACTGCAGCGATAAGCTACCTAACTCAATGATTGTCTGAAGTAGCAGTAAAACCTTATTTATACGTAAGCAGTATATTACCTTCAAGTTAATGCATGTTTTAAAACTTGGAATCGTTTTTTACACGTATTTTGCATGTTTTGTATCTAAATTCTGATCTGTGGATTTATATAAGTTAGTAACTGAATTACACTCGTATAATGTAGGTTTTATTTATAGGTTTTATTTATACAGAAAAAATAATACTATCTAATGCAAAGTCAAGGTTTCATTCAAATAAAAAGTATATATCCGTTGTCCGTTTAAGGATTGACAGGAGTTCTACAGGATTCAAAGAAAGAATTTATGTACAAAAGTAACCAATCGAATTCATTAAAATTACTCGGAATTGACGTGACTAATGTGAGAAAGCAAAAAAAGCATACTTTCTCCAAAAAATTGTGTTGCATAGATTTGCCTTAATATTTAATGACGAATTCTTTCGAACATATTGACGGAATGTGTGGAACATATGTCTCTAATCAAGCGCTAAGGGGCATATGGAAAATGTATGAAAAAAGCATAATGAAGTTATGCATGAAAAGATTCCAAGATTTAAAGCTATTCATGTGGAAGCTCATCATAAAATTTTTGGTGTAAAAGGCATAATTTTAACACTTAAATGTTCATATTTGTCTAGTCAGCAGGAAGATTTTTTTTACGATTGCGTATTTGTGCGTATTGTGGCATGCATCGAGTCTATATCAATTTGCCCTTTAAATCAATACTCTTGAATGACAATGTTATGGTGAGACGATAAACAAAGGCATTAGACATTATATTTCACCTTGCTTACTTTGCTTTTCCTGAACACATCAGAAAGTGCCTAGAAGCAATAACCAAAAAATATGATGCTAAGATAGCTTAGCTTCCTCATGGTTATTGATGGAATAATTCACGGCAAACGCAACAAAAGGAGAGAGAGAAAAATACAGTAACACACGGACATGTTTCTGCCTACCCGGCGTCATCAGCGTGGTTTCGAGAGTACTCTTCACATCTCTACCTTCTATCGCGGTTGCCTCACAGTTAATACCACAACTTTCAAAACGACAAACTCGACATTGGGGAACAGTACCCGGTTTATGTCGCTGCTTCCTGAACGGCAGGCATGCGTTTCTTTGGCACTAGAGGGCGCCAAGAAATGTCGTCTCTTTGCTTGTTAAATTATTAAATTCATTTTCTTCCTCTATGTCGGAGTTAATAGATTTTGTATAGATATTTTTCAAAATATTAAGAAAAATGCATGGGGGTCAATGGGAATGTAGCTTCCGTAGTTTCTTAAAATGTCATTCAACTTTGGAGATATCCAAACCATTACGGAGCAATCCGACATAGTAGCAATAAGAAATTTTAAAATTATTTGCTCCTTTATTATAGGAAAGTATAAAAAAAAAACCAACAAACCATTTCTTTATTATCGATCATTTTGGCAACCCTGTTAAAGCATTCTCGTTTCGTTTCCAATTTAAGCCAATCTAAAATTCGTAAAATTTTTTCAACATCGCAACTATATTAGATATAACTCCACCTCTCGCGTGAAATATATCATTACAACGGACGACGACGCTAGATCACTATCCTTATCTGAAAATACATCAGATGCCACCTCACATAACGCGTATTTTAAGTACCAACATACGTTATTTTTCGCAAATGACAAAAATAAATAAATTCAGCAAGGCGAACCTCGTGGAACGTCAACAGTGGACGTGTGCCAGACCCGCCAAGAAGGCGCTAGTTTTACCGTGGCGAATCAACGGAGAAGCCGTTATAACTGCTTTAAACCCTTCTAGTTTAGTTTTTTAACGGGAAAAAACGTGATGACCTGGGTTGCTGGAATAAACAAGTATGATAACTTAATTTCGGCGATAACTCTTTTCAAAGTGTGAGATTGATCGTTGTATTGTGTTCATGTTGAAGTGAGTGGGAGTGAAAAATTCTGTGTACGAGCGTGCTTTTCGACGATAAGAATTTTCCAAATACCTTTGAGTTTCGCTAACGTTTAACTGAGGAAGATAACAACAGTCTTCTTGGAAAAGCAGCAGTGTTTAAAGTGTTTAACACACGATAAGAAATAAAGCGTACACACATAAGGTACATACTTACAAAGATAAAGCAAGTTAGTTTCTAGTTTGAGTTCGTATTTTACTTTCGTATCATTTCGCTCCATTTATTTTACTTGGATGACTGGGTATTTCCTTCTACGTACGATATTCTTGAAAGCAAAGTTATGCTTTTATAAAAATGATAATATTAGATAAAATCGTTTAGAATTCGAGATATTTTGCGAATGGTGAATGGTTATTTCGGTGCCGCTAGAGAATAAGAAAATACTGGCAAGTATTGGTGAAAATTGACCCTTGGCTTTAGTATTTTTTTCTATTAATAATCTACAAACGATCTAGATGCTGATAGTAACTTGTTGTTCGAGGTAAAAAGGTTACGGAAATGAAAGCTCCTCTTGACTTTTACAAAAATAAACCTCTGAATTGCAATACGGTTCAAAATCATAAAACGAACCAGAATTAATTGAAACAGTATAAATGTCAATTATGTATATAGAGAGTTTCTTTCAAAAACCCGAACTTATCAAATTTTGTGCAAGAACGAAAGACGAATTACGTAAAGCGCACGGAAAGTGTACTCGTTTCTGCAGGCTTAATGTGGATACAGCAATAAACCCTCTTTTGGGACGGAGCAATTGGCACCAGGTTCAAAGAACATATAGCACATTGCCGCTATAGGAGAATTGTATCGTCCAATGTAGCGCAAAACAATATAAAAGAAACCGGGTATAATATTAAATTAGAAAACCTCTAGTTAATTAAGAACGCATCTTTGTCTGCTGAGAGGATTCTGAAGAAAGAATTATACGCATCCGTGCACAGTTGCAAATACAAAATACCTTCGGTTACCATTTTTATAAGTACCAATTAATCTTCTACATTCATCGTGCAAACTATATAAAATGATACGGAATGTTAATTTTTATTGTAAATATAGCGGACAAATTAATATCACATTTTCATGGAAATTCCAGCGCCACTTAACATTTATTATTATTATTATTATACGTTTCGTGGTAGTTTTCGTTCCGTTTCGTGGAAGTTAATTAAAAACTTTATAGATCACCCACATATTAAATAATATACCAAATATCACGACAATTCATCACAATATAATATATAAATACATAAGAATATACAGTGATTGCCATAAAGTTTGCTCCAAATAAGAACAAATGTATTAATGAGTTATTCTAATACTTGTGTTTGTCATTTCAGCCGAATTTTATTGTCATCTATTAAATTTTTGTGCTTCTTAAAATCTCAAATTGTAGAAAACAAAAAGATTATTTCTTCTTCTACGATAGGCTTAAATTTAGTTTTTGTCTCTCTAAACGAAGAGACCTGTCATTCAATGGGTGCATAGGCACCTTCTATGTATAGTAAATCTGCTAATGGATGTTAAACGTTCTTGAAAAAACCATGGCTTTGACTACAAGTGACCTTGTACTTCTTGGCAATGTTTTCCATTAAAAACCATGCCAGCAGCACTTGCTATTCGGTCTTTTGTTGTGCTTTGAGATTGTGCACAAAATCCAGAAAAGATTCTTTGATTAAAAAAAGTGAAAGATGGATCAGATCTCATTACGTAGCCGTAACGTATATTTACAAGAGTTCAATAATGAACAAGAATCCAGTATCAATGAGGAGTATTTGTGTAATACGAAGACAATATTAAACTTCTAATGCTAATAATTAAAGAATTCCATCAATCTATCAATAGCCTTAACCGAAAAAAAATATTTAATAAAAGTGAAAAGCTCTGTCCGTAAAAGATTTTTATTTGAAAAATGGTTTTTGGTTTTTGACCTTTGGTGAAACATATTTTTGTAAGTTAAATAATCAACATTTTTTAGTAAACCTTGCTACATCATAGTGATAAAATTTTGCTTAATCTAACATTTTTAGGGGTCAAGATATAAACATATGTTTCAGTTCGCGAAATACACTCAGAAACCTTCTTCGAATTTGAAAAATTGCATGTAGAGCGATAGGCACCAGATTTAGTGAGCACATTAGGTGCTACAGATAAGGAGGATAGAATCGCCAGGTGTAGCACAACACATAAATGAAATCGGGCATTATATTAAATTAGAAAACCTGAAATTGATTAAGAACGTAAATTCGCCACGGAAATTAGGCGCTTACGAAACTATTTACATGAAAAGGAACACAAATTTGATGAATTGAGAGAACGGATTGTTGTCACATTTAGGTCTTTTTGATTTATTAGGGTTTATAAGCAGCAAAGGTGGATACTTATGCTTGTGTAAATAAATATTTTTTCTCGAGAGTAGCGATAGAGCAGACATGTTAGAATTAGATTTTTTTTCTCACATCTTTTCATACGGTTGTTAATGGAAATGCACGAATCTTTAAAACAGCTGTTTCTGATTAATTAATTAAACTTGGAAGAACGTAAAATACAGGTTAATTGACTGCAATATATTTTGTACTAAAATTATTCGATAAACATCCAATCAAATTCACCTGAATGAGAAATTCCACCCCCTCCATAATTACCCATACCAAATTAAAAGTAAATTTCAAGTGAAATATAAAGTCTAATTAACCCAATGTCAACGAGGAAACTTTGTAATTAAAAACACGACATAACAGGGAATCCACATTAATATTCCAACCGGTAGAATAAATCGATATGTTCGAAAATAACAATTAATTTTAATGAAATACAGATGCTGTAACCTCTTTAAATAGATCACCCCGATGATAAGTAGCACTGTTTATATGCAAAGTTTCATTACCTATGTAGGTATGTTTCTGGCTCGTTACGTCTATAAATAGGACGTCTTGTTGGGAAATTAATGAAGTTATAACTCGGCTAAGAGTAGTTAACAAAATCTAATTAACACTGGATAACAATCTAATATTAGAATGTTTATTAGGAGCGTAAGATGATGACAATGGCGGTTTTGGTTGTTCTCGTCGTCGTCGTCGTCGTCGTATGTGAACTTGCAAATTATATAATCGATAAAGTAATTACTATTTATAATTTCGGTTAGACTAGCATGTTGAGACTTGTTCTTGCAAGATTGAAATGAGGAATTATGTTATTAAAGCTACTAAATGAATAATTTTTAAAAAAATTTCCATATATGTATATACATACATATCTAGGTATAAATTGGACTTTAAAATTTGCCGTGACATTTTTAGCATACTTATTACGCTTTAGCATATTTATTATATCAAAATTTCATTTTCTGTTCATGTATAATGCACGAAACTTGTATAAACGTTTTAGTACGTCCAACACGTGGCGATAATCTTCATTCATGTTGTAGTACCACACTTGCCGAGATTCCAGGAGGTTTCAAATATTTCCGCATCCAGTTGTTTGATAAGCGATATTAATTGAAATCTGCGCGAAAGAAGCATCTTCTAGCAATTTTTAGACTGCTATCCGGTTTCATGCTGTGATATGCTGATGATGCTTACCCCCATTCACAAATTATAGAATGTACAACAGAATAGTAGATTTGTAGAAGGTCAATGTAGCGCCGACCATGACTCCTAAAAATTTTAAATTGTCCAGATTCTCGAGAATATTTTTGAAAGAGTTGCGGGACACTTTGTCCTTGGCATGGATCTCTACACACTACTAAAATCGTTGTTTTCTTCGAATTTACCCCCACCAACGTAATAAGAAGCAAAATCACTTAGAACCGTGAGCGTTTTATTGTACACCATACCAGGGTCACGGTCTGTTACAACCGTATTGGTGTTATCCGTGTCCATGAAAGCCTTGTTCCGATTGATAAAACCTGGCAAGTCATTGATATGCGCCAAGAACATCATGTAAATGGTCAATCGGCAAAATGGATTTTTCTCGGCGGACATACACCAAAGAAGGCGAAGACGATTCCAAAAATTTATGGCGTCGATTTTTTGAGATTCGCAAGGCACAATCTTAATTGACTTTTTGGAAGAAAGGAAGACAATCATGGAGTAGTGCCATGTTGATTTACTGGATCGCTTCGATGCTGAATTAAAGAAAAAAAGGCCCCACTTAGCGAAAAAAAAAATTCTCTATCACCATAATAACGGCCTAATCCACTCATTAGCAACTGCGACAGCAAACCTAGTCCGGTTACGATACGAATTGGTACCCCATCTACCATATTTGCCAGATTTGGTCTCTTGCGACTTTCTTTTTCCAAGCTTGGAAAAATGACGTATCACTTTAAATTGTTCTCTTAAATTGGTTTTTCGATTCAAATATTTATTTGAATCCGTTTGGATTTGACGTATATTCAAATGAATGCTCTAAAAAACAAATAAATTTAGATAAAATATCATGTAAAAAGTATATGCAGCTATTAGAATATGTTCTGAAAGATTTTGATGATGACGAAAAGAATCAACAAACAAACTAATCTTGAGAAAGAAAATGGTCTCCCTTCTTTAACATGGAAAATTATAAAACAAGTTTTTAGAACCTAATTATCGATAGAAAGGGTTGAGAGAAGTCGCCGCTAGTTACAATATAAGAGATACCGAAAACCATTTAAAACAATTATCGATTCAATTAAACTCCTAATTACAAACAGAATATATTTTTGCGCACAAGATCTCAATAAAATTGTCATCTTAAACGTGCGCATTCAGCGAATGAAATTATGAAATCAATCTTTTGGCAAGCCCGTTCTTCTACCATCATCACCCTGTCACTTCGTTTTCCCAGCATCATACTGCCGAAATAACATTTGAACGTCCACCGGGCTAAACAGAATGCAAAACGCATTTCGCCGGTCGACGACATAATTAAATCTTCCCTCTTGCTTAATTGGATTCGGCACGACCTCTTCTCGCGCGTCAATTCCAACATCGTGGTGTCCGGCGCATAGTGACGTAATAAATACCGCCGCGTTCGGGTGTTGCATGCTCATGTAACTTTTAGTTTCGGAATTTCGAAGATCGTAAGTGAAGGTATAGAATTAATATGATGGGTGTATATGTAATGTTGAATTGAGAAACCTGATTGTTTTAATAAGGAACAAAACTCTGACAAGAAGGGAAAAATATGAACTTAAAAAATTGTTTGATTTGAAAAGAAAAAAAGAGAAAAAAAGATCGTATTTATGAATCTTGAAAGCAATCAATATTTATTGATTATTAAAGAGCACTTAGAAATAAAACTACTAAAATCTGAGCTTTATTTCCTTAATTATTAATTAGTCGAAACGTCTTGACGGTGTACTTTTAACTCCCATAGCGTTAGAAGTCGAGGTATTGATCCCTTTGCTACTTAGAGATAATTAGCAATAGCTACACATTATAATTCCGTTGGGCCGTTAGTATGGCTTCACTGATCAAATAAATAAAAAATTTTTAAGGTTCTTTCAGTGTTTTTAGAAATATTTCTAATAAGGGTAAAATAGAGAGAGAAATAAAATTGCAAATATCGGTTTTTATATCAAATGGCGTGGTAAACCAAGAAAAAGAAGTTATTTTTCCCAATTTTATATATACAGTGTGTCTGTAAAAGTTGGCAACAAATTGGAAACTTTTTTATTATACGTTTCTCAAAAAATTTTATTCTTGATAAAAGTTGCTGCATGAACCCAAACATACGGTAAACATAGCAGAGCCACTCTGAGGTTAACAATAACAGTGCTAACAGCGCTTCTTTGGAAACCCCTCAAGAGTAAACTACCCTTATTCTGAAAGATACGCAGAAATTTTATTAGGAAAATTTGTTTGTGATGTAGAGATATAGTCAAATACAAAATTTCGGTCAAGCACGCTCAATTATGATATTTCGTCATTTTTCGTTTTTTTTTTTTTAACTAGATGCAAATTGTTGATTAAATTGCTATATGATAACACTTGTACTGAATCAAGTAGGTATGGAAAATTTTCGAAACAAATACGTAACTAATGTCAGTAAGCGTCAAATCGTCAGTTGGAATTGTAATAAATAATAACAATGCCATTGAAATTGAGTGTTCAAGATAAAATTGAAATTGTTCTAATTGTTGGAGATAACTACAAAACTTTTAGGGAAGCTGCCGAAATCTTTAATTACAGACACCCAGATAAAAACATACATTTTGCAACAGTAAGTAAAATAATAAAAAAATTCAAGGCTTATGGAAATGTTGAGAATAGATTCAAAAAGAAACATCAAGCATGGGTTGCTACTGACGAAATTCAAAACCAAGTAATGCTCTCAGCTGTAGAAAATCCTAAATATTCGTTAAGGAAAAGGTCAGCCTTGTTTGGTGTAAGTAAAGATGTTGTTGCAAAAATATTAAAATCAAACAAATTTAAACCTTACAAACCCCAGTTCAGTCATACTCTAAAAGCAGGAGATTTTGATAGAAGGTTTGAATTTTGTGCTTGGTTCCAAGGAGAATTAGAAGATAATCATGGTATGGCAAGATGTATACTTTTTACTGACGAGGCAACGTTTACTTCGAATGGGATAGTCAGCTCACAAAATAGTCGCTGGTGGAACGACGTTAATCCACAGTTTACTGTCCGAACTCGTGATCAATATTCCTTTACCACAAATGTATGGTGTGGCATCTTTAAAAATAGACTAGTTGGACCTTTCTTCTTTCGCCAAACTATGAACGCACAACGTTACTTAGAATTTCTAAACACTTCATTGGTTGGTTTTCTTAATGAGCTGCCCAGAAACGAAAGACAACAAATATGGTACCTACATGATGGAGCAACATGCCATAATACGAGAAATGTTCGCGAGTTTCTCTTGCATATTTTTAATGGAAGAGTAATTGGAAGATTTTTGGATGCTGCTTGGCCCCCAAGGTCTCCGGACCTGACCCCATTAGATTTTTTTTTATGGGGATACTTGAAGCAAAAAGTGTACCTTAAAAGACCATTTGAAAATGTTGATCATTTAGAAAGAACTATTAGGGAAACATGTAATGGTATAACTCCGGCTGTTATTAGAAATGTAATAAAAGAATTTTCTCGAAGAACAATTACCTGCTTAGAAAGGAACGGTGGATATGTGGAAACACATGTGCAGTGAGGAAAAAGTGAATCTGCATTTTTCCTTCTCATGCTTTAATGTGTAATGTTGCATTTTGGAAATAAATGTTTCTATTATAATTAGATTTTTATTATTGATATTTTATAGAATGTTAACATCGAAATGAAAAACAGTTAAAAACAATTAGTACAAGTGTTATCATATAGCAATTTAATCAACAATTTGCATCTAGTTAAAAAAACAAAAACGAAAAATGACGAAATATCATAATTGAGCGTGCTTGACCGAAATTTTGTATTTGACTATATCTCTACATCACAAACAAATTTTCCTAATAAAATTTCTGCGTATCTTTCAGAATAAGGGTAGTTTACTCTTGAGGGGTTTCCAAAGAAGCGCTGTTAGCACTGTTATTGTTAACCTCAGAGTGGATCTGCTATGTTTACCGTATGTTTGGGTTCATGCAGCAACTTTTATCAAGAATAAAATTTTTTGAGAAACGTATAATAAAAAAGTTTCCAATTTGTTGCCAACTTTTACAGACACACAGTATATATACATATAGGATAAAATGTTGTTTTGTCCAACCCTTACAATAATTTTTCAATTTCATCTAAATTTCGATAGTATTCTCGGTTACCTAATACAGTTTTATATTATATACATATTATTATTATTATTATTATTATTATTATACAATAATTAACAAAACAAGATTTCACCACTGCATTGTTTTAATTAACTCTTAATACTAATCTAAAAATAGAAAAAAAAATATTTTTGCATTTTGCATGAGATCCACTAGTATGTTCTCTAAATTAATTTAAGGTTTAATGTAGAACTCATAAATAAAAAATGTATATTGATTATTCGTTACAGTTCGCCTGATGCTGAGCGATAACTCAAAACCGGTCGTTATCCGATATTAAACAGAGCTTGTGAGAAAAGGATCATTTCGATTATGAACTACTCACGCAGAGCTACCAAAGATTATTTAATTAAAAAAAAAATCACATGTGCGTTAGACAGTAGAACTAAAACAAAAACTGTTTATCAAACATTAAAACAATTAGACCCAGAAATAACAATATTCATGAATCAGGTATGATTTCTCAATTATATATAAATCAAAAAAAACAATTGCATTAAAACAACCACAGAAATAAAGAAAGGTGTGACACAAAGATTCGGACAAGCAGGAGAAATATGAAAAATATTTAAAGAAGTAAAACATACATAACAAACCTGTTGAGAAAACAAATGATAGTGGATTAAAAAAAGAAAAATTAATATTCATAGCTTTGTTATTAAGTGATTTCTTGAAAAACGCTGAAAGACGCAACTAATGGTAACCTACAGTGGGAGACATTTTCTTACTGTTATTTTTTAACAAAAAAACATTTTGTTCAGAAAATAAATCGTAATATTAACTATTATTGTAATAGTACGCCGAAAAATAAAAATTACCACAGTAGGCATTCGGACGATTGATAATGGGAAAGAAAACCGAGAAATTGATGTATTTCAGGGAATTGTTCAAGCTGTTCAGGGAGTTGGCATATAAAGGCATATCTTAATCTAGATTATTTATTATCGAAATTCTAGAATTTCAAAGGACTATTTTAGGGGCGGTTGACATCGCTCATATAACACACTTCTTTACAATATAAATGATAAATTATTAAAATAAAAGAACCCGACTTGTCTTAACATGACTTTTATTATCTCAATCTATGTAACATTAATTTTTGCAAGAAAAACTAACGTAAAGGTAATATAAAAAGGTAATTACTACGACTAAAAGGTTAAAAATAAAGTCTTTGTTTTCATAGTGGTACTACGCCTACACAAAAACAAAAACATTGGAGAAGTCAAATGAACCAAGCGTACAACAAAAGCCCACGTGCAGAATCACACAATCGCAATCGTGTATGTATATACATATCTTTATATGCGTGCAGGCTGCAACCTGACGTATTTATACGAATACGCCAGTACCGAGTCTATTGTAATATCGTTCGTGACTTGCGTTTGAAAGCCGGGCTCTTCACGCAACGCAGCACGAGGGCCTAGAATGTGCTTTATGTGAATAAAAACTCCTATCTTCATTAAAGTCTCACCGCGAACGTATACGAAAAAAGAGGGCGAGATTAATATCGGAACGCTAATCAAGGAGGCTATTGTGGTTAGAATATGAGGCACTTTGTTTGGTTAGTGGAACGCTGGTAATTGGAATGAAATCCTTATCGGAGATAAGAAGTAATTTGGAAGTACTTTGCATGTAATTGGCTGGAAGTGTTCTTAATATAACCACTTGAGAATGAATCTTATTACTAGAGTTGATAAAGCTTTACAGTGGAAGGGGCTTGCACGCTTTGAATCTGAAATCACCTAATCATAATAAGGAATAAATGCAATGTATTTGCTTGCTATTCCAGTGATAACACAGAAAAAGAAACAATATTTTGTCAACAATTTTGAGACTTCAGTAGGAAAATGGAGGTTACCACGAGTAGATGTTGGAATTGTACGCATGAAATTACTGATGATTCTAGATAACTTTTTTTCCATTCTATTCTGAAAATATGTGTTGCATTAAAATAAACGAACTAACATAAATAAAACTTGGCAACGTTTCATTTGATAGACTGTATATAGAAAACATTCGATGAATAGTAACTTGTTTATTTTAAGTAGAACATTCTGTATATCCTTACTACGAATAGAAGTGGCTCTATATTTTCCTATCTGAAGTAAATTAAGTTTTTAAAAATCGATTTGAAAATCATTGAAGAGCGGAACGCATTTTCCGTGAAGGACGAAGCGCAGTTAATTGTACCCTAACTGCGAATGGTACCTCTGGAGTGTACCAGAGCCATTTAGCAAATTTTTTGATGCTAGCACACAGCGCCTAACTCTGCCCAATCAAGCGCAGGCCCTCTTATCACTGGACCACCGAGCCGTTAAAAAATAAAATTATTAAAATAAATTGATGCCCATTATACGGTTCTTATAAAGGAATATAAAGGAGAAGAGAAACTAAAAGTGTGCGTGGAACAGACATTTGTTGAAAATATCCAGCACCTACTTTAAACATTTTTAACGTAGTAACTAGATTCTTTAGATTCTTATTTTTTTAATCATCGATGTTTAATTTCCTATTAACTTATTGAAAGTTAGTAATCTAATAAATCGCCTAGAGAAGAAAGGGTTCCCGATGAACTCTAGCACGGGTATCGGAACGGGCGTTCTGTGGTGTCGGGGATACTGCACATTGTAAACCATATTAATACGTGAATATGAATATGTTTAAGAGATTTTTCAAAGGCTTTTGATATCGGAAATATAAGATTATGGTATTGGGAGTAATGTTAAGATCTTATATAACCGACAGGAGACAGGCGACTTATAGGAATAACATATTCTCGCAAGCAAGAGAAATTAATTACAGAGTGGCACAAGGCTCTATATCAGGGCCACTTCCATTCACAATTTATATAAATGACTTACGTAGCAGTGTAAAACCGTTGAATTGTGATTGTCCCTGATTGTCCAAGCTACTAATCTTCAGGAAGTCTTCATTTGCCAAGGACGCTCTAACCGAGGCGTGTAATTGGTTTACATCCAATAGATTAAAAATTAACAAGGGTAAACCGCAATCTTTAGTACTGACCACAAAGAAGACGGATGATTCCTCGGTGGGTTTAGTGGGTGTAAGAGTAGATACTAAACTAAAGTAGCAAGCGCACATTGACGTCCTAGCATCGAAGAAACCATCAGCTACCTTTCATTCTTTTACGTTAAGATGTGCTATTCTGAGACTCCTCCAATGAAGTTACGAATTCTACTCCATTGAATGACTACCACGTAGGGATCGGTTGATTACTGGGCACCAAAACTGTACAACATGATACCATCCAATATCAAAACATTACCCTCAAATCGTTTTAAAATGTCAATGAAGCAAACACTGGAACTGGAGTGTTGTAGTATAGAAGAACTTGTTTCATATATATATCACGCCGTATTCCGTACGCTTTGAAATGTTTGTCTTTTTTACGTCGCGTTTATTCATTCTATTCTGTGTGATTTATTTGTATATTATTTTATTTATGAATTAATTTTATTTAAATTTATATTATAGTTATTTATTATTTATCCATGCTCCAGTTTTAATTTTTACAAACATTATCTTTATGCTGAGGCTCGAAACAAAGTACCCTCGAAAATTAACTTTTAATAGACACTTAAATCCAGTCGAAAACACCCCACGTAAACCTCGTATACACGAGCTAAACTGTTTGACACGAAAAATGGAGAATGTCTGTCTATTATCCCACTTTGTAATATACACCATTGATATATTCTATTAAGCAGTTGCTTTTATCGTCGACAAAGGCGACTCCGTCTTCGAAAAAATTCCCATTCAACGATCAATGAATCTCTTCAGACATGGAAATATCGTCCGTCGGACGCGACGTCATTCAATGGCACCGAGATTAATATTCGAGATGAAAGGCGGATAGCCGAGGAAGAAGACGATGACATCTTTGAAAAATAAGAAGAAAACGAAGGCGATCTTCGTGGAGTGGTCCAATGGACTCTAGAAGAATATCATCCTTTAAAGAACCGCACTTCCCCCATACGCGATATTAAAGATTGTTGTGATTTGAATTTTAAATGCGCACCGCTCGGCAAGATTGGAGTGCCGAGTGAAGACCGCAAGTTCTTCACGAAAAAGGTTAAGTGGAAGAGGAGGACCCGAAGGACTTAACCTCTATATTCTCTGGCCAATAAATGTGTAAATATTGATGAGATCGATTTAATTGTTTGCTCGGGTGTTCCGCTCTTTTCCATATAATAATTAATTCATGCCGGATTGATGGATAGGTTCATTAAATTCGGCCGGTAGAAGTGGACCTGTAATCGATCGGTTCGCTGAAACGTCTTGGCAAATCTGTTTACTACGAGCTAAATTGATCTATCATTCAGCGCTTTGATGATTCTACGGAAAACGATTTGTTTGTTGTTTTTAGAATCAATTAAAATTAAATCTCTTGGTATACGGAATTTGTAGATAATTTTCCCGGTAATGACAATGGTCTACAAAATAGGATAAGATCAACAATGTAAAAGGTAAAAGTTACAAAACGAAAAATCAAATAGACGTCCAAAGGAGTGAGGTCTGGTGATTTGGCGGAGCGCTCCATTTCTCATCTCCTTTTTATCTCCTATTTTGAAACATTCGAGTTAATTGAAATATTGTTCGTAATTCTGAACCGAAATTTGTGGGAGCGCCATCCTTTTGAAACCGAATATTTCTTAGATCTGGATAAGAGTTTTCTAATTTTCGAGCATTTTTGAAACAAACTTGACCGACAGTTGCAATCTCGTCCTCGTTCCCTGATCGTGCTGGATAAGCTTAGAGAACCGGTACGACAAGAATGGGAAAGAATTCTGTAAAATATTTGCCACATTTAAAGTTGTTAATTATTAATTTTTTTTTGAATTATCACTTAATGTTATTTAATAACAGTCGATTAATTTCTAGCAGTTAGTTATTGCTTAAATGGTTCCAAGTAATTTTTAAAATACATAGTTTTCTTGTATTTCCGCCAACTTTTGGCTTTTTTTGTAAAAAAATAGTTTTTCTCTAAATTTTTGTTAGTTACCACTTCAATAGAACAGCAGACAGAATCTTGAACAAAATCAACGCCCAAGAGGTTCATCGGAGATCTTAGCAAGTTGCGCGGGTTTGATGGGTCGGACGGCAACAGCGGATTTATGATGGATCGTTCAGTTATTGTTTCTTTTTTGTATTGATAGAAGAATGATGGTTCCACCAAATATCAACATTTTCCACCCGCTTTTAAAGTTGGTGGATGATAAAACGGGGAAGTTGTCAAATGTAAAATTTTTGGGTTTTTATCATGTAAAACCATGATTAGTGGAATCCGTCGATCAAACATGTTGTTTAAAAAAACGAGCACAAATATTCCAGCTTGTTTTAGTTTAGCTCGTTCGCACTATTACTGCGCAAATCATTGTACACAATTATGCATATTAACGGTGCAATTAAGCAAAAAAGTACCTTCATCAGTGTTGACAGGATGGCTCCTTTCGTTTAGAAATAAATCTGCAAATGACTGGTGACAGATTCTGCGGTCTAGTTTGAATGATCGAAATGATCGGTTTGGATTCTCTTGTTAATCAATTAGGACATCCAGAACTTTATCACGACCACTAATAATTTTTGGCCTGCCTGATTTGCATCTATCTTTCACACATCCTGTTTCGTTAGATTTGATAGGAGTTTGGTTGATGGCTTCGATTGTATAAATCACATACCTTCCGTTGTGTTTTCTTGCGGTCGCCATATCCAATCATCATTTAAATCTCAATTTTTTTTTTCTTTCAGGCAATGTTGCCATTCTAATTCTTAGTTTTTGATCGTTTATGAATAAAGTTTTGATAACTGTCTAATTGTGTACTTGTCACAGTCAACAGATTTAAAAGATAATTTCTAAATTTTCTATTTTCAAAATGTTAATATGATCAATCTATAATTTTGATAATTCTATTAAAACACATCTTTGAATTTATTACTCAGGGTACTATTAAAATTTTTAAGGATATGCATTTAAAATAAAGAAATTCGTATTTTTTCTGACTTACTCTGTATAGCTAAAGAAATAGTTTTATACCTCCACGACACGTTGTTTTTGATTACAAGAATATGTAATAGTTTTTGAGATATTCGTAATATTTCAAGCGTTTTTGACATCGTGTACAATAATGCTTTACAATTTAATAACCATCAATCAATCTGGAAAGCTGTCCGAACTCTGTACACAAATCATCCGACAAATTTACAACAGGTTGCATCTCGCATAAATTTCCATCCCGAAACACAAATCAGTCTAATTATAACTGGGGATCATAACTATCAAGACGGTTCACTAAATGCAACTTGTGCACTACTCACTAACGTCAAGTCGACTTAGCACGCCTTTCAATTAAATTCCATTAACACAGCAAAGCCAACAACTTCCTGACTTCCGAAACTAAACCTTAAAAGTCATCCCCAACCCCGATGGTACGTCTTATCTTCTTATTTTCTCCGTGCATGGCGCTGGTGTCCAACTAAGGACGACGTCATGGTTTGAGTTGAACGCGCTGGATTCGATTTTAAACGCTGACCGCACGTAAACGCTAAATACTGCACGGCGAACTTCATATGGTGGATCCGCCGGTTGCGAAAGTTAAGCCGACACAATAGAATCAATATATCTCGTACATTAAGCTCGTCGAGGCGATAAATTGGCTAATAAGCGGATAAATTCAGGAGAAACGCGCTTAGAATCGTAACCGGTATGTAATACTGCATTGCTACATTCTGGACACATCGTCGTAATAACAAAGGGTATTGTTTACTGGTTACAACATAATTATGTCGATATCGAGAATCTATTCCGAGTTCGTGCCAGGGATGCAGAATAGAAATTATGAGTATTTTGCGTAAATCTTGAAAAGTGACTACACTGATTTCACAACCGTCTTCTGTTTTGTTTTTGTTTGTTTGTGAAGCCTCCTAAAATATAACTGAAGAAGAAGCAATTATGGTGAAACTATGTTGCATAAATTTGAATATCTGGTCACGTTAAACAGTATCAAAAATAGAAATCTTAAGATAAAAAATCTTAAAATTCCCTATTTGATCGGCCATGACAGCAAACTTTCTTTACCTCCTTTCTTTTACAGATTATATTTTTAATTTTTACACAAAAATTCTTTAATTCCCTTCGAAATATTTCCCCTCAAAGCTACACTTCCTAGTCTTTTCTTGCATTATTCTAAAAAATGTTTAAATTCATCTGTTACGATCTTACTTTTGTTTTCACCTCACCCACGTTGGCAAAGCCTCTGCCTTTCAGGTTCTTTTTCATCCGTGGAAATAAAAACTAGTCGCACTCAGCTGAATCAGGTAAATAGGCCGGGTGGGGGAGTCTTACTGTTTTTTATTAAAAATTAGCGCACCGTAAGGTCTATGTGAGCTACAAACTTTGCACTGACCCTTCTCATTTTCAAATCCTCCTTTAAAATTCGTTGTACCGAGCTTCAACTTACCCCTGCCATCGTCGACCTTCAAATACAATTTTGCCATTGAAGAAGTTGAAAGACGTGTATAGTGTAATTAGTCGTCATTAGACAATTCATCTCCTTTGAAAGGGGAAAGCCATTTGTATCGGGTGGCCAAATAAGAGTGGCAGACGGCTATATGTCAGAAACTAGCGATCACAAAGCTAATCTTTTTTAGTAAATGTGTCCAAAAGTAAATATTGGAAGTGATTTTGTAGTTTGTAAGATGGCGTCACGATTAAGTATAAAATTATAGTTTTCATCGTGTTTTTTCTCATTATCGAAAATCTATGTATTCTACTTCCAAAGCAATTCCTTTTACTTTGTGTTAAATATTTTGTCGTATCGTCAATTGCTTTTTTTTTAATAAATAAATAAGGTTACTACTATTAGACTTAAGCGGCTCTTAAAATGTTGGTCATGCTTCTTCAGTTGTAAGATAGTTTGATAATTAAAAGGGTAATAAAAGAAAATTCAGAGCATTAACAAAACGGTCGAAGGGATGAGCCTTGGAGATGTTGTTGCATGAGGTACCTTTTTTTATTTTGCATGTTTTATCATTCAAAGACTACCGTAAAGCGGTTTTGGTTACTTTTGGGCACCTCCTCTTATTCAATCGAAGGATTATTATTTGTTCTTGTTGTTAGATTTTATTCTATGTTTCACTGTAATTTTAGGAAATTACCTACCAAATTTTTACTTTCTAACTAGATAAATACTTGAGTATCGTTTATATTTACATCTTCATTTGACGGTAACTCCTTCAAGTTAAATTATGTCTGTTTTACAAATCGATTGCATGCAAAACATTATCAATTCAGTTAGCCTTAAACGCTTTCCCAGATGTCTAATTCTAAACTATTTTTTTTTTCTCATCGAACAAAACGCTGATATCCCCGTCGATCCAATTTCTTATCTTTATATCTGCAACGGTAACACGTGTACCCATAACAATAATAATAACATCAGAAGAAGGTTGTTTAAAATCTTCCAAAATCCCAATCTCTCAATATAGCCAACCTCAGTAAAAACTCTGCAGAAAATATAAAATCTTTACGATAAAGTAATTTTAGAGACGCCATTACTATTTACGAGCAACCCGGAAGATACCATGTTAACGTTTTTAGTCTCCTTCCCAAAACGCATATCCAATATACATCCTGGTTTTACTAACTATCCATATAATTCTAAAAAAAACTAGCCAATGTGATGTAACCAGAAAAACTATAATACGCAGGAAGATGCAATTTTGTTATTATTACGCCTGAAAGTAAGAGAAAACCGCATGTAGGTAGCATTAACATCGTAAAGGGACCATAAACGGATCCGATGACAGTCGTAAAGACGTCCGATCGTAAAAGGTAGAAAGTTTTCGTTGTTTTTCGCGTAACGGCCAAAAACAGGTAAGAGCTATGACATGACAGGATTTCATTGGATAGTATTGAGAAATTCTGCTTCTCGTATGAAATGTAAGCTCTGCATGTTTGCGGTAAACAGATATTTTGGTTTTATACTTATACGCAGAGTTGTAAGTGTTGGCGGGGCGTTATTGTGTGTAGGTCCCTGGTCTATACAGCTTGATTCACTTTCGAGTCTTATCGGGAGAATTTTAATTATTATTGACGGTTGGTTTAAATTTGGGATTTGTTATGAACCCAAAGAAAGATTTTTTGTTTTATTTTTATCTCTAGTACCTTTATATGACGTTCCGGTTGTTTCTGGCCATCATCGACTTTCTTATTTCTTATTGGACTTGACACCGTCAGAAAGAATGTCTTTTAGGTTTTAATCGTGTATTGCGCGTTGACCAAAGTTTTTTTATATTGTGCTTTAATTGACGAAGAGTACATTTTAAGATTAAATAAGTTTATTGTTCAATAATAATAGAAAAATGTCGTATATCAACGAAGAGAAACGAGATATGTTTTGTTCATTAAACCGAATTCTAAGAATAACGACTACATTGTATCTTCAGTAATAAGCGAGGAACGCATAATGCTCGTCGAAAATGAATCAGCCTGTAGAGTTCGTCTACAAATATTTCTGTCTGGGGGCACCCGTAGACAAGGTTCGCCTAATAACTTCCGACAAACACAGATATAAAATGATGATTTTTTTCTTAGTAATGTTTATTTAGTAAAACGTGTTGTTTAACTTAAATTTACGAAAAGGTGCCTGGGCGTGATATACGTACATTTATTCGTTTTAGAAAATTTTACGTTTCGCTCGGGAATTGCCCAGTCAGGATACGAAAGGCGGCAAGTCTAGCGCGTCAGTATGCCGAGAAGGCCGTTAATTAATGAGTCGCTTCGATGCGGTTTTCAAACCACGTCCCTCACAACTCCATCTCCACCGTTTTTCGATCAACCACCCCATCCCTCGTTTCACGTGGCGTATATATGAACATACACATCGATCGGTACTTCAGTTTCGAGCGGTTTCGTCTTCTCCGAAATAATTATAATTAAAGTAAGAGCGAAAACAGGTACGGAAACCACTAAATTTGCAAGTCGACTCGACGTAGATGCGATAATTGAACGCGATAACGTTTACGTCGCTTTGGGGAGATAATAAATATCACCGTCGAAGTGGAGAACTTTTCTGTTTGGACCGTTGAGGGATGCACATGAACGGCAAACTCGATCAGGAAACTAAAAAGATGGTTTTAAATTTTTTTCAGTTATTACCAGGGTAGTCTGAAAAGTTTCTAGCCTAACATAGAAAGAAATACCTTTTGTCCACAGAGTTACCTTCAGGATAGACAATGGTTTATGGATTGTAGCAGAGAACGCCAAGGTTCAGCGTTGGAACCAATTTTGTTTATAATTTATGGTAGATAACATTAACATTAAATGGCAGATTATACTTCCAACCTTCTCCCATCTAGTCATTAAGAAGAACTTCAAAAAAAAGTAGACACTGTTACGCGATGATTTGGAAGAAATTAGCTAAAATTAAATGATAAAAAAACGACCAATCTGTCAATCAGTAGGAAGTATTCACACGGTAAAGTTTCTGAGAATAGTTTTGAATAGCCATTTAAAATAGAGGTTTCACGTCGACTATATTCTGAGTGCACTGGCAACATTCATATATATGATCAAAAGAGTAAGGCAAGTTTCCACCTATTTGGCAGCGCATGCTACCTACTTTGGTCATTTCTATTCGGGTCCTATATATGGTATTATAGTATGGGGATCCTCTGGAGAAGCTAGAAAAAATTTCAACGAAGACAAGCAATTAGAGCACTTGCTAGACTAAGATCCAGAGATAGTTGTCGCTAAGTATTTAGGGATCTTGCTATACTTACCATTCCATGCACCTTCATACTAGCCTTCTGTACGTCCATAGAAACCATAACCTTTCCTCTAAGCACGTCGACGTCTATAATTACCTAACAAGAAATAAAGATAACCTGTTGCACGATTTCTACAATATGAAAAGAACCAAAACCAGTACAAATGATCTAAGCTTTTAGATTTTAGTCTGCCACAAGTATGTAAATATTAAAATATTTAAAATAAAAGGTATTGGCTAAAGAGGATTTCAGAAGTTACCAATTGTTTCCCTATTTCGTTGAATTATTTTTTTATTTATTAGTTGTTATCTGCATCTGCTGACCATTTTCTTTTGCAAAGTAATCTTTAAAAGTAGACGTAGAAGTATTGCCCCCGCCAAAAGAATATGCGGGTTTTCCCGAAAACTCATCACCAACCCCCGCGTAACGGTGCTTGATTTCAGCGACGTCTATTAATAAAAAATGAAAAGTTTGTCGCCGTCTTCAGGATTCGAAAGGAACGAGGAAACAAAAGACTTATTCTTATCGCCGCAGTTGCTGGAAAGTTTCATATCGATCCCTTACGGATCTACTCTGTGATGGAATATCGGAAAGTTCTGAAAAAAAAAGAAGTCAAAGACGAGAAGAGAACGTATCTCAGAACCTAGTGCCGATATTTTAGCTGTTACCTACTTACTTTACTTTAGTTCAGTTGCTATCCCTGTACTGGATACTTTGATGGATTATAGTTGAGACATAAGTTATTTCAATTCGTTGTACGCGGATTCGAATGGTTAACCTTGAGGCAAATCGATGGCCTTTAGAGTAATGGGGATTTGGAGAAGTTTTATAAGTATCTGGGTATATAAAGTTCCTTGGGTACAAATGTTTTTAACAAGGTTACATCTAAGTTTATTTAAAGTAAGTTTTAATGCGGAATTGAACATTGTGTTTACGCATAACTTTTCTAATACAATTTTCAATTAACTTTGGCGATTCAATAATCTCTTCTTCATACCTACGTACTTCAAATTGAGTGAACAACTTTAATTGCTTAGACGAGAGTCCCTATGACAACGTTTCGTTTATCCGTAGGTAATCGATGCCGGTTTAATTGCATCGCGCTCTAGATCTTTACATCGCCAATCTACTCACTGCTCTCTTTTCTAATCCTTTGATTTCTTTCCCGTTGAAATCGTCTCTGTGAAAGACGAAGCGGATCCGGTGAATTGAATTACTTTTCTATTTGTTCTTGGGATTAGCGGTCCGAGGTACAGGTTAATTGCAGAGCAGCGTATTATTGAATTGTTGACCTTAAATGAAACTGGGAAATGGAAATAAGTGTGATAGGTTTATCTGTGAAAACAGAATATTGATTTGAAGACAATGTTTCTTGTTGAAATTTAAAATGCAATCCGCTTGTACCAGCTTATCAGCCGCTTTATTGCCTTTGCCTGCAGTGTCTTTGTGAACCATATCATCAACCCATGTGGTACCGTTGATCTGATGACTCACTGTGGAAATGTCTTACTTACTTCTTAACAAAATTACTGAATAAACCTATGTCCTCAAATGAAGTGTAAGGGTAGCGTCTTATATTTTTAAGAACAACCACTAGATTTTCGCAAAATTTGGAGTGTGTTATTTTTGAAACAATGACAACACTGAAATTGGGCGAGCAGTTTGTTCATAGTGAGCGTTGCTTAAAAGCAATTTTGTAAAAAAAAAATGGGGATTCTACATAAAGGACTTCGCTGGTTGATATTTCACGATTTTAATAAAGGCGTAACATAAAACAACAATGACTTGAACCTCTTCGATAATGAAACACCATTAAAGAAGACCGTTTACAACTAGTTTGAAGAGTTTCTTTATGGTGGTATTTCCGTCAGTGATGAATTTCGTGAAGGTCGAGCAAAATCGGTTGTTTCGAGAGACATTGATGCTGTGCGCAACATAATTGAAGAGGATCGGCATGTGACTCACAATGAGCTAGAGGCATCCGTAAGCATATCGCAGACTGCAATACATTCGATTTTGCATGAACATTTAGATGTGAAAAGAATCTGTTTTCAATGGATTCCGCTTAATTTGACTCGAGAACAAAAGAGTCTCGCGTCAATTCGTATAAGGAAATTCGACAGAGGAACTTCAAAATCCGTATGCAACGTCGTAACAGGGGATAAAGTTTGAATATATTCGTACGGGCCACAAACTGAGCAAAAAACTGTTTGTATTCCCGGTAATCGGAGCCAACAAACGTTGTTCGCTCAAGAAGCACTTCCAAGAATACGATTTCTTGTTGTATTGGACATTTTGGAAGCATTGTTTTGGAAGATTAAAAAATAGCAACGCTGAATGGTATCCAACAATTTGTTAGCTATAAGATATAGATGAAATCAAGAAAAACAATCGACAATGGCGCATTATCCTTCATCATGACAACGCCAGCTTTTTATCGCTTCAAGAAGCTGTTGAGATCTTCAAAAACCATGTGCTGGATGAAAAAATGTTTCGGGAATTTGTACCAATTTAGTTTTTCTTTCGTTGGGCGTCGACAATTACCGTACTACATATGTTTGGCCAACTATGTAATTCTTTTGATTTGCAAAATACTGCTGTAATGTATGAATACACTACTATACACTAAAAAGCTAAAATATCTAAGTGTGTGACTTTCTTGGTTTAAACATGTATTTTTTTGAATTAATGAAATGTGAACATTTGGGATTACTTTCTATCGAAAACGTCATGCAAAGCCTCTCTGTTTTATAAATAGAGGCATAATTACACTCAAGTGCAAAAAAATCGATCCATTTGAATTTTTTCCACCTCAGGCCCTTTTGAGAGCTTGCATACGTCCCGGCATGGGGTTAATTAAATGTTGAACATTTTTTTGGTCCAATTGCCCCCATTTTGTCTGAAGTGCCGCAGCAAGTTCTCCCAAGTTATTTGTATATGACCTTGGGACCGCAAGCTGATCAGTTTAAACGCAGACCCTATAAATAGTACAAAACCGCGTGCTCTTTTAAAAGTCAGAGGACTTAACTGCCACCAATTCAATACGAACTTCGCTACTTATTCCAGCCCAAACCATAACGAAGCTTCTGCCCTAGTTGCATCCGTTGGAGATAAAAATGCTTTTTAGAAAGAAAACTGGAGAAGTTTCCTGGGTCAGCTGTTAGAATGACCCTTTTTAACTGTGAAAATATCTAGGTAAAATAATAAATACAAGGTACACTGAACACCTTTTCGATTATCGACCACTAATTTGTTAACAAAAAACATAATTTCTTGTCTGCTAGCAAAATACAAAATAAAAAGAAAATACGGCGAATGAAACAAAATTTTTTTCTTAATCTCAAAATACGTATGAATGTAGAATATTGTTTCCCCTTTCATTCTATTAATTACCGAAAGATAAATCCAACTATGTACATGAACAATAGTTCCAAATAATAGTTTCCAAATCAACCTTATCCACCCACGACGCAACTTCTTAGAGAAATTAATTAATTTCACCTCAATAATAATTCGTCCTCATCTTTCTCGTCTATTATTTGTCCGTCTGTCAGTGGTTGGTAGCGCACATGATGAAATATGCCCATCAACGTGAGAGAGTGGATTCCTCGTAGATCCAAATATCAATCAACGTCCTCCCATCCAAGAAAGTCCTCCTATTCTGCCCTCCAGACCTATCCTATCGATAATGTAGCCGATCCTTAGCTGAACGTTGTCGGTCACCCTCTCGCTTGTGTTTCAGTCTGGACGGTCGAATTAAGCAGAAGATAACATGACTCGGCGTATTTTCAACGCTTTTGTACGCTCAAATACATTGGCTAACTAATACGTACTGGTTTCTTGCCGTTTTTGCTTTTTCTCTTGGTTTAATCGCCGGTCCGTTAGAATCATTGATTTGAGGTTATATTTTCCGTTATTCTTTCTACTGTGATCGCGAAACAATACCATTGATTAAACCCATGTAATAAATTAAGGGCCATTGTCTGTATTTGAAAACGTGTGCGACTCGATTAAATACAATACAATAAGGATTTTATCCAGCGTCATTAGCGTGGTTCCGACCGTATTTTAACTCTACCTTGAGTCACCGAGTAGGTAGAAACATGTCCGTGAAGCTATTTATCATTATTTTCTCAGTTATTGTTTCTATGCATTTTCTGGTGTGTTCCCTAAAGCGGTCCTTGCGTACGTTATCTCTTAGTAGACAGTCCGAGAACTGCTCGAGGGATGGCTTAGAGAACAGCGCTCGGTTTATGTCGCTGCTTTCTAAACGGCAGGTATGTGTTTCTTGGCACAAGAGGACGCCAAGAAATGTCTAGCTCATCGCTTCGAAATGGTAGAGTTAAAATACTCTCGGAACCACACTGATGACGCCGGATGGGCAGAAACTTGTACAGGGAACTGTATTGCGACCCATATTATTCACGATATATGTGATTATTTGTTTGAGTTGGATATACAGCGTACAACAATAGCCTTCACTGACGATACAACTATTTTTCATGAAGCAGACAGGCCATTTTTTGATTATATTACTATGAGCAGTAATTGCACTGCATTCAGTGACTCACACAGTATATTGGAAATAATGATAGACTATCGTCTAAATGCTGAAAATTTCAGTATATAAAGCAATGCTTTGATGTAAAACGAATAAGAATATTGTATCAAGCACTAATTAAGTCACAGTTATGCTGTGTGCTGTCCGAAATTATACGCTGAAAAACAAATACTTGATATTCGACAGTTATTTTAAGAGTCAGCATCTAAATAGTAATTTAAAAATAAACCTATCACACACCGATGGAACTGGAAATAGACAATTTACGATACCAAAAGTAACAAGTTATTCAAGAGGTTACCTATACATCTAACACAACAAAAGTATTTGCATTGATACCTACCAAAGATATACAAACAGTTACTAACTTACAGCTATTTAAAAAGAAACTAACAATCTACGCATTAAACCACCGATTAGAAACAGAGATCCATAACATTATCCACCAGCTATTACAGTTAATCAAAACTTAATCGTGATTAACTCGCTATAATACCGCAAAAAAAACATTCCAATAAACTTCATCGGACGGACATGACATTTTTTTCCGGGCGGCGATTCATTGACATCACTTTTCCCGGCCTATTAAGACGCTAGTGGGCAAAAACACGCAACTCGTCGATATTTTTGCGGATAGACAAAAATACTTTCGTACTGCTACTACTCAAAAGAAAACTTAATCAAACTTTTGTACGCAACGTCTTGTTTGGGAACTGACAGGTATTATATCCGCGGCGCCCCATGGAGTTTTTTCTGTTGGAAACTTTTTCGGATATTTTGACTTGGGTTTACGAAATATTACGTTATTATTTTGCGAATATAAATAGCTTTTTCTGATAGGTACGCCTACTGTGAGATCATCTTCTATAGCGACGTGGTATCGGAATATATAACTGTTATGCTTTCTTTTTCTTACATGTTTTTTATCTTTAATTCTAGTAATTTCAAATTAAATTTAATCCAAGGTTATCGCATCTAGAAATTAGCTGATTTCGGTGTATGCAGTTATTATCTTCAAGAAATCATTACCTTTTGAAAATACTTCATCACTTGGTTGTTATTGCAGTTTGGTGCATTACCTAAAGATCGTTTTTACGTAACTTTAACTTACAAGTAAATATTAAAGTTTAGTAATAATAGGAAACTTGGATTAAATATTTGAAAATTCAGTCGTATCAAATTCTTGGTTGTCCTATCCGGAATGGCGTCCAAATAGATCAGTTGATCGGTAACTTCAAAGCATAAAACTACTAATATCTCAAAATGCATGATCAGGTAAACTTAATCAGTGTCGGATCTTAAAATATTAACAAGTTCATTGGATCATCGGACAGTCATCAGCAAAAACGCAATCTAAGACTAAGTTGCAAACTAATGCCTTCGACAAACAATTCTGTTGAATATTTATTTTAGCAGAAAATCCTTTTTCTTTCTTCTACTTAACTTTTAGTTTTGTACAAGTAATTAGAAACGTTAGTTAGTTAGTTCATTTATCAGAAAACTAATCATTCAGTACAAGTAATACTCAGTTTTTTTTATTATAAAATTGTTTCCGACCCTATTGATTCATTTGTTTGTCGTAGTTTAATTTCACTTAAATAAATAAAGAGGCGACATAAGATTAAAATTAAAGTTGAAATCGCCTCCAATTATAATGTATTTATTCTGTTTTGTAATTAAATTAAGTAGTAAGTCTAATCTGTCAGCAACAACTGTTAATTCAGAGTTTGGAGGACTGTAAACAGCTACAATTATATTATTTACGATAGATATTAATTCAATGCCACACAATTCCACAACATTTGTAAGTGAAGTCATCTCTAGGTTTTGATTTAATACGGTTGTAAGAGTAACAGCAACACTGCCATGTTCGTTTTTTAGTCTACAAAAACCCGACACTAGAGTATAGTTGTTTAACGTGAGAAGACGCAATTGTTCATCACTTTACCAATGTTCACTTAGAAATAAAATGTCGATGTTGTGAGTTGCTAGGATCACTTCGAGTTGGTTGATTTTATTAGTTATGCATCGAATATTTTGATGCATTAAGCGGATTTGTCTTGTGTGGATATGATGAAAAAATCTGTGAATAGGTTTCAGGGAATTCACTGTTCAGCTGCTCACATTTTACATATGTTTTTTAGCTTCGGGTAATTTATTAGTTGTTCAGGTTTCATATCTGGCACCAAACAATAAACTCGTAGATGACAGATTTTTGAAACACCTTGTAGAGTGTTGCTTTCATTATTTCCAACAATGACATTCCAGATACAGCCCAGTCATTATTGCTCGCATTATTATCAAAAGTACTTTCCTTAGTTGTATCGTATAAAAGTGTAACATTTTGTTCTTGCGTCTTTGTAGATGTAGTTGACTTGGTCTTAGTGGTTTTTTTCTTTATTTGTGTTTTTTACTGCTTTTGTATGTTAGAAGCTTTAGGTGTTCTAACATTTGTTTGGATATCTTTATTTGTTAATAATTTAATAAATTCTATGTTACCCTCTTTTAGAATTTGAATCTCATTTTTTAATTCACTAATAGAATGTAGAAGTTGCTTGGCTTCATTTCTTACAACAGAGCAATTATTTCTTTTAGTTCACCACTCTTAATTATAATAACTACTTCTTCACTCTTATCAGGATTAGCTCTAGTCTCTGTAGACATTTTGTACACCAGGAAAGTTAAATTATGCTTTCTTTAGTAAATACACTATAACGTCCCCGAACGTTCGAGAAACAACATATATATATATATATATATATATATATATATATATATATATTAATATGTTTGCTATTACATCCCGTACCCTTTTCTTTAGAGTTTTTTTTCCACATAAGTTTAAAGCAAAAAATAGGTCATGTAGACTACATGCTTGTTCCAACTCCTTCCATCCTACCAAAATTCTTTCTCTAACGTTGATGTTCTCCGGTTGCCCACTGAGGTTTTCAACGACCACCGATTAAGACTAATAAAATTGCATTGTAACTAAATCGTATCATTTGGTTTGGATCTTCGAGGATTTTAAAATAACCTCTAAGATCATTCAACCTGCTTATGAATGGACGTAAAGAATGGATTATTCCCAGCAGAACTTCTACATTATCGATATTAGTTTGTTAAACTAGAATTTAGAGATGTAACAGCCTCTTTTCTACCCCTTCCAAAGTTCTTTTCCTTGTGCTTACTTTCCACCTATCCCAGAATAACTCTCTCATTATTTTCCAAGTTTTAAATCTCCTTAGAAGTTACTAGACTTGCGCTTCTCATTACGCTTAAAAATTTGATACATAGACTTTAAAACAAACTTCCAAACTACTGGAATAAATCAGAAAACATGCCGCCGAAATGCGTTAAACAAATTTTCCTTCCACGACACTAATTGCTTCAAACACAGTTTTAACCCTAAATTAAAGTTAGTTGGACAATTAATCTCGTCACTATGACGGTGAACTTCCGACCTCAAATAAGGTCTCAACGAACCGACAATGTAAAAAAGGCAAATAACATCGTAAAAGCTGTGCTAAAAAAAGAAGAGTGTTAAAAATGAGAAATGGAAAGAGCCGAGTTGCAACGTACCTCTCGAGAAGAAAAAAAAAACGAAGGGGAAGCTAGAAGATGAAGCTCTACGAATTGCTCTCGATTTTTTCCCTTCGAATATACGCGTACAATAACGAAATTTTATAGGCCACTGCATGTAAGTCGTAAAAACCGTTTGTATATACATTTATTAAAGTTTCGAAACTTCGTGTGTTCGCCTCGTTTAGTTGGTCGGCTGTAGTTTTATGACATTCTTTTAAAAAGTTTCCGAGAATGCGATGAGATGCTATTCCGGTGAAGCAAAGCGAACACAATGTCTTTATTTTTAGAACGCGGAGTCGTCTATCATATTGTTATCATCGGGTTGTACTCGCAGATTTCCGAACTACTTTGAGGGTTGCGATTAAGACATTACTCAATTTTTGAGAACCATTTTTTAATTCATTACAGTAATATTTTGTAACAATCCAATGTTTTTAAAAAAGATTAATTATTTAAATTTTTGACTATATCCATGAAAGATGTCATAACAACTAGTAGAATGCCAAATTTACCGGTAGAGAATTATGCAGCGTGGCGCCTCCACCAATATTACATACTTTACTTTATAGCACAAGTACATTGTTTACATTTTTGGCAAATTACTAAAACATTACGCAAAGGTCCATTCCAACAAAGTTACCGTCTCTCCTGTTTTATACAATGACGATGCTTTGGATTCTTCTCTTCTTATAAAGTTGTTCCGTAAACCGGGACACTTATGTGATTATGTGAATAAGTTGTATTGCTATATACATCAACGATTCTTATAAAATGATTATCGTTGCGCTTATAAAATATTAATAATAATAATAATAATGATAATAATAATAAGTATTTATTATTATTATCCAACAGGTTTAAACCTAATAACAGCCCCAATAATAATTAATTGGTTTTTATTAAAAAAACGACATGACACGGTCCGAACCGGAACACGTCTGAAATTCTCATTCTTACAGTAAGAGTATTCGGCCGTGTCATCATGGAAAACCGTTAAATGAATACCTGGAACAAATTAAAGGAAAACGCTTCAAATAAGATTTTGCGCGTTTGAAGACTTTACCTTTGTTCTTAGCGGTCCTTGTCTCTTTGTCACTTTAATTACGGTGTGCTGGAGTTAACTTGGAACTCTTGTTTTTGTATCTTTTCTTTGTTATGTTCTGTTATTAATGTAGCAAAGTACGTACTTTGAAACTTTCTTGTTTAAAACTACATCTGCTTCGCACAGAATTTAGCTAATTTATTGTAAAACCCTTCGAAAATAGAAAAGTTACATATTTGCATTGCATCATCCGATTAGAATCTAAAGATTTCAATACGTTTCCTTCTTAGAAGCTGGAACCTCTTCGACTCAACTCAAACCAACTCTCAAGTATCGAGAGTATAATTCATTTCGTCTATTTTCCTTTTGGCACCTACTGCATTATACTCCGTTTTTTACGCCAATCTCAACGAGACGTCGGCGTACTCTTTACGACTCGTACAGCTTCAGAAATACGGTACCCCGCTAACAGCACCACGTCCACGGAGAGCGCAATTCTAGGTTTTATGCGTTGCGCTCGAAATTTAATATGATACAATTCAAGGGAGATGACGCGATAGAGACGACTATCGCGTCGTACTTGCACGTCATCCAATTTACCTTAGATAAGTCGCGAGAGGAATTGCAGAATTGCGGTATTTCTTCTTCTGCTCGTAAGAAACCTTACGCGTTTGATGACGAAGGAGGAGTAGCGTTTGAATCGGATGAGAAAAGGACTGGATATTCTCGTTTCAAGTGGGAAAAGGGAAAAAGGAAGAATAAAGGAGAATGAAATGCATGAAGCAATTGAGTAATGGTGACGAGATGCAAGAAGGAGGTACATCGAAATTTGCAAATGCTTTCCGTAACACGTTATTGCTTTTATATTTGTATATTTTCGCGAGCTAATTTTATCAATAAATATACATACCGGGTTCTTTTTCTTAACATCTTACTCTATACTGTCTCCAAACTTTCCACCTAACTTCTAACCGCAAAAAACCTTTTCCCCAACATAACACGACTTATTTATTAATTTATATCCCCGCTAACTAGAAAAAAATAACTTTTTAAAACTTTTTCCTAGCATGTCCGACCAAACTCCTCCCTACCCCGCCTCTCTGTATTATTTATGACGCGTTACCTGCGGTAGTAGTGTCCCTCAGCGACTAAAAAGTTTCAAAATAACCGCCGCTGGCTTCCCTAGCGACCTCTGCGGCGTTAGACGACAAGAGCCTTAATTAAAACCCGGATCCGATCGCAGAAAACTACCCCCCAAACTATGCGGCCGGAAACCTTTCCTCATGCGTTTAATTAAATTTTGGGCCGTAACGAGGACGAATATTATGATTTTGCGGATTGATGAATTTGTAAAGAAGGCGATGGGTGTAAATTTTAAGAGGTTTGCGATAATAAATTCTGCGGAATTGCTATAAAAATCATGGATGTAGTGTTAAACAAAAGGTTAAATCCGAGATATTAGCCTAGCAGTATTTTGCGATTGATTGCAGTCTCTTTCTTCAGCTGACAAATACAGGGAGATGTTAATGATTTTCATGAAGAAACGTAGTTTTCTTAGCGATCATATCAATGCTTACCTCCACTTTTCAAATAGACTAAATTAACTCTATCAGTGGCATAGACTTAATATGTGTTCAGTAAGCGTAATATTCGTATGCTACACTCTACAATTTTTAAGTAAACACAAGGCTTGCAATAAAAATCTAATTTTTATAAATGATTCACTAATGCAAAATAATTTTTTTTGTTTCTATTTTTTTTTTTTAATTACAGCAGTATAGAATAGCTTGGAATTTATAAAATATGGAGTATTTACATTCATATTTTCAAGAAATGTGCACCGCCATTATTGACACCATCTCTAAAGGTTTTTTTCATATTGCCGAAAACATAAATTAATTGTTCCTAATCGATGCTTGCAATAGCGGCAGTAATTTCTTAGCTCTTCTATCGTATGCAGTATATTTTATTTTTTAGATTTCCAAATAATAAATTATCCAAGAGTGTCAAATCTGGTGATCTTGCTGGTCTGCATCCCGCACTAATGATTTTGTCATCATAAAACCCCCTAAAATAACGTATACATTCTAATAAGTTTATCTAGTCTGACAAGTGAGACCATGCCTCATCAGAAAAAGAAGATAGATATAGGTTTTCAAGTTCTGATTGAACCAATGACAATAATCAAGTCTTCTCTCCAAATGTAATGATAGTAATCGGGTGATTTTTCTTTACAAACACTTCCTATTTGATGAAAACATGCAACGATTCTATAAACATAACGTTCCTGGTTTGCGTTGTCGATTTCTTAATCAGGAAACAGCACAAATTTTTTCTAGACAAAGTACCGCCCTCTTTATTCCGTTTTCCATTTCGAAAATAGTTCCCTAAAATAAATTTCTCATACTCAATAGAAAAGGGCATTTCTATAGCCTGTTTCACTAAAAAGAAATGAGCTCGACAGAAAGTACCATATTAGCAGCAAAATACTCTACGTCTACATTACAAATTTCCATTATTCTTGAATCAAGTGTACTTTATACTAAATGGTAATTTTCCCCTTTCAATATTGCGTGACAAAAGCCAACAATGGGCGTGCACCCTTACGAAATGTTTTTCGAACCAATTAATTCCTTAACCCGAGATACCACTGAAGTACAATTAATTAAGCTTAGTGGTAGTTATAAAGAAGAATTGTCACAAAAAAGAAAAGTTGTATGACTGTGAAGTAAAATGTAATTTCCTCCCTAAAAGGAAGCCATACATTTTCCTGCCTTGTTATACAAATAAATATTATTACCTATCACGTTATATGGTTTTGTATCTGCACCTTCTTCTTATTTCCAGGCTAAAACCTCCTCCACTCACGTCTTGAAGGTCTTGTAACACTTCCCGGTGTCGATCCTCCTACCCGGACCACCAACAACCATAACAGTGGCGTCCGTAACTGGAAGGCAAGCGGGGCAGAAAGCGGCGGAATGCACACCAATGTGCACCACGCTGACCGAAACGAGTGGCGTCTGCCCCCCGACGAGACGCTCCAAGTTGCTGATCCCAAGGCCAAAAAGGCCGAGGTAGGTGAGGAAGAGGTCAGTACTCCGATTTTATCTGAAGCAAAGCATCCCCGTTTCGACCGTGGTCATGATAGCGGCGATGAGTCTTTTGACCGAGTGCATCTCTACAGCTCCTTACTCTTGCTAGTTCGAACTTATTTTCTTGAGAATTGATCATGCGGTTTGCAATGTTTTAAGCAAGTTGAAAGGTTTCAAGTTCCCAATGACAAAGACACATTCGATACAAAATATAAATATATGGTTGGTTTGAAATATTATCATTACTTTAGATTATCTTGCCAATCAAATTTTGGTTTGCAAAATACTCTTTGAGTAATAGTTCTTATTTTCTATAATTTCCAAAAATGAAATTGGCTAGAATTATCTTGCTTAAAATCTTCCAAACCGTAAACCTAGTGCATTTGGAATGCTGGAACATTGCTGGTATGTATTTTCGAAAGCAAGAATTAAGAATTTGAATTGAATGAGTACTGACTGAAAAATAGTTTTAGTGCAATCGTATTTCTTTAGAATTTAAGTTGTAGTGATTAAATAGGAGATAAAAAAAGGTTAGAATTAGAACTAGCAGATGGCATCTAAAAATTCCCGAAATTTTAATCACCTCCATCATGTTCAAAATAATTTCGTGGGGCGTGCAAACAGCGACTCCAGCGCTTTTGCCACAAAAGTTAATCCGGAGATTTTATTTCGTCAATCTGTTCAACACCGACAGTAATGCCAAATCTTTGCAAAATTTTGGGAATCATTAGGTATTACCTGGTAGTATCACATTAAATGTAGGTTACTTCTGTTAACCAATCGATTATAACTGAAAATATGCAATTTCCTTGGTACTTTCCGACGTAACTAACTATATGAAAAATGTCCCGCAGTAAGGAATCAAACCCGACATCTTCCGTTTGCTAGACGGGTGTACTAACCACTACACCTTAGCCACCTATCAAGGACGTTCCCTTTTGAATACCTTCCTGCAAATATATTATAATATTTCGTTTAGCAAACCGGAGATATTAGGTTCTACTCTTTGCCGCGGGACATCTTTCATATGATTAATTATGACCCATAATATCAAGAAAATTCGAGATTTTCACAATTTACCGACGGAATTCAGATTATATCAATTAATTGTAACCGAATTTGGGGAATCAATAAAGCCGGAACTTTTGTCCAGTTAATTGTCAATATACAATGGCTCCATCATTACTTTGTATAAGGACTTATAACCTACATTTACTAACAGAAAAATTGTCTATGATAGCTTCATTTGAATCTTCTTAATCTAGCTTAAATTTTGAGATAATCGAGACTCTTTGAGATTCTTGCGAAATGCCGATGGTTCTTTAACTTCCAAAATCTTAAACCAGGGGTTCCCAAACTTAATCAGTCCGTGGCGTACTTATAGGTTTAGTAGTTTCTCCTGGCGCTCTTATCAAAATATGTGTACAATTACATAAATCAGGTACAGAATGGCAAAGGAATTAAAACAATTCTTAAAATAAAAATTGAATTACGAGAACCGTCAGAAAATATAAAAAAATATGAAATAAATGGTGAAAACTCAACGACAAATAAGTCAATGTGACGCATAAGCTTGTTGATCGTTACTTCGCATAGAAAGGTTGTCGCAAGTGGAATGAGGATCCTTGCAACAATTGAACTTATTTATTCATTTTTGATTGATATCCAAAACTCCACCAAATCGGAAGACTTTGTTTTCAGGTTGTTGATGCATCTTTCCTTCCTGCGAAATGAGTTCTCGTGGAGCTTGACCTGAAACAACGACTTTATTAGAGGTCGTGTATTTGGGCAATTCAGAGAAACAGTGCTGGCCGCCATCCTCATTGATTTTTCTTATTCACAACTACACCTTTTTCTTAAACTTTTGGAGAAGATTGCAATTTTCCAAAAGTTTCAAAATCTGCGTGTTATTGCCTTGTAGATTTTTGTCAAAAATAAATGGCAAAATACGCTAGTTTCAGCAAAAAGTCGGGTTCGGCAATTTTCATGATCTTCCTCTTGCAGGAAAGTGGTGTAGTTCGAGTGCACGAGATAAGACGTTGTCACATGAAAGTCGTCGTAATAGTAATAATAGGACCGTGTGTTTTCAGCTCCCATCTCCACGCATAGCTTTTTGAAAAATTTGGTTTTCAGTGTCCTAGTTTTTACGTACTTAATACGTGTAAGATACGTTCTATTACCAAATTCAATTGAGAGCTCATTAGTTTTAATGCAAGTGCTTCCCTGTGGAATTCCATCACACATACTAACGCAAAACCAAATGATTGTCAGTTATAAACTTGTCAAGCATCTCGAATAAATCTTAAGCTTTTGCGCTTCTGATGATGCTTTTGCAGAACAGGAGGTCTTCAACGATAGAATTATCATCTAGCAAGCGTACGTTACAAGTAAGGTGTGCGTCTTTGTTAATGTCAGTAGCCTCATTAAGTTTTCATCAAATTTTTGCCTTCATTTTCTCTTTTAATTGAGTATCGAGATCCTGAGCTATATTATGGATTTTTCGACTGCCGATTTCTGCCGATTCTCTCAGCATTGTCAAGAGCAACCGGTGGCACTTCGCCACTTTGTATACAACCTTACAAGATGCTAGCAGTGCGTTACTTGGTACTGAGGTTTGTTTAGTTTTGTTTTTGTAAATCTTGCAACTTCCTACTAAAGAATTCGCCAGATTTTTCAACCACGTTAGAGTGATTGGTCTCTATATGTCGCTTGGGAGCATACACTCGGGCGCTATAACTTTGAAATCGACCACGCGCTGCGGTCTTCTTTCATTGTTTAATGTTACTAAAGTAAAGCCAAAATTTAAATAATCATCATTGTATTTATGACATTGCGTTTCTTTACTACTCCACCTCTTGTGGATGACTGATCACTCTTACTTGAACTATCGATTTACTTATTTAATAAAAATCTTTCCATTTTCCCGCGTCTTTACGAAAACACAAAACGACACACTGAAACATAGCAGGCGCTCCTTTGGTAACGGGCGTTTACTCTTCTTCTCCGATGTTTACTCTTCGATTGTTGTTTAGGAACTGAATTGGTTCGCCAAAGTGGTACCGTGTTTATACTAGCCCGTCCATTTACTTAGAACTTCGCGAAACTTCGATATTATGCTATATATATATATAAGTCTATTAAAAAGTTCTATAAACTTCGCAAAAATTCTATACATTTGTGGAATATTTTATGTGCTTCGAATGTTCCGTATATTTCTAGAAATTCTATAAGCTATGGGAACGATCTAGTGTATATGTTCTAGTAGAAAGTTCCATTAGCTTCGAGGCCCTTTCCAAATGTTCATTCTAGAATATTCCAGACCGCTCTCTCTGGTCGCGTTCGTAGGAGTGTCCCGCTGCGCCGTGATTACTTTTGCACACTTCGGGAACCCCTGTCTTAAATGCTTTACATTCTAGAGTGGGGATTCAAATGTTATTCGTACGTCTAGATAGACAATTCTTCTGGTTATTTTAAAGAGAAATTACACATCTAATTGTCTTAGAATCCATGATAAAATTAGCTTATTCCTTAGTGATTGTAAAAGCACTCCATTTATCACACTAGATTCACAAAATTTTTATAATTTTCGAAAGGCTCGGGTCTTGCACATTAGATTAGAAATTAGTTACTTATAATTAGAATATCTTAGAAAATTATTCAATTTCAGTAGTTTTATTGGATGAAATAGAATTCATACCGATAAGTTTGCAATCGGAGTCATTTGTAGATGGCACTTCCAATGCAAATACTTTTATCTTTAGAGTAGGTTATGGTTTTCCCTATTTTAGAACTCAAATCACAACCTATCCGAAACGCAATGTCCAAGAAAGTAATAATTTCAACAAGTCTACATGAAGCAACTAATTTCGTACGATTTAGTAATTCGAGCTTTTTGATTTTCCCTTCAATAAAATGTCCTGAGCTAATTCTTCGTCAAAAGTGCGCTTCACGTGACTTATTTTTGTTCCCGGCATTGTAAATTTCGTTGAATTTAATCAACCGTTACGTCAGAGGTGGGATATATAGCGACGCTCGGTCATTAAATAGAAGTTAGGGAATGAAATACGTAGGGTGCTGGCGTAAAATCATAAATTTAGACGGCGTGTAGCACCCAGTTTTACGTCGCGCGCCGGTGGAATTTTTGCTCCAAAGACGTAATTGTTTTTAAATGAACGCCATTTTCTGTTTTGGCTAATGTGTGTGTGCCTAATTCGCTTCTAAAGGAACCATTTTTTTCGAGGAAAATGACCCTTGCATGTTAGATTTTGTACACGCTGGACGAATAGATCGTTGAGATGAGATAAAAGGTAATTTATACTATAATTTTGATGAAATCAAAAGATCTTTGTATTCTGGCTGGAAAATTCCGTTAATTAGGGGTCGGTCTTCTACGTGTAACCTTCATTGATTCTGTCTTCATGTAGTCATTTTATTATTTTTGACCAAAATAAACACTTTTACCTGCCTGTGAAAGAGTTACATATTCGGTATCACCTTTGCTATTTGCTGTCTTGGAAATTCTGATTTCCATCCTTTCGATTTTGTTCTTTTTATAATATTTCACATATCACCAGCTTAGTTATTTTCCAAAGAAGACTCTAGAATAATTGAAGATTTTCAAATTTCACCATGAGAAGACGTGTTGTGAATCTGGTTTTGTACTCAAACCATCTCTAAGATAAAGTTGAAGTTAGTGACATACAAACACGTACAATTGTCTAAAACTCAGGCCGTATCCATTTCTAGTGAGTGCTGTTTCGGGGTGGGCAAAAGGAGTAAGACTACTTAAAAAAAAAAACTTAAAAAACACTGATCTAGATGGTGATTGAGGCAGAGCTACAGAAACATGGCTACCAACTTTGGCAATGCCTCCTGCTGGATAGCAGTGGGAGATCTTACTGCCTAGGATACTTCCATCGTTTTCCAGATTTTACCAGCAACTCTCCCGCAACGCCAGAATAGTACGCCTGTTCGTTATTTCAAGTGAGAGGATATTCTAATTACATTTTGTATCAAGGCTAACACACAAATATTTAACCTCCGTAGTTAATTGTAACTCCTGCCCAAAAAGTCTAATGCTGCCTACATCGATGAGATTCCTTTCGTTAGTAAATGCAACAAACTTAACTGAGAGTCCTTCTTTAAGGCACCATTTCTCCACTATTCACAGCGCATTTCGCATAATGCTTGTTGCAATATCACCAGGGAATCCTTGCGTCATCCACGATCAAGCTCTACAGCATTGGCAATACGCCCGCTTGAGGCAGCCTCCAGTAGTCTTCAAGGTGACACATTTTTCAAATTAGTATGCAAGTGGTCGAATACTTATAAATTATAAACTCCACCCTCAATTATTATTTAGCACCTTCAAAATCTAATCAACGTTCTCAAGAGTTGTGTACCACAATCTTCAAAGCAATTGAAGATGATAACAACGATATCTTTCATACAGTATATACATATCTTCCAACTAAATTTAACTTGGTTCCATACCCCAAGACTGATAAATATTTTCTTACCATGGAGCAATTATTAAGAGCAATGAATGATCTCAGCTATAGAGTTTGGGAAATTTGTTATACCGGCTGTCAAACAAGTGCTACGTACCTAACAGCCTACCAACATTAAAGTGGAGATGTTAGGTGGTTCCGCCTATCACGTGTTTGTCCACCACCATATTCCATCCTTCAACAACTTTCTTAGTATCTTTCCAGTATTAACTTTTCCTGCCAAAACGCCAAAACGTTAATCCATAATTTGCGACAACCAACATGGTTTCATTTAGAGCTTTTTTTTCCGCTACACCATCAAGAAGTAAAAGCAAATTTTCAATTTCTCTTTCACGAGAAGATTTTTTCTTCGTATCTCCTCTCTCTTTCCATCTTAATAAGCTAATCTTCTTCTCCTCCTCCCAAAAAAATTACCACGAAAGTGACTAAATTTAAAACACGAACCAAAGTTTTCCACGTAGCATTAGCGCAAGAGATCGACCACGATCTCGTTGGAGACCGTTCACATGGGAAAGTTATAAATTCAGTTAGGTTTTAACCTCATTTTGCAGTCGGACGACGGAAGCTTGAATGCGTCTAATTTGCCGGACCGAAAAGAAAAGACCCAACTTTTAATTGTCGCGTACGAATCAAGCATTACAATTAAAAAGCCACAGATGGGAGGGTGTGCGGAGTAAGGGATTTGGTATAGTAAGCAGACGTTGGAAGTAAGAAAGCGTAGGATAGAGAATTAATGAAAAAATACTATTCTCTGGTCGAGAAGCGTGTAGCAGGCCTTTGTTCTTCGCGATTCTACGGTCATTGAGTGTTTTTTTCTTCTTCGTCTTTTTTTACATTAACGAGGGTGGGAATGAAACAAGTTTTCGCTGTTCTGATTCGGTCACGGTTCTAGCTTAATCGCAACGAAATTAGTTGCGATTTAAAAATAATTAAAAGCATTTAAATAGTTTGCACGGTCATCTTTTCTCATTAGGTGAACGTACTGTTAGAGTTATTCACATAGCGACGTATTTAAAGGGAGATTCTGGAAATTAAGCAGATGTGGAATTTGTTCGAGAATCAATTGTGTTTAGTTTTTCCATCGAGCAAGGAATAGAAGTACTTATAGGTTAACAACGCTCCAATGTCAAATTCTAATGAAACGATAGATTGGATCCTATCGACTACGCCAATTTTGTTCTTAACTTTTAACTACGCATTATATTCAAGTCTAAAGATCTTTTAAAAAAAATGATCGTAATTTGTCTTGCTTTATGTTTCAAAATTAATTTAATTAAACTAATATTTGCCGCGGTTAACATTATAAGCTGCTCAAATTCTATTCCTGTCCAATTTGGATAAATAATTGCTTATTACTGAATAGTTTCCGCTTTGATTTAATCATTTCATCAGAATCTACATGTTAACAAAAAGCTTGACGTGGAACATTTCGTGCATTATTTATTATATATAATGATGTTTCTTGTAGAAAAATATATTCAATTCTTTCGACAAAATCCGCCATAATCCCAGGATCTTGGGCAAAACAAATAAAACGACATATTTTACCAGTGCTGAATTTACCTCCACAAATCTGGATATCGAAAATAAAAAGAAGATATCATTTGATAATCACAATTGATTTTTGAACATTTCCAACTCCGAAATTTTTTGAATTTCCAATTTCCTCTACCACATTGCGACTTTAATAACAACTCACGTACTTTCAACGCGTTTGTGTATGTTCTTTTTCGTCTACGACACTTTATAGGAGCTAGCATATCACGGCGACGAGGGTCATAATTGGTGGTCCATCATCTTCTCTCTCCTTGTCATTGGTCTGGTGATAACCGGCATCGTCATCGCCATTTACCTTCTAGGCTACGTAGACGAACTCCTATATTGGCATGGGAAGCGGATGGAGCTTGATGAATATCTCGAGGTAGGGTGTATAGTAATTGAAACTATGTGGCTTACGCAATTCCTTTCAATGCATTTTAATGATTTCAGGGGCGCTTAAGTCCACGAAGATTACCGCCATCTTGGATTTCGGAGACGCATTTCGTATTCCAGGACGATAACGGTGGCCTGGCCGTCTTAGATACTAGTAATTTTACGGTTTCACTTCTCGTAACGAATCATACATTGGTAAGTGTAGAATTCTTTTATAACTACATCCAAAATATCTGGAAGTACCGAAATAAGAAAGGGAAATGGAGAAATTATTTCATAAATCATACACGACGTTCAGACTAAATTTTATTATTAGTTAGAAGTATTCAGTAGTATTATAGGTACACCACAAACAAGTATTTTGAGGCCTTTATTTTTTTTGAATATTTGAAAATGCTGAATATATTCATTGTATTTTTAAACATAAAATTTAAAAGCTGGGTGCATTTTTATTATTTTTTCATATTTAGCAATATCTTTCGTATTCTTTTATAGGTTCCTGTTAGACACAAATAAACATTATTATTATTATTAAACATAAATCAAAGAAATATTTACTTGAACAGATTTGCTTTCAATTTGTCAAATATGATTGTGAAGAAGTTTTAAAAAAGAACATAAAATTAGAAGCAGAATGGGCGGTATCTACAAGACAGGCATATATTTACACTGTAAATAGAATAAAACTAGGATTTCTGACCGATTATTTCAAGATTTGAAACGCGTTTAATAACATATATTTTACGGCGATTGTCGAAAACTTTTATAAAAGTAATACACACCAGCAATCCAAAAATTCAGATTTCGATGGAAGTTTAAAGACTGAAAAAGTACTTTGGTACTAGAACAATACAATTTTTTTAGTGGCTGAATAGCTTGATTTTAGGGTACTGTGCCCTTCAAAATTTTTCACAATTTTAACATTTTTGTACATATCTTGAAAACTAGAGAAGATATGACATTCTCAACTTCAAGTATATTACATATTCTTGAGGATAATGCAAATTATTTTGGGAAAAAATATGATATGGGTAGCCCCACCGTTCCCCTTTCCATATATATTTTTTCCAAACAAAGGCTGTACCCTAAAAAAAAATATGTTGTTATTATTCCAAACTACGCTTGCAGTCCCTGGAGCTTCATTGAAATCCGAATTTTCGGGTTAGCGTTGTTCCCTCGTAAGACCCCACTTGTCTAATTTAATATTTCAACTTTATAATATATTTGAAACTCCCTTTTATTTTTGGAACCGAAGTGTCAGAAAGCAATTCTGCCAAGACGTTTAAAGACAACAGTTTGCACATTTGTTGCGCAATTTTAATTGCACTGTTTTTTTTTATTTTTTTTTTTTAAATTTTACATACAAAGCCCAGTACGCGCATTTGACACGCCATATTTCATTCGCCTTTCATTGCAGTTTCATTGGTGTTACAATGCAGTACATTAATATCAAATTAGAAAGTGTTATTATTTTTTTCTTTATTATTTTTCTCGTTCGAGAAACCCAAAGAAAATATCTGGCATATCTTATATTAAATTAAAAGTAAGCTATAATGTTTCATAACAATAAATCTAATGGTTTACATTGTCGATAAGTTTTAAAACATTTGCTGGGAATTTTTCTAGATTTTAAATGACAAAAAGTTGTAACTGGTCAAACGAATTTATCAGGTTTATGAAATTTAATAGAACTATAAAGTTGCAATGTTGTTCCTTTCTTTTAATTAATTATTTTATTATTATAGTTTATTAATTCGTACTATTCAAAATAACATCACTATTCGGTCAATTGCATGTTGTTGATATGTTTATCTTTTCTTTTAGAGGCAATTGGATGTTAGAGGATACCAGTGCTCGAGAGATTTGAAATTTGTGCTCTTCCAACATAATATTAAATCAGTAAGTATCTCTTTCATTGCATTTAGTTTTTTTTTTTTTTGCGAAATCGATGAAAATTAATGTCTGTAATTGAAAAATATTTAGAATTTAAAAAATATAGACAGTTCTTGTTCAATTTATGTCTAATTTCAACGAAGTAGACAGTAGGCCTTTTGGTTTCCACAAACCAGTTCCTTTAATAAAATTGCGAAACTATTAAAATTAATTCAGCACCTCGATGCCTAGATGTTAATCACTGTGTATTCGAGTCCTACCAAGATTGGGAGCAGATTTTTCTCACCATTCGTATTTTGAGTGTTTCTTCCTTTGAGATTTTAGATCTTTAAACATGGAAAACAAAAACTTCTTTTCCTTTGATTTATTTCGTTATGCTCGTTTCGTCATATATATTCGACATTTTTAAACACTACAATCGTTTTAACAGTTAGCAATATACAAATTTTTCTTTTTTCATTAAAAAAAAAAGATAGGAGTCTAAATACTGCAATGGAAGAAACACTGAAAAATACAATGTAAAGGTAAAGAAAAAACAAAAAGAACCATCAAGTTCGTGGGGGAGTAATTAATACGTTTCGCCCTTTACGCTGAGAGAGCAAAAGTAGCAAAACGCTAACTGAAAGGTCCCTGAACTTATAACAAGCTTTTAAAGTAACAACAATTTGGAGGGAAATAACAGGAGGAATATTTTCAGCGAACTTTTCAGTAATTATTTCCAGTCTGTTTTTTCAGGTGGGTTATAACAATCTCAATATTACTGATATGGCACCTACATTCACGAATTCTTCCATTTTGGAGTCAATAAACGTACTCTCTTAAAATGTAGATACTAAAAAAGGAGCTTAAAACTTTGTAGTGCCAGGAAAATCGCTCACATTATCTCTATTCACAAGTCTGAAAGAACATCATCAGCAAATATCTCAAAACTTAACATAGTAGCTAAAGTTTTTGAAAAATTGCTAATTGATCACCTTTTATGTGAAGGATAAAGCAGAGATCGGCAAATTGATTAAGTAATAGTCATGATTAGAGATGACCAAGACAGGTGAAATTATTACTTTTTGCAGCGACTAGACAGACTCGTGTCTTTTCGTTTCATAAGAAAGGGTTCGTGTTGTCTACTGGTTTAGCCGAGAGTCGACAAAACACGAGCCTGTCTAGTCGCTAATAATTTCATCTCTAGTCATGATTGACTATTATTCATCGACCTTTAGTCATGGTTAATCAATAGTCAAAATACCCGATTGATTTGCTGAAATGCAAACCGAAAATAGGCATCCTGATACCTTGTTACGTAAAGCAAACCAGAGTGAAAGACATTTTGTGACGATTATAGGTTTCTTGCCATTGTTAATAAGTAACAGCAGTAGTGTTCATTCATGAATATTGGTCAGACATGACTAGCGGTCCATGAATAACGTTTAGTCATGACAAAATGCAGTATGATTGACATGCATGATTACGATTGAATTATTCATGAAGAACTAAATAGTCACGACTAAATTTTACGTGAATAATGTCGAACTGTAGTACAAAGTAATATAATTCAGAAGGTTTACCCATATCCCAAACATAAAGCAAGATTGAACACTTTATAGACAGCCACCAGATTATAATATTTCGTTCTTAAGAACAACACGGGGTACTTTTTGCTGTGTACGGTACCTACCAAATTAGTTCTTATTTTCAGCCCGTTTAAAGGAGATGTAAACCGTAAGCCAGCAATTAACGGAATAAAGTTACCCCAAACACGGATAACCTTGGACCAGATTTTTAATTAAAAAAAAATAAACGAAACATTTTGGGGATTTCAAAATTTGGTTGCATTGCCGGTCTATATTTTGTTCATAACATAAGCAACTTACAATGTTATTTTTTCAATTTTTTAACAGGTTTTCATAGCCAAGAGCTTAAACAAAACCATGGAAAGGTGGGACAAAGTTATCCTAGTTGACGGTATCCATTTAAACTGCCGAAAAAGTGTCTAGTTGATACACTAAATCAGCGATAAAAAATAGACGCGAATTCAAAATATAACGTCTCAATATTGGCGTATATTTTTTGGCTATTATTGGATATTCTTTCGAAGAAAACTATATCCATTTAACTTGATTAAACGTAATTTTATTGGCTGATAGTGGAACCTAAAAATAATAATACGTCTACCAATTCCAAAACGCTTAGGAGTAACGAACGCGAGGAAATTGACTTTTATGCGAAAATCGTACACTACATTACTATTTTTTACCATCGGCATATAATCTTATTAAATAAATACCGCTTTCCTTATCGCTCCATAATTTGACATCAATCATATCACCGTTCGTTATATCCGAAAAGGTTAATGCGAAGTTAATTTCTAACACGCACGTGAAATGTTTTCGTATTTCGATCTCCAACGACGCCATATGGGAAATTAAAAGCTACCGACTCACTCTTCCGAATAGCTGTGAAGTATACGGAATATTGCGTGGGCAATTCTCGGTGAGTTGTAACCTTGTCGTAACGAACGCTGTCGATAATTAGTTCCGGAATTTGAAACGGCTATTTTAACGTTTCGACGAAAAGATAGACGCTAAGTTTTATTGGTCGCGTAAATGTCATGAGTTATTTCTCGATTTTACCCTTTCCGTGGCGCGATCAAGCGCAAATATTATTTCTTTTTGTCGGCAACACGTTTCGAAGAGATCGTAGCGATTTTATTCGTAATTTAAGAGGTAAATTGCTTGCAAATATACGCGGTAACAATTGACTGCTGGAATATATATAATAACCCAGGGCAAGGCCATTTCCAATGGCAGTTCGTAACTTGACAAGAGGGACGCTATTGTAAAAGATATGATAAAATCTTTTGGCTCACAAGGATCTTTGAAGGTTCTCATTACATACACATAGACACGTACAAGACTAATGTGTAGTTCTAGTAATTGAATTCCACTTCACGATCTTTCATGAAAATGAAGTGCTTCGGAGCAATGCGGTTTTTTAATGAGTAAATCGACTTAACTTTAATTAACTTACAATAATGATGCGCTTTATCAAGATAGTGAGATATATGTGAGGTTGTACGTTCATTTAAGCTTTACAGATCTTTGTTTTTCGGGGGATCGACCCGTTTGTGGCACTGACAATTCTTTTCTGTCTCCATAATTTACTGTGTACCTTCGCTCTAAATGTGATTTTCTTCCACTTATTTCTGTCCTTACAGACTCCTTTCTTTATGTCTCTCATCACTTGGTCTCTCCGTCTTGTCGTGGTCTTTCTCTTCTTCTCACACCTTCCGATTTCCACTCTGTTATTTTCTTCATTTTCCCTTCATTTCTCTATATACTACCCTACCACTCTAGCCTGCGAGCCTTAAATAAATCTCCCAATATTTTCGCCTTCTAGTTTTCGATATATCTCGGTGTTTATTAGACTTCTAATATTTTCTTGTTCTCTTATTGGATCAAATTTGCCGATTTATCTTTCTTTTGAATTCTTTCTCTTCGTTGTTTGTCATACACATCGTCTCAGTAGCGTCACTTTAGATCATATTGTTCCTTTATAAATTCTGGTTTTATTTGATACTTTTCTGTTTTTGAGTAGGTCTGTGTAGATGTAATAGCTTGAATTCTTTGGTTAATTTCTATGCTTCTATTGTTTCTTCTTTCTATAAGGGCACTCAAATACTTAATATTGATGCGCTTTATCAAGGTAGTGAGGTATATGTGAGGTTGTACGTTCATTTAAGCTTTACAGATCTTTGTTTTTCGGGGGATCGGCCCGTTTGTGGCACTGACAATTCTTTTCTGTCTCCATAATTTTGTGTGTACCTTCGCTCTAAATTTGATTTTCTTCTACTTATTTCTGTCCTTACAGACTCCTTTCTTTATGGCGCTCATCACTTGGTCTTTCCGTCTTGCCGTGGTCTTTCTCTTCTTCTCACACCTTCCGATTTCTACTCTGTTACTTTCTTCATTTTCCCTTCATCTCTCTATATACTACCCTACCACTCTAGCCTGTAAGCCTTAAATAAATCTCCCAATATTTTCGCCTTCTAGTTTTCGATATATCTCGATGTTTACTAGACTTCTAATATTTTCTTGTTCTCTTATTGGATCAAATTCGCCGATTTATCATTCTTTTGAATTCCTTCTCTTCATTGTTTGTCATACACATTGTCTCAGTAGCGTCACTGTAGACCATATTGCTCCTTTATAAATTCTGGTTTTATTTGATACGTTTCTGTTTTTGAGTACATGTAATAGCTTGAATTCTTTGGTTAATTTCTATGCTTCTATTGTTTCTTCTTTCTACAAGTGCACTCAGATACTTAAAGGTATACACCTCTTCAAACTCAAATGATGAAATTTTTATCTTTGCTCGTTTTGTGGTCTTTCTGTTTCTCATGAATTGAGTTTTCTTCTCATTAATTGATGATATTTCAGCTATTGCTATAAGTCGGGACGTTGATGGTGAATCAAGGGAATTATTTAATATTACTAACAAGGTGTCTGATTGATCTAATAAAAACTATCTAAAATTAAATAACAAAAAAAAAACGTAGTAAGATTTAAACATAATAAATCGAAATTATTTTCAGATTAAATAATAGATCTGAACCGGATCCATTAGATTTCTGGGTAATGCTATCAACAGCGATTTGCGCTGGTCGATACATGCGAATGGGTTCAGCATGTGGTAGTTTGAGATTTTTTAAGGATCAAGTAAGCGTCAGCAATCTAAAGTCGTTCGCTTAAATACAGTCCGTATTACTGTACAATATAATATTTTGGTATCCCCCAGCTGATGCTGATAGGATGTTTACTAGGCAGAAGCGAATAATTAGAATTATATTAATTTTATAGCCGAGAACATCGTGTACATGTTTCACGTTGCAACCCATGAACAATAACAATAAATATTATCATTATTATTATTCATCGCTATCTCGTCAAAATTGTTTATACCTTGCACCAGATTTTTATTAACAGCTCAATTACTAAAGAATTTAGACGATCATTGTGGATGGGTTTGGTTAAAATTGTTTTAGTTCCTTTTAACATGAAAATACAGGGCTCAGTCTCCGTGGTTGTCATAGGTGTTGCTAAAATTATATTTAGCACCTTTATAGTTCTGTAAACGTTTCAGCCAAATTATTATTCATAACAAACCGAACTGGTCATGAATAAATTACTTCCAATTCCGTCTTTAACTAAGTCTTAAATGTGAATAGAATTCGAAATGGACGCTGGAAAAACTGTTGCGAATTTTTCAAATGGTTCTTTGGTAAACAATTCACCCGTAAATGTGTTCACGATACGAAAATCTGTCCTTCATTTGTGCTTCTTTATCGAACACTTTCTTCTCAATTTTCTCTTTATTCTTTTTTCTTTTTCGTCATAAAGTCTCCACATTTCTTTCAATACTTCCAATGTTATCTTTAATATTTGAAATATTTTCTTCAGAAAGTCGTATGTCGTTTCTTTATTTCGGGACGGTATTTGATTATAAAGTATGTTAACATACGAAAGAACTTTATCGAAGAATATACAAATTTTAGATCCTTTAAAGCCTTATTTGCAGACGCAGTTAATTACAATAATCTCCATCTATTTGTTATCTAACTTTATCTGCCAACGCTATTCAGTTAGTCTTTGAGGTTTGCTAAAATGTTTGTGAGATAATAATTTTGGAATCAGCTCTAGAAAATATTTATTAAAGAAGGTGAAACTTCTATTATGCTTAATCATTAATTCCTATTCTATTCCTATTAGTATTACGGACAACATCTTCAGAAAATCCATTAAAGATTGCAATCTTGATGATTTCTTTAAGTTCGAGAAAACGAAATACCAAATAATTGATCACCGGACAAGTATGTCAAAATATTCCTAAGGTTAGTTTTAATATTAAGACAGATTAAAAGAAAAAGTATTTGTTCATGTTTTCTGGATGCTGAACCGATTCTGAAAATTAGAATATATGGCAGCAAGTATATTCACTTTATAGCTTAGGTCAGGAATTATATATATTTGAAAATTTAATAAAGATCTCCATATAACACTATTCATATTGTTTGTTCATCTTCAGAATATGTCCTCAGTTCTTTTCAATTACCAATTCAGACGTTCCCAAATTAAGTACTACATGCTTCTAAACCAAGAAAAACATTTATAAAAACACACTTCAATCTGACATAACACGACCAATACCCCTTTAGCTGGAACAGCCTTAGAGAAAATCTCTCGTAATACTGACGACGCTATGAGAAAGTATCATCCAGACCTTCGGTCGCCTCAGATCTAACTTGGCAGTTTGCCCTGCGGCTCTGCCTCCCGCAGGACGTCTGCAGCGTGGCTCCTGTGACACAGAAAAGGAAGGGTGTAGCACAATCACGGGAAGAGGATTGTATTCCTCACGTGTACGTCTGTGTATCTTTCGAATGCGTTTTGCGAGGGAAGGGACGAAGGATAATGATTTTTAAATCGACGTTTTCGTCGAAATAGGAGCTGGCTCGGGTGTAGTGGTATAACGATCCGATATCGAAAGTTTTTTTTGCGGTTGCGAACTCTCCGTATATATGGCGAAGGTAAATTTTCGGACCGAGCATTTGTGATTTGTTGCTTGTTTAGTCTTGTTTTTCATTCTTAAAGGTGTTTAGTTGATTTTATGAGTTACCTGATTTAATTGTGGAATTGGAACTAGGTAATTTTATTGCGTTAGAAATAAGGTTTTAACACACATTAACTATTCTTCAGATCTATATCAGAATATTATGAATTAGTGGGAAAACTCACTATTTATTTGAGGTATTTGATGAGCTCTATAGTTGTAGCTTAAAAGCTATCTTTAAAATCAAAAGAAATCTACTTTTAAGTAGATTTCTTTTGATTTACAAAATCCCATTGAATAATACGTAAGTGCTTAAGAAAATCTATTTTTTTTCTTTTATGTAACTGTGGAAATGTTCATTTATTCGAAAAAATATCCTTTTAATAATGAAATAATGTCCTGCTTTTCTCGTAAATTAAACTATGCTTTCCTTTGTAATCTTACATTAATAATATTGTAAAATATGCCCCAAACCAAAGAAGACCTAACGACAGTGTAGCGTATATATCAAAGATAAGTAAAATAAACCTCTTCGCAGATTGATAATCCAATAACGTCGCGTTCAACTATAATTAGATTATTTACGTATAATATGTTGAGGAAAAATTATCCATAAAAGTTAAGGTCAAAAGCTATTTATGTAGTCTCCAATCACTTAGCACAGCTAATGCTTTCCCCTGACCCTTTAAGCTTGGCATTCTGTTAAGTTACGTCAAGTTTGTTACATAAAGTTTGAAGGAGAAGTACTGCAAGTTGATTGGATTAATTTAAATGTACCGTGTAACTTCTACAACCTCTGCAACAGCTTTTGGATTATCAAGTATTGAGATTTGTTTAAATCGCCGAAGTTGTGATTCCGTTAAAGAACGTTTAAAATTCTGAACGGTTATTAAATTATTGGGAAAGCACTGAGTGCAAATGGAAATATCGTCGTTTGATTAGGTACACTGGTAGAGCTGGTAAAAAAAAATGAATATCAAAATTACGATTTCTGATATATCGGTAGCAACTTTTTCATTTTAAATGGGGTCCATATTGGATTTTCACTTATTTTTCGTTTACAGAATTTTCAATGTGTATAAACTTTGGGAAAGTACAGTAATGGTATGGGACGCATCTTCTTTTTCCGTCAAATTGGCTAGTACTTTGCACAACACTGCTTTTTTTAACTAAATTCGTAAACAACTTAGAACAACCAATGAACTCAAAAATAGAACTCGTGATGTTTCAAAAGGACACCCAATTGCTTAATTTTTAGGGATTAAGCATTTTTATTTCTCAACTCAGGGCTTAGATACTTCGTCCAACGCTAGTCCATTTTCTTGATGCTTTCCAAATAATAAGATTGATTCAATTCCGCAAAGTATGCAATAAAATTTCCTTCCCACCAGCCATTCTTTTTTTTCATATTGAAAAACGGTGATCCTCAAATTATAGATTTTAGTCAATGATTTCTGGAGTACAGGGCGTCCAGAACTTTTAGCGTCACTTATGTTCAAATGGCCGCTCCGAAAATCTTGAAAATACTTGTAATCGAAGGTGCAGATTTACTATAATCATCAAGCTCTCCTTTAGTCTTCTAAGGTAATTTGCCTTCAATGCGGCATTATTTTATCAACACGGAAAATCTTTTTCATCCATTTTTTGGAAATCGCTCAACTTGCCTTGGCACTCAAAATAGCTGAAATCTAGTGTTCCTGCAAGATATGCTATTAACTGACAATAATCGCGATACGCACTAGTGATGCCATCTCTCTGACTTTCCATTGACTTTTCAAACCACCCCTATAGACAGATATCAATGAAGGAGAAAAGTTTTAGGTTAATAAGACTAAATGGAAAATATACGCATTGTTAAGTTGTTATAAATGTATACGCCTTATTTATGAAATGTAGTATATGCAATGCCAATATACAGGGAGATGAAGTAAAGATTATCTTACTTACTATGTTGTTTTATAGAGAGGTAAATAGAGAATAATTACTAATGAAAAAATGAATTTAAATTTATTTCCTTGCTTGATATTATTGTAGTTTATTTGTTAGAAGCAATTGAAGGAAAAAAGAAGAAAAATTAAGACATAGCGTTTCCAAATATTCTAACAGAGTTCCTATTCATTTAAAACGATTTTTTATGGTATTAACACTTATACTTGTAGAACGCACATTTTTACATATTAACTCATACTACATGTTGCACATTCTTTTACTATGGAACAAAAATACGACCTCATATGTATTTCCCATACGACCTTTGAAATTCAGCTTAAAATATGGTAAAGATCTCACAAACGCAAACTAAAAGTACTCTTGTTTAACACCATGTTTCAATACAATATTAACTTGAATATTTTTAATATGCACTGTAAAAATGACTTGTAACATGTCCTAATAATGCATAGCAAGTCATAAACTACTAATTTTCTTGTACCTTTTAACTTAATTATTTTCTTGTATCTTTGTACAGTGTAACAATTGCTATGTATTCTTAAGACTTTCCATTGGCAATTAATATTTCTTCTTTGTTTCTCAATTAATTTTGCTTTTCTCATACCAAGCATTCGACCTTGAGTATCTGCAGCTAGTTTATTTACAGATTCCGGGGAAACAGCGGAGATGGACGACAAAAGATAGTGCACTGCTCAAGAAAGCCATGAAGACGTTTTTGCACTGGACAATGAACGCAAATGACTATGTAAATTTAACCATCAATATCTATTGTGTGCACAATATACATATTATATGATTTTAATCAGAAAAGCATCACACATCAATCAGTAGAAAGTACCTAGATACAAAAAAATTAAAATCAATCATGCTTTGAATGAATTGCAGTTGTGTTTCGTTTTTTCCTTTTTTTACTTTATCTAGCACGCGGTAGATGTTCTGTCTTATACCAATCACGAATCGCATTTGTTTTGTTGCAGGTATTCAGACAATCTTTCACAGCCTACTACACCATTTACGAAGTCAGTAACGAGTAAGTATATTTAAAATATACAAGTATAATGTAAATTTAGCCGGAAGACGCGGCCAGATTGCATGTACATTTTGTTTGACCGACAAAGCATTCATTTTTTAGGTCTCTTACAGCAAAATGCAACTGAAATTCTAACTGTGTACAGCTATCTAGATTTGAGTAGCTCATAAACATGTACTGCCTATATCAAAATAGCATTTAATTAATATAAAATGTTAAACATCATTCGCATTGTCAAAATTGTCAACACTTTCGGCGACATTCAGCGCGAGTTATACCGTTGCCTGCAAATAAATTTAAAAATTGGATGTTCCTAATACTGGCAATTTCTGCGATTGATAAACATTATTATTCATTTCGTGTCAAGCAATTATTTTTCTGTAAATTAGGTATTTTTATTACATAAACAAATATATGTAAATAGAGGGAAAAAGTCAGATATTATGTGTATTAACTTTTGGAATCAATAAATTCATTCATAAATCTTTTCCTCTTAGTAATTATAAATAATAATAAAGATAATAACGGGATAGCGGAAAAAAAAGCAGAAAAAGAAACAATGTCGTCGTAACACCGAACACTTAACATTTAGGACCCCCGGGCCGAATGCTCAATGCCCTCGGCCATCGTATCTTCGTCATTCAATTCCAAAATTAGATTAAAAACTTGTCGGAAATAGCGATATCCGCGTCGTGGAGTCCAGAAAATCCGTTTGCATCGATCGGAAAGCAGTTTTTCGTCGCGGGAAAGCGAAAAAGAATTCGTAGTTCTCGAGGCGATTTTGACGGTTCTCCCTGATAATGCCAACGTGCCCGGTATGATTCTTATACTACCGCATCGAGTTACTGAACACTCGTTAATATCTAGTGCCCGCCCTAAGCGATCGAAATTACGACTTTTAGTTGGCAAAACAAACCTGATCTCCTCGATCTCGTCTCATATTTTTCATAAATTCTCCCTCTTTCCGTGATTTCATAACCAAGGATGGGAAAGCATTTACGTAAAGATGTCGATCAGCTATTATTCATATACTATTGTATCGGAGAAACATAAGTGCGATTTATCTTAAGTACAGGTTTCACGAATCCAGTGAGGATTCTCATTTGACCAATACCATGAATGCAATTCATGGTATTGGTCACCACTAATACCTTCGTTAATTACGGTTTGCGGTCTTCTAGTTTTAGACCCCGGTCAAACTAAAACGTTTTAATGTTCTTGTAACAGCTGAACCTGCAGCAATCTGTTCGGGATGTAAATCGTAAAAAACATGACACACTTCTTTATGAGTCCTAACACGATCGCCAAAACCGATTATCATTAAAATGTAAATGTGCTCTTTCTCATTTAAATGCGACATATTTAGCTATACAATCCATAATTAGATCGCTGTGGATTAAATAAACTCGACAGTTCCCCAGCAGGTTGATGTGTTGATCCCTTTTTTAAATATTGGGTTAAAATAAAAATAAAAAACATCAGTTCATTACTGATTACGCGCTCATTCATGATATAGTGTAATGTTCCATGCCTAGCAATCATTGCGGTGCATAATCGGCTATCGTGTCCCAATCGATTCCAGAATCATCATTAACCTCCTATAAAATTTCGTCGACCCCCAAAGGGTCGATACCGACCCCGTTGTGAACACGTAGTGTAGATAGTTGTTTTCAGTTGAATCGAAGCAATTCTAGTTGGGAGTGATTTTTATAATTTTCGATCCCGTATCAGCTCAGTAGGATTGCAATCCAGTCCATTAATGCAAGAATACCCACCTGAAGTTGTTACTCAAAAGCCAATAAGGACCTCGCTTATTTTAAATGTTGCTAAATTTTGTGTTTGTTATGAACCCGAAGTGAAAACGGACCTGTAACGAATGACGTTCGAGATTAAAAAATAAAACTAAAAACACTCGCTTTCTTCTTTTACGTTTGGCACCTTTATTTGGCATTGCAGAGAAAAACTAACACCACATTCTCAGGGCCACATTCAATTATGGTGTACTCAAAATTTTTATATAACGTTTCGGTTCCTTGTGATCATTATCAATTTTCTTATTTCTTATGAGCGCCATACTGAATTTTTATACCACCGAAAAAGGTTCCTTCACCGTCCATTAATAATAGGAAAATGCCCCCATGGTGACCATCGAAAATGAATCAGCCTCGAATAAAAATAGTACCTTTTTGTTTTATTTATCAATCTAAACTTTACATCTAACAGTCTAAATTGTTATACGGACTCCCCGTCGTTATTTATCGAATGTAATGAAAGAAAAATAGTGACCTATCTGCATGTACTTTTCCGTAAACGAACAATTCCCTAGGAAACAGTGCTGTGTACACAAAGGGATGGGATTGGATTGCGTTACGTCACGTTCAAGCTTTAAAAGACCCTTTTTACAACATTTCCGGTTTAATCCTTATCCGACGTCTTTTTTCGACAAGTATACAATGGAACGCGATACTCACACACAGCGCGCTAGTTTAAGCCGTGTATAGCACGCGAAATTTCGCGCAACACGCCATTCGTTAAACAGATAAGTACAACCTGTCGTCCCGGTTATATATATCTTACCGCAGCGGGTAGTTTGGCGTTCTGGAACCCTCGAGGAAATTACCTTCAATTCCTAGCCAGGAAAATACACATGGTGTACAATGCATTAACGTTGGGGAAGCTCCACCCCTTTTTGAAAATAATTTTTACGACTATACAGTTTGTCCTAAACCAACTAAGGTACCGTGGGTGTCTTTCTTATTATCAATAATACGGATTTATCTAAACTGGCAAAGTTTTGCAGTTTCGAGTGCTAAATTTCAACTTTCACGATTTAAACAAGCCCCCATGTTTGATTCCGTTGTTTCTGTTCATTTACAGTCACCAGATACCCCTAAGGCTCGCATCTGCGCCGCACACCCAATTCCAGATGCTCCAGCACGCTACCTTCCTTGGCGACACCACATCCATTCTGATAGTCTACGAGAACGACATCTATCTGCGACAATCGCCGACGGATCAGGAAGATACTAGGCTGACGTTCACTGGGGAACCCAATGTCGTATATAACGGAATACCTGATTGGTTGTATCAAGGTAATTTTGAAAATTTATCCAAATATTCAATACAAATTTAATTTGTTTAAATGGAATGCTCTACTCCCTATTTAATTTTTGAAACCTGCAACACGTTTGTGATAACTTTCGTTATAACTACGCTGTAATTCTGGTGTGGAATATTGGGAGGCCAGATTTTTATAATGGTACCTTAACAGTACCATAATACCTGAATTTTCTAATACATCAATTTCTGCTTGAGAATGTTAATTTAAATTTGCGGCTCAAGTGGTCTTATTTTCGATAAGACCTTACTTATAAGAGCAACTCTCGTTTTTCCGATTTGAAGGGCTTTAAACTACTTCTTTTGAGGACGTATGGAAAGTACACTCTATGATACACCTTCAAAAAACGTCGAAGAAATAAAGGAACCTAACTAGCACAGTCCTAATTAGGCATTATCCAAAAATGTATAGAATGCGATGGAGGAACCTTTGTGCACTAAAAATGTAATTTAACTTAATTTAGCTTTTACTTTGAAGGATTTTACAATAGAACGATCAAAGCTCAGTGACGAAGTAGACCTCTTTCGCTGCTTAGCAGGTTCCCATTCTTTTTCATAATAATTGTTTCATGAGCATCTAATTCTCTGTTCGTAGTTAATTTGAGGTTTTCTAGTTCAATATTTTTCCCGGTTCTGTTTATGTGTTGCGCGCTACAGTTACCGATTCTATCCTTCCATTCCGGTAATGATCGATATTTTTTTAAACTGGTGCCTATCGCCTATCATTATTTTGTTACCTGCACTTTTTTTCGTAGATGAGCTCGTTATCTCATTTATGATTTTTTCTCAAAATTATGACAATCAAAATTTTTTCGTAGTAGCTATTCAAAGGCTTCAATTTGATATTTTGGAAACCGATTGTTTAAACCAATAAAATTTTTTTGCTTTTCACAGCGAAATATTTGTTTATTCCTCGATATTCCCAAGATTTAGTCTACATTTTGCACGACGCTCTTATACGAAAACATATTTTATATCAAAAATTTATAAAAGCGTGATTTTTAGAAGAATTTCTATTTGATAACGATCACAAAAAAAAATCTTTAAGCAGGATTTTAAAAACTCTATGAATATATTAAAGTTGGAGAAAAATTTGTGAAACGCGGACATTTTCGCAAATTACAACAATCCCGAAAGCATAGATTGATCTTCTTACTAATCACAATGGTAATTCTAAATTCCAAACTCCTTCCATATTATTTTCCACCCAATTTCCAAATATTCAACAGCGTTACGACTGGAAAAGTAAAAAATTAAGGATTACCAACGTTAGAAAGGGAAAAAACGCTGTAACCGAACACCAGAGACGCTGCGTTTGGTAATTAGGCCAAACACACGTATCAGATGTCCAATTTCGAGTTGTTAATGATCTCCCCTTTCTAAAGTACGGCAATAATTCACAAACGTCTGTTACCGTAGAGTTAGAGCTGGCCCACTTCCCCGACCAAAGCCTCCCGCTTGGTGTCTATGTTACCGCGACCCTTTCCTGTCTCCAACCAGCCCGCGTTTTACCGTTATACCCCAGCAGTGACGTGTCGCAGTGCTTCCTACTGGATGAAACATACAAAGTGTTTCAGTACGTCGGGTATCTTTTTCTCCCTAATTAATATCGCGAAAATATTGATAACAAAACTTTATGTGGAGAATCACCTAAACATATTTTTATATGCTTTAAGGTTAATCATCATAGTGTTCCATGATTCTCCGTCTTGTATCGGTAGTCAAAATTTGAAACGATTTCATATGCTAGAATTGATGTAGGGTAGAGCAAAAGCTTCTTCGTGTTTTTTGAGATTTTATTAATATATTATGGACTTCTTGGTAATTTTGCGTTATTCCTGCAAATTAGGCAGAAGCGCTGTTGATTTCACTCCTAGAAGTTGAAGATCGATATGTTTTCTTAAATCGGACTGGTACAAGAAATTCAGGAATGCTTAAACAGACTTTTTAAAGGAGCGATATCCCGAAGGAATTTCTGTTATTGATCAAAAGATTCTTCGCCAAAGAATTGAGAACAATTCAGGTTTCAATACGCGACACCATTGTCACAAGAAGTAATACCTTCGTAATTCAAACAAATAAAATCAGTGGTTAACCCGTGGCCAATCTGCAGAACTTGTGGTCAAACGCAAGAGCTTTGAAGCTGAAATTACGAAGGTGTTATCTACTTTGAATTGATACCAGGTCCTCCCTCCTCGTACAGTTTTAAAAGAATATATAACCCTATATTAGTCAATAGGAATCGTGAGCAACTTCATCGAGATAATACAACACCACGCACTGTCCAGGAACTAAAGGGACTTGATAAGGTGGAGTCGCCAGCACATTCTCTTTACAGCCCGGACTTAGCGCCATCTGATTTCCACCTTTTGAAATCAATAACACGCTTTCTTACGGGAAGTATTTTTGCCAATGATGTAAAGGTAAAAGAAGGTTGTAGTTCTTCGCCTCTAAACCAGCATAATTGTACAGATGTGGAATCAAAACCCTTAGCGATTGTTTATCATCATCACCATCCCCTTTTACGCGAAGGTGTCGAGATTCTCTTCTATTGTTGCTCTTCTTCAAGGAAATTACGCAATTTTTTCTAGTAGTCCTCTAGTATTGTAGCATCCTTGCTTTTTCCCATGATTCGCCTTTATATTTGAGTATTTCCGCTACACTGTTGTTCCTTTCCTATTTTTCCCTACTTTTCTTGAACTTGAAAAAACTGTAAATGGGATATTTGTGCGTGTTTGACAGAACAACAAAATTCACAAAGGCACAATCAGCAGAATCGTGAAGGTGATCCATCCTGTATACAAAGGCTTGTCCTTAAAAATGTATAATGCCAGCAATTGCAACAAAAATTCCTTGATTTAATATATTTGGCAAAATTTTCAAATAAACTTATTTCACGTTAAAAATTTAGTGGCATTACATTTTAAATACGGCAGCTGTGCTACTTGCGACATCAGGGAACATTTCTGGAAATGTGCAAATGTGTTTAGATAAAATTCTGTTATCAAAATTTTTGTAATATTGGTCTAGAACACTCTATATGTCTGATATTGTTACGATTTTGTGTTCGCAGAGGACGTCTTAAGCAGTCCAAGAGCGATGTGGAGTAGTCCGGATGGTACGCATCTCATCTATGCCACGTTCAACGATAGCAACGTGGGTACGGTGACGTATCCGTGGTTTCCCCTCGCCACCGGATTGGGGGAAAGCGTGGGAGCGCAACGGGTATCGAATTTTCCATCGTCGAGGACTGTTCGATATCCGAGGGTAAGTTTGATGTACAGTACAAATTTAAAATTCAATGAAATTCTTTAAGAAACTGCTAGATGAAGTTGTACAAAATTATTAATCTCAAAATGATTCCGAATTTTTTCCATAAAACTGAATTGAACACCAATCAAATAGTGTTTGTTGCATATAACACCTTGGAAATAATAAGCTTGAGAGTTATTTCCGGTAAAACTGGAAGTGTCAAATTATCAAAAATATTTTAGTTTAATAGCACAATACATCGATCGATGCAGTTCCCTATGAGATACCTTGATATAACTATTCCTAAAAGCTAGTGTATTTGAAACAATTTAAATTTGAAAAAAAAATGCTATTTTTCAAACAACAAGCTGGAAGTTATGCTGCAGTATATAAAATTAAAAAGACACCTAAAGGCAGCAAAACAATAACAAAAAAATATTCAAAATTTACGAGAAAATTCTTAGGTTTTTTGTATAATTCTAATTCCAACCTATATTGCTATTTTCCAGCCGGGCACACCTAATCCCCAAGTGCAGCTGTGGGTGCTGGACATCACTAACTTGACAGACCTGCACCGGCACGAGGTCTTCCCGCCCAGGGCGCTTCTCGGGCAGTAAGTGATTTACGTTCCATTTGTACCGGACGGTAATTAGCGGTTATGAATTCCCGGGAGGTAGTCCAGTTCAAAAACGCTATCGGTTTTATCGGACAAGTTCGACGCAATGAGATCACAGATGGAATACGCTAGTTCGAGTAGCAATTTAACTTGCTTTTCCTTTTTTATTGTCTATCAACATTTTAAATGCATGTTATCGAATATGCGCGATTTTTAATGTTAAAATAGAGTAGAGAAGATGAATTTCTGAATGCGTTAAGAAACGAAAATTATTATTACTTATGACGTGAAATACCTCTATTTCTAAAGAAAGTTACAGTAACTATTTGGTTTTCATTTTCATTGATTGAAATAGTTTTTCAACTTTTATGAACGCATTTTATGAGACTTTAAACTTGAAACATAGTTACCAGTACTTAAATCTATCTCATCTTTTTCTAGAGTTAGCTAAAAATAAACAAACGCTTACATTTCTTCTCATCTTGCTATTTTTCTTTTTCTTTTCCTTTTTCTTCTTTTTTTGCTCTATTTTTCCGACTTTTTCTTCTGCCCTTTTTATTTTTTCTTCACCTGGCATGGATTATTATTACTATTATTAATATTTTCTTCCTTCGTCTTTTGCTCTTCCCTTTTCTTTCTTCCCCTTCTGCCTCATCTTCAGCTTCTTCTGTTCCCTCTTCTCCTTCTGTTTCATTTTCTTCTTTTTTTATTAGTACTCTTGTAATTTTCCTTCTTCCTTTTTCCCTTTCTTTTTTCTTGTTTTCTTTCTTCCTGTTTTCTCATGGTTTTTTGTTTTTCTTTTAACGAAAAAATGTGCTGCACTTCCTCAATTCATATTCTAAAATTTAAACATAGCATCTTACGCAGGTAAATGCTTACGTTTTAGGGTAAATTTTCATCTTTACGCTAGCATATTCACCAGTAACACACCTGCGCGACACTAAACATTCGAGGTTCGCTTAAAAGCGTTAACAATAAGCAATATTTTGCGCGAAATTTTCCCTATTACGACGTTTAAATTGTTTCCACCGAAGCCGGCTCAAGTCTAACATCGAAATGCTTTCAAGACCGGTACACACAAAAGCTACTCCAATGTATGGTACTCGACAATTTACTCCCCCTTTAAGCGAGACGACAAAACGAGGAAGCCTTTTGCAATTGTCTCGGTCCCCGCCGTTCCAATTCTGACCCTAATTAAGAAAACTAATTAACTCCGAACAAGTTCGTGGGCGTGCATTCGCGATATAAGATTATAGTTATGCGCCTTCTACGATGTTCGCCGATCCTCAGCTCTTTCCAGACGATTACGTAGACTGTTAAGGGCGTCCAAGGGAAGGTAGCTGCACAGCTGTTCCATTTCTTTCCGGGTTTTTCGGGCATCTGCGACACCGTCTTGGTATAATTTACGCTAAAAATATGTGACTTAATATCGTAGTAAGGGACGCGTGAAAAGAAAGAAAAGTAAGGAAAATGTTTCCGGTAAAAATCTGAGAATAGGTTAAACTGACCTTTTTTGCTAAAAAGAAAAGGGTCACATTTAATAAAATTAAATTGGTTACAACGAAAAAATTGGTGAGAATAACTGAAATTCTGAAAATGAATTTTAGCGAATTTCAATCTTTTAGAGCTGAATAATTTTGGAGTTATTATTCTTCAAGTAAGCCCCTCGTACAGTTTTGCTGATGGACTCAGTTATACCTTATTGAAAATAATAGTCCAAAAATTTATTGACAATCCAAATAAACTACTATTCAGTGGAGTAGTCCACAACAAAAAATTATTTTACAAAAGGTGGCTGAAATATAACAAAATATGTATTGTATAAATTCTTTAAAAAATAACATCAAGTGGTAAAAAAAATAAATATGGCTAAGCTATATTTTTTTAACATAATAAACTTTAAAGATGGCAACTTTAATTTTAATACTTTGTGGGGCTTCCTCGTACTTGTGACATAGCTAAACATCTTCTTCTTTCCCATTCTTGTTGCACCGCTTCTGCAAGCTCATCCAGCGTTATGGGAGGACAAGGATGAGATCGCAACTGATGATCAAGTTGCAATTACAGGAGAATCGGGTGTTCATACTATTCTATCAATATTATTGTTAACTATGACCTCGTTCACAATGCGGACTCGATGAGGACGAGCATTATCATCCACAAATACAAAATTTCATCCAAAATTTGATTGATTTCTCAAAACCACTAGCTCAGAGCGACCGTTTAAAGACATGGCGCTCCAAAGCATAATATTCTCACCTCCAGAGATGCCTTTGTCTGAGGCAAATGAACTATAGCATCTTCCAAATTGTAGTGCTATTGCTATTGCTAATTCTGGATCGACTAATTTCAATTACAAAAGATATAACAACTCTGTTATTTTACTGGGATGTTGTGATGCAGACGGTTTGTTCACAACGATCGAATGTGAATTTGGGGCCAAAAATAGTAATGGAAGTGTATTTCGTGTGTCCACACTAGGATGTTGGATAGCGAATAACATACCGTTCCTACTTCATCTTCGCTTGCTTATGATGAAAGTGCAAAGGAATTTCCACATCATTTCGTAGCAGACAACGCATTTGCTCTAAGGCGCAATGTCATTATGCCTTATCCAGAAAGAAACATCGAGTTTTTAATTATAGACTCAGTCGTGGTACAAAAACAACAGAATGCACATTCGGCGTGATGACACCAATGTTTCAAATTTTACTGACACCTACTCGATCCCGGAAATATGAAACTATTACTTTAATAATACAATCTGTTTGTGTACTTCACAACTTCAATGATGGATGAATGATGGAAATTATGCAGCAGTTGCTAGAAAAATATCAGTCATGGACGAAAATTTCAATATAAACATAAGAAGTACTCCTTACGAACTATGCAACTACCTGAGTAATTATTTTTGTATGTGTTGCATTACCATGGCAGTGGAATTAATACTTAATTAATAAGCATAGCATCTTTTTGCGAATATTGTTGCAACGTGTTCTTATATTAGCTCGGATGGCTTTCTATTAGTTCAATAAATTTAGATATATTTTCACTCATTCTTGCTTGTAATTAACGTCACAGTGTCATATTCTAGCCGTACTGCAGCTTCCGTGCAGTGACGAGTACTTTACGCTGCAGCTTTGCGTACAGTCGTTAATTCATAATAAGGCGCCCTACATAAAAGCGTGCAACTCTTCAGTATCTCGTCTAGGACGTTTAGGACGTTACTATAACGACACGCTCTGTGGACGGAGGATCTAAATACCACGTGAGCTCGAGACGTTCAGATACGTTTTATTGCAATTGGCAGTGTATGAATATTGGTTTAAATTCTCCATTATACAGAGCCAGCTTTGCTTACATCTCATTTATGTTTAGGGTACGATGTACAGGGCTATTATTATTATATTCCTGAAGAATTGTTGAAATAAAAAAAAAATTATAAAGGATAGAGTTATTAGAAAAGAACAAGGTCTGAGATTCTAAATGACTTAATTGCAAATGTAGATAGTCACATCTTTTCCAAAAAAGACTTCCATCTGCGGTAGAAGTGTGGTTTTTATGAAAATAAAAAATGGTGCGTAAAATAAAACCGTAATTTCTTTTTAACGTCTCTTAATTTCAATATTAACCATTATTACGCCCTGTATACACGTCAAAATAAATAAGATCTTAATTTACAGACCCTATTTTATTAACGAAAGATCCTTGACAACTTCCTAAAATTTACATTTAAGGTACTTTTTAAATCCAGCAATATTTCCTTAACTCTACCAAAGGAAAAAAAAACGCGGCCAGGATAAAAATAAACATCGTAAAATAAATAAAACGCCGGCGTTCCCCCGTTTAACTATCTTACATCAACCCGCGTTTAATTTCTACATTTTATTACCCCCAATTAGAAATTCAAGTTTAACACCATCGTGATAATGACGGTCTCATACGGTATATAATCGGACACGTAACGATGAAACCGCTAATCTATACCGTAATTGGGTTTCCGGCCGAAGTCCTTGAGAAACGTTTTCGAGTTTCGAGCTCAAAAATCGCGTTCTTACATGCTCGCTATCATTCCTTTCAAAGTTGACGTCATCGATGCTATCTGCAAGCGCGCGACGTTTTGAAAAACACCCGTGATCCCGTACGCTCGATAAGGGCGGCGTAATTAATAGCTAGGACCGTATAAGTTAGAAGCTCTTTGACCGACCATCTGATTTTCTAATCTCCACAGGGATTACTACTTGACGTCCGCCGGTTGGATAGGACAGAATAACACGCAAGTGTCCGTGGTGTGGATGAACAGAGCTCAGAACCTTAGCCTGGTCTCCGCCTGTCTGTGGCCGAACTGGACGTGTATTGAGGTCAGTATATGAGCTAGAAAGTTAATGTATTTAAGATTATAAATTACCCTACTACAATTAAAGGGAGAAATATTTGATACAACATAATTTTTATTGCATAGCGTGATATTGAGAAAACTACAGCACCACGCGTTAGAGGGCCATAAATTATTAAAAAAGAGCTTTATACACTAACGTCTATAAGCCTTTTGGTTTCAAAATCCAGGTTATTGAAAGTTTCTAAAAAAATTATTTCTCTTCAAGATGATTTTCAAAATATCTGTTATTAAAACGTCGTTGGCAAAAAGTTTCTAATACCCAAAACGTCTTAAAAAAAAAAACAATTTGGAGAATAAAAACACAATAAATTTTGCACAGGGGAAAATGAACCTCCAAGAAGATAATAAAATAAACACATACTTAGTTGGAATTGGATGTAATAAAAAACACCCAGGAATACATTTCCACCAAACGTTACTTTGATTCAGCTTAATGCTATCCAGGAAAAGAATACTTCTTTCACAGCGATATACATTTCAAAATATTCCCCAAAGAAGTAAGGGAGAGCTACACGAACTGGAACTCTGGTAGTACAAATTCGAAACCTATTGAACAGATGACATTACCGATACCACTATATCTGGAATAATTTAACCGAACAGAACATACTTAGATGACTACAGCATTAGAAATTGGAACATGCTTAAAAAACAAACTTACAGCTTGCTTTGTTTTGGTCTTTAGCAAAAGCGCGCCAGTCAGTCTATATTAAGCAGTAATACACCTATCAAACTATTGGCCGCTTTAAAATTAATTAAAAAATTATATAATTATTATCACATTATTTCAGCATTGTTTTCTTTCTTTAGGCACAGTCAATCATGTAATTCATGGTTGAACAGGACCAAGATAATTCCCAAAAATATACCTTAATTCTGTCGTGATGAAGCTTTTTGTTTAATTTAAAATGAAAAATAAATAAATTTGTCATGGAAAAATTTTGAAAATTGGAGTTAATATTGAAAGACAAAAAATACAGCACTATACTCGAAGCAACCTCTATTTATACATCCAAACATTATATATATTCCATATTGCATCAGCATCAATAATCACCTTTACTAATTAATTATATCCTCTAAAACTCGACGCTACGCAACATTTCCATCTAAATTAATTTAACAAACCCATCGATATTTACATATACAATATACCGACATACATCTCCGGATGGCATTCATAATACGTTGCACGTGCGTATATTATGGACGCCATAGCTTATAGCACCACCATCTGTTTGTCCCATTAACATACGCATATTCACAAACTAAGCGCAGACATGTCGATGTTGATCATGAATATACATCCGGACGTCCACCCGAGATTTGGAATTCATCCCATTTCGAATAGGCAGTATTCATTGAGGAAACTGGAATTACCTCTAACATTAGAATATTAATTTGCCATGAATATAATTTTAATAAAATCATCGTTGAGAGTTAAATAAAAATATATGGAATGAAAATTTGTGCAACTTTATAGGTACAGTCTTGCAGTAAATGTAGTAGAATAGCGTTTTAAGTTTTTAAAAATGATCGTTAGATGACGCTATTGAGATTTGTTATTTGTTCAAAAAAAGCAATTTTGTGAAAAAGTAGAAATTTCACTTTCGTTGGATAATTTTTACGATCTTAGTAAAGGCCTAACACAACAATAATCCCCTGAATCACTTCGTAATGCAGCAATATCAGAAAAGACTATTGCATACATTAGTTTGCTCGACCAAAATCGATTGCTCTTATAAAAAGCATCGATGCTATACGCAAAATAATTGAAGAGAATTAGCATGAGACTTACGTTGAGATAGAGGCATCTGTAGGTATATCGAAGACTACAGTGTATTCCATTTTACATGAACATTTAGGTATGAAAAAGATCTGAGGCCGCACAAAAGGGAGCACAAAAGGCTCGTGTTAATTAATGTAAAAGAATGCTCAAAAGAATTGACAAACAAACTTCCCAATTGAACCGAATACAACAAATTCGTTCACAAAGCAATTGCAAGAAAATGATTGCTTGTTTCTTTCATGTCACAAACATTGCTTCGGAGGATCGAAGAACAGTTAATGCTGAAAGATATACAATTTGTTTGCTGGAAGTCATCGATGAAATCCGGGAAAACAATTGACAACGTCGCATTGTCCTTTATCATGACAATGCCAGTTCTTACAGCACGTCAAATAATTGAATATTTGAAGGAGAAAAACATCGAATTAATCTTCACCTGATTTATCAGGCAAGGTCTTCTTTTTGTTTACGATTATTAAACAGAAAATGCGTGCACAGCCTTGAAATGGGCGAATATTTTGTAAAACAATAAAACGATTTGCACAAACAAAATGTTTTTCTTTCATTGCTTTTGCAAAAATAATGAACTATTTATATAAGAAGTAGAACACGTCAAAATCAACAGAATTATTTATTTCGCCCGGAACCTCCACCAATTTTCAATTCGTACTGTCGTAATATATATCTTAATTTTGTTTTGCCATCGCATCTTTTTTGTAGACACATGCGGAACGAGCTACAGAAGATAGTTGGCTTGATATCCAAGAGCATCCGCTTTTCGCGCCGGACGGTGACAGCTTCCTGTTGCTAGCGCCGGTACAAGAGGGCAGTACCGAGATCTTCACTCACATCAAACATATTACGCTTACACAACAGAGGATCTCGATATTGACTCACGGAAAGTACGAAGTTACCAAGATATTAGCCTGGGATACGACCAGGCAGCTCATGTAAGTGTCTTTTAATTTTCCTAGCCTTCAAATGTTGTAATAACACGTCTGAATTTAGCTGTACACTTTAACCTCTACAATCCGAACACGCGGCAATCCGAATATCCAATAATTCGAACAAGCGATATTGAGGAATTTTAGGACAAATAACATCGTTGAAATGGAAAAATTATGAAAAATGAAAGCCGCCTAACATCACTCCTTCGAAAACAAACTTCGACTCTCTCCATTATGATAAAAATAAATTTTAAGGCATTGTTTGTTCAATTAACTAATTGAAAATATGAACCATTACCAGTAAAACGGAATTTGAAAATACCCTGACAAAACCACTTTACTACCCTATAAAACTCATAAATTCGCGTTTATTTCATAAAAGCAAGCACGTACATACATGCATCAACGGATACTTTCGATACGCCATCAACGGGTAATAAGGAAAATTAGCGTATTACCTCTTTCCCGTAACAATAGTTTGCGGTTCCCCTACATATACCAACGCACACATTTCGACCTTGAACTTTCCTCTTATACGACCTATGTTGTACCTAATACGCCCTCCGCAACGACCCAACCCCATCTATCGATGCATTTTTCAATTGCAAATGCGCCCCCTTACCATAGGGCCCAGGCGAACCCTACCTACCTATATCCGTTCGTAATAAATCTTTGGGCAGTACCCGCAACGTGCGGCAGAACGAGATCCATTTCCTACTCGCATTTCTCAACGCTCTAGATTTAAGCTTATGCATGTGGGGTCCGCGTAAATAGGGTACCTCTACCGAAGGTAATAACCACATCATACATGACGCTTGCAAATTACCGCTGTGTAGCTGTCTAAATATAGATCGAATGTAGATACGTGGAAAGTCAATTGAAAAGGGTATATACAGTGTGATTCATATACGAAATTATTATTATAATCGTACATACTAGGTTAGGGGCTCAAACTTAAACAGTCCGCGGTGCACTTACAGGTTTAGTATTTACACCCTTGTCAAAATATGTGTACGAAAACAACTCTTAAGATAAACCTTGAAATGTGAAGCTCACGTTTATTAGAACTGAATCACAAGAACTGTTAAACTAAAATATGAAATAATACTTTCAACGATGAAGTGACAATATGACGGGTGAACTTGCTGAACGCGACACATTTTTTTAAATCACAAAATAAGGTTTGCCGCTGCTACTCTCATTTCTCATTCCACATCTACTTTTGAGCGACATTTGCTTTTATTACAGCCACAGTTGAAAATCAGCCGACATACTGAAACAAAGCAGACACTCCTCTGGTAACTGGCGTCTTAAAACCGTACTTTTCTTCTCAAATATTTACTCTTCGATTGTTATTTAGGTTATTTGGGAATTGAATTGTTTCGCCGAAGTGGTGCCGAATTTATTCTAACCGCACCGACTACTTAGAGCTTTCGCTTACGCTATATAAGACTACTAAAAAGTCTATAAACCTCACGAAAGTTCCGTACTTTTCTGAAATATTCTGCTTCGAAGGTGTTCCTCTTCTTTCTATAAACTTATGCAAAGTACGAGAACGATCTAGTCTAGATGTTCTGTAAAGTTCTATTGGCTTCGAAGCCGCTTCGAAATGTGCATTCTAGAGTATTCTAGAACGCTATGTCTGCTCGCGTTAGCAAGAGTGCCTTGTTGGGCCCCTCTTTACTCTCTACGGCGGCCCAGGGCGCCGCAGTACACCCTTGGGGTCCAGAATGGATTCTTGTGAGACTTCCGCGAGTATAACTGCCCAACTAAAGCAGTCATCAAGAGCTACCACCTCTTGTCTTCTCTCGAGTAAATAGACATTGAAGACACGAACTATATCTTTGGCAGGACCAAATGTATTAAGATCTTGCTAGCAGAAGATTATGACGAATTCTGTCGGATGCCTTTGAAAAATACAACAACGTCAATAAATTAAATTTCTATAATGTATTGTCTAAATGGAAGGGATTTGTATTTTAAATATCTAATATCAAGCCAAAAGAGGAACTATCACCAGAGTGTTTATCTTTATTTGCAGCTATTATCTAGCGTCAGAAGAGCATAAGGCCGGGCAACGACATCTGTACATGATCAACAAAACGGAACCACAGTGTATCACGTGCGACTTGAGTACGATCCTTTGGAGAAGTAGATATTACTACAGCAATTGCACTCACTTCAATGCACTTGTAAGTCTTCTAAAATGTTACTCTTGACATCTCACGTTCCTAAAATTATTAATAATAAATAAATTAATATAAATAAATATATATATGAAATATATAATATATATATATATAAATAAAAAAATAAATAAAAAAATTAATAAATCATTCCCAGGCAGTATTCAATATAACGGTATTACCCCTTGTACTGAATATTGTCTTCCCATTACTTAATTTACATCTGACCCTATTAAACAAACAATTCGATACGATATCCTCCTCAGATAAGCCCGCAGACCTCTACGGGTATGCCATATTACGTCCTTCAGTGCGAAGGACCAGGTCTTCCATTAGCAGGCGTTCATAATTCGACGAATCATACGCTGTTAAGGATTTTGTACGACACCAGGCCGCAACAGGGTCCGCTTCTGCGACAATTCGCCTTGCCCAAGCAAAAATTTTTCGAGGTGCCTTTGGCCCAAGGTAGTAGGGCGCAAGTACAACTACTGTTACCTCCCAGCTGGAGGGAAGAACTTAGGGATGCCGCATATCCAGTACTAGTCGAAGTGTAAGTACAAACAAACAAGTTTAAAATTTTGTAAACGCTAAGTCTCAATAAATAATAATTTCGGCGTATTCAGCGAGGAATGGGACAACGACAATATTTCAGGAATGAATGAAGATTTTAAAATTCAGAAAACCTTGTTATAAATATACGATAGAGGCACATATTTTTTGATCATTTTTTAAATTAAATGCGTCACCCCTAAGCGGCGCTAGCTATGTTAATTTCTTAAACCCTACTTTTAATTTGATTTTTGGAATCCGCAACACATTTGATTATAAGTGCTATCGACCTATTTGTTTTACTTTTTGGGAAAATAATAATTTTTAATGATAGTGTAGTGCCGAGTATACCGATACCTTTGTGTTGTTTGTCAATAATTTTTACAATTTACACAAAGTTGTGAAAAATCGCATTTCGCAGAAATAATGAGCAAAGATTAATTTTAATAAAACCTAAAACGCAAACAAAATCATAGCTCAAAATCCAACTGAACATGTTACATTAGGTACTCAAAACTTAAAGGGCAAACATGAAAACAAAATCCCTCAGAGTGAACGCGAAATTAAATTAAGTGCTGAAAGGTTCCTTCATCAGATTCTTACATTTCGTAAAGTTTCTGGCGCTATGCTGGCACAAGCGATCTTAATAAGGTCGTTCAATTTTTCAACATTTCTGGAAGGTGTATCGTAGAGTACACATTTTAAATATTTCCAAAGCAAGTAGCCTGAAAAATATGAATCAGATCTTATAGAGCCATTAGCTGATAAAATCCAGGTATTGTCGTGACCTTAACCTATCAACTCCGATCTTCCATAATAAAATTAAGGTTACTAATTTCATTGCTATTGTGAACCCCATGCACCAAATTAATTTCAAATAATTATAAAGATCTTTATTATTTTGAGTTAATACCTAATCAACACTATTCCTGATCCCACAGAAACGGCAGACCCGGCAGCAAATCCGTTACGGAAGAGTTCAAAGTCGACTGGGGTACATACATGTCCAGTCATTGCGACGTTGTTTACGTGCGGCTGGACGTCAGAGGCTCTAGAGGGCAGACAAATCGCGCCCTCTACAGACATTTAGGCGGCGTCGAGGTCCAAGATCAAATCGCTGTGCTGAAGGAGCTTCTGACGAAGTTCAATTTCTTGGACAGAACGAGGGTGGGCATGTGGGGTTGGGGATATGGCGGTTACGTCACCGCGATGGTGCTGGGGACGCAGCAGAAGATATTTAGATGTGGGATAGCCGTGAGTCCGATCACGGATTGGTTGTATTACAGTGAGTATAGAATTACTAAATTATGTTTTGAATGTCTGACGAAGAAAAGATTGTTGTATATTTTTGCGTTTTTCTCAGATTCAGCCTTCACCGAGAGGGTCTTGGGCCTGCCCTCGGAGAACTACAAGGCATACGTGGAGGCGGACGCAACACAAAGGGCAAAAAATATCCCACCGAAGTCGTTGTTCATTCTTCACGGCTTAGCCGATACCACGGCACCTTATCAACACGGAATAGCCTTAATACGTGCTCTGACGGAATCCGGAGTACTTTTTAGATATCAGGTAGATATTTAAATTAACAGAATAATAAAAAGTTTTCGCTCTAGCAGCAACAGTCATTTATTTTTTGATGTAATGAATAGATGGAAGACAGAGGAAATTAAATCTAGTAAACACAGTATAGGTTCCAACAATTCCTACTTCAAATCTCTCAGTTCCCTCATTGCCAAGGTACTTTTGTGGGTCGCTGAAAGAGAAACTTTTTCTTTAGCAATCCAATCCTCATTTCATGAATTTTCTCGTCCAAGTGATCCAAAAAATTTACGCAAGATTTGCCTGTTATTACTTTACCATTTTTAAACTAAACAACAAAAGGAATACCTTTTGGATCCCAGAAGACGCTGGCTCTGACTTTTCCGACAGGTGCAATCGACTTCTCCTTCTTTTTATACATAGCCATCGGCTTTCGTCTATTCATTTCTAGCATCTGGTGATGGTTCCACGCTTCTTAATTCGTAGCAAATCGGCACGCAAAATCTGTTAGATCCTTTTTAAAAGGTTAAAAAATTTTTTAAAATATTCGTATACTTTATAAAACCGTATAAAGAAAACTATTTCTTGCATCAACTTGAAACTTGACATACGTTCTTGTGAAACGTGTACCAATTATTTAATCCAAGACATGCTGTACATCCTTAAATCCTATTTAATTCCGTGATATACTAGTTTAATCCTCTTTTTAATAATTCTAGTCCAATTCGAAATACGTTTGATTAACTCTCCAGACATCCTCAATCGACAAAGCATCCAAATCGAGCAAAAGAAATCAGGTTATCGGCGATAATAACACCATCCGGATGTCGGATCGACGCCAAACTAATCTCGAAGTTTTAAAGCGCCGAGTAAAAATGAGAATATTGGATGTCGTGATTTATTTCCAGGCCATCAATTCGCGTCAGCGTATGAGATATATACAGACGCCCTTCTCTCGCCTTCGGCAACGTCGACAATATGACGGAATCTGAGCGAAATTCCAGATTCGGGACGGAATTGTGTCGACCGTTGTTTGCAGTTGTAAGGCGCTATCAATTCGCAATACGTTTTCCATGTACATATTCAGGATGCGATGAAAGGAAGTGGAGACTGGAAGAAGTCTTTTAGCTTTATGGAATCTATGTAATCATGGTCAGAGTTAATTTTAGGCTTTAATGTATTTTTATAAAACGTTTGTCGATGTATTAAATGATACAACTACACTACTACTACTAAATACTACTAACAACAAATACAACAACAAATAAAATTAGAAAGAAGTCTTAAATGTTGTAACTTACCAATTAGCAAAACTTAGAGAAGTTGTGGTAATCGAAATTGTAGAATTGGAATGCTACGAATATCGCTATTATAGTAAATGCAACCAATAGATGCAGTAGAGTGAATCCAAAATGAGAAGTACGTATGTCGTCATCATTAGCTGCGTGAAAAAAGGTACCAGTGGCGTCGGTAATTTAAGCAAATTGAAGTGCTTAGAAGAGTAGAAATAGAGTGACAATTTTAATTAAAAATGGAACGATAACAGCCTAGAATAACAGAACAACTGAAATGCACCCAAGACAATGAGCTGTACAACCTAATTAAGGCTTAGCACGCTACTGAGGTCTCAGCTGACATCATTCCACCTATGTCAAATGTTATATCGTTAGAATCGTTGAAAAATGCCACTTCCATGAAGTCATGACCGACTAAGGTTTCCATTAAAAACACATAAATTTTTTTGCTGTACCTCAAAAATTATCGCTTAAATAAAAAGTTTGATTAGATCGTCTTATTAAGCGCTCACTTTATCAAACAATTCTACATCTTAACTTCTCTTGCAGACGTACGCCAACGAAGGCCACCAACTGCAGGGGGTGCTAGAGCATGTTTATCGTTCGATGGAAGACTTTTTCCAGGAGTGCCTTAGTCTGGATACGGACGATCCTAGAGCACCGCCAGACACCTGAGACTCGATCACACTATCACAACTCTACCGTCACCTTCGTCGGAGCTTCCTCACCGCCACTACCGTCAGCAGCACCGCGCGTCGTACGCTTCTCCAATACTACCAATGGTTGCCCACCGCCAATCATACGACGAATCGGAAGAGCAGCAGCAGCAGGAGCAACGGTCCTAACGGAACAGCACCGCAGTTCTCATCCTCATCATCATCAAGTGTCTTCGGCAACGCGCCACTGTTACGAAACCGTGACCCCCACAGACCTCTATTGTCCCCCCTCTAACGATAACTTATAATATTAATAAGAGTAGAAGATGAACTTCCACCATCAGAAACGTGGACTTTCTGAAACGAGATCTAACACTAGCGTAATGGATTGTTAAGGAGTACTGCTTGTTGGCTGTATCTTTTCTTGGGAAAAATTAATGGTGAAAATGTTGGCGAATGATAGTTTGACCTCTAGTTTTTATTTGACCTGTAATAAATATTTGGGAAAAGATTTACGTATGCTAAAATTTGTGTTAAATATATTTCACTAGTGTTTGTTGCTCAATTAAAATGTAAGGTTCTGTTAAATGAATAACAATAGATGTGTTAACACAACAATCACTTTCATTTCAACTTCAGTAACGAAAGTAATTTGGTTAATTAAAGCTTATGCTGAGTACCAAAGAACTAGTATATGATATTAAAAAGTTCTTAGAAAAGCTACTCGATCCTTATGTATTGTAAAATATACAATATAGTTTCCATTTTTCCATTTCCATTTTTTATGTACTATTTTCTATAAAAACGTACACTACCGCTCATAGGTTTAAAAGCACCTTAAGAAATCTATATTACGAAGATTATATTATAAACAATACACACGCAGCTAAATGGTGAGTAATAATGATAGCAAGGACTACAGGGTACTATGATATACTACACTAAAGTATCGGGACACTCCGCACCACACAAGTTTAATTAATTAGTCCAGCTGTTTTGAAGATGTGTGCATCCCCATTTTCAACCCTATGGCCGAATATTTGGCGTAGTATGCCAATACTTTAGTGTCGCTTGTCTAAGTATTATACTTTGATAAAAATGTTATAGCAACAAATTAAAAATTGCATAGACCAAGGAAAACATCATTGGGCTTATGTCTTACGATCTTTAATATACACGCACTCCTCGAATTTGGTCATACGGTTGATAATGGGGATTTATGCATCCTCGAAACAGCTGCTCCGGACTAATTAATTAATCTTTAGTGTTGTTAATTAAATAGTGGTTTAGTCAAAAAATCTACCTTTGCGATTTGTTGCAGTTTGGCACAACTTCGGCATTCTTTTTACTACTTTATTTAAAGTTTTAATTTTAGTCCAGTCAAAATGTCCAGTCATAAATGCTTTGCTGAAGTTAGACTCCTGACGTGTTTTTCTATCTAGTTCGTCCCACAATTTCTTCTTCCTTCTGTTGTGAAAAGCTTTTAAAGACCTTCAAAAATGTCGTGCTACAAATCGAGCTGGCCCCAAACCAGCAATAAATCAGAATCATATACCGCTCTAAAATTTCATTTCACTGTTACTTTCTCAATATTTCTTCAATCCCCATACCATATTCAATTTTTAAGTTAACCATTAAATCAGTAATATTTTTACAAAACGCTGTAACGTCACTAACGGAAAAATTGCTAATTTATGGGATCTATAGCGAAGAGTTATCAAATTACTATTTATATATATCAATATTTTTCTGATTTTGCTTTGTATACATACTACATTCTTCTGTCTTAAATCTGTCATTATTGCCCCTCGCCACCTCCTTCTTGGTCTTCTTTCTTTTCCTTATAATCTGGTACCTTGCAAGCTATTTTCTTCATCGTCTACCATATTACCTAGCAATTGCATCCTTCTTCATTTTATCACTTATTCAATCTCTGACTCTATGTAGATGTCGTATATTTTCTTGTAAGTTGCTTTTTTCCCATCTTCTCCCATTTCTCTTAAGTATTTGTAATTAAAATCCAGGTTTCACATCCATAAAGTGTAGTTGGTTTCAAAATAGTTTTGTGCAGAGGTATTTTACCCTTTCTCGACAACTGCTTTGCTCCTGCTCTTCTATTTGCATTCATATTTTCTTGATATTCTTATTCCTAGTAGAGTATTCAAATTCATCCACTTCCTCAAATTCCGGTTTTCCCGTCTGCGTAACAATCTCTAGCTTATCCACTGTGTCCCGATCCCGCACTCTCATAAATTTGCTTTTCGAACTTATGAGAGTTGGTTGCTGGTTCCAGTTCTTTGCTGCTTCTCGTTATCGGTGCCACGTCATCAACATAAGCTACCACCTAGTGACTATCCCTGATGATTTTTTCTAACACCATATTAAATAGTAAAATTGTTTGTTGTTTCTTCGCTCACCTTTGCATTGCCATATTGTCTTCTTTATAGTCGCGTTGATCAACCTTATTATTTTACCGGAGGTATTAAATTCCTTTTGCCTACTGTTGCCAAATTGCAGTAACTTGATAGGTTTCGTTTTTAAAAGGTGTCCTAAAAGTGTGCAACAGTAGGTGCCAACAACATTAGAACAGTAAAATTCATAGATTTTCGGCACCACAACAAAACTGATCCGAGAAAACTAAAGCTCGTTTTTGTATTTTTTTTTGCGTAGTCACTATACTTACAAGTAGTTACAGAGATGACGCAACTAATTTTTTATTTCCTTTGAGTTTCAAAGCAAAGAGCATTTCAGTTAGCAAATATAATCAAATAAAAATGCCCATTTTCATACAAAGACGAAAAATTTTAATATCAAGAAGTCTTCAGTATGGGTAAACAATCCTTTATGTTACTAATTTAAATTTATCCCAAATAACCCTATAACTAAAAGTATTATATTTCATCAAATAGATCCAAATCAATAATGGTCAAATAATGCAATCATTTATTAAATTATTATAATTAACAACAAATTAGTTATTTATGTCACTGGGGACGTAAATACAATGTTGCAGTCGAGGTTGTTGTTTGGACCGAAGCCGAAGTCTGCAATACATCTGAAACCATAGAACCCCATAATTGTCACGCAAACCTTCCATAATATCAAAATTGCCAATTTCTGTTAGATATTTTGACATTTCATATCATAAATGTTTGCGTTATTAGTTAACTGGACTGGTGTAGTAATGACAAGCTTTGAATTAATGTATTATTATTTTATATTCCTTTGAACGTAAAATTTCGTTATATCCCGCCGTTAAGGGCAACTAAACAAATAAGCCGTAAATCATATTTACGTCCCTCCAATCAAGGCACTAATGATTGGCTTACATGGCCGGCAGCAAGGAGAGGAGTCTTCTCCTTATGTTTCTTCTTCGTTTTATACAGAAATTAAGGGGATATATTTTATTATTCAAAAATGTTTGCTCTTCCAATTCAAACTACCAATTACAAAAAAAAAAATCCCAAACGACGCCACTGTTTTTTCCTTTAGAGATACGGCCAATAAGAGATCTCCGTAGATAATCTCAAACAGGAAGTAAAGAAAAATAATCAAATATCTGAATTGCAACATAAAAACACAAAACGCAAAAGCTATAATATCGGCATCAATAAACAAAAAATTACAAAAAAAAAAATGCGCCATGTTGCAGCTCCGCATAACAAAAGCCTACTTTTTTAATTTTTCATCCTATTTTATTTTAAAGGAACGAAAAATAATATTTAAGAAAGCTAGTGAGGTGAAAATGAAGTAGTTAGTGACGATCGCAGCGCTCCTTGGTGTGAATAAGAAAAGTGATATTAAGTCAATATCGGCAACGCCTTCATGAATGTTCTTTTTTCACTTTTTAGCTAATTTTTTTAATTAATTTAAATAAACAATAAAGAAAAAACGATAAATAAAGGATACGATTATAGTAACGTGTAACATATAGTGTTTTTTTGTCGATTTAAATCGTTAAAACTCCCCAAAACCCCAAGGAAAAATATAGAAGCTATACTTTGTGGACACCTATTCTTAATTTTCATATTTCGTCATTCAGTGCACCCCAGTGATTTTATACGTAACACAAGCACTGTTTATCAGCGTACGGTATTCGGGAATTGGACTGTTGGTAATCTGGGAATCTACAGGTGATCGCCCGAGACGAAACTGTGTGTGAAAGACCTTTACGAATTCTTAACGATCAGATTTTAACTGTTGTGTACTTTTACTATTATCGATTAATATCAAAGTAATATTCTCTAGAAAGTCAGAAGCGGTTTTGTTTGAAGTGAATATTTAAACTAGTAAGTTCTAATTTAATTTAAAATTCGTTTTTATATTTGTTAAATTATTTGTAAAGATTTTAAAGCGACAGTTAAAAAAATTCTTATCTAAACTTTGCATTTTTCCTGAAGGAAAAATAAATATCATCTGTCAAAAATCACCTCAAAAAAATCTGTAAATCCAAATGTAACTGTCAAATGATAAAAGGTAACTGCATTATCGGCTTTAATCATCATATTTAGACCCAAATTATCGCCTCACTATTGCCAACTTTACTATTATTGATACTACGAACCTACTTAAAAAATGTTTGGAATTTGCAGTTTGTATAATAATAACAATATCGAGTATTATTACGATTCTTCAAACGTTTGAGGTTACACTTGGGAATCACCCCCGGAAATACTGTCTGTGCCAAAATGGGGTCATACAGTATCTCCGGTAAACCTAATCCTTTCATCCTTAAGATCTTAAAGATCTCAACCATACCTATTAATTTGTTATTAAACTAAATGGCATATCGTCTTATATTTATGTAATTTATAGCTACTTTATTAACAAGAGTAAAAATCGCTAACTGTAAATTAAAAGGCCGAATTTTAAACTGCTGAGAGATTTTAGAACACTACCCATGCGCAGTTACAGTTTCTTGTTTGAAAATCGGCGGTAATTTTGAAAATAGCCGAATTTTTAAAAACGTAAGCCTTGCAAGTTCGCTTGTAACGCAAATGACATCGTATAATAAGCGACGAAATAATGAAAAAAAAGAGAAATACGTTTAGTCTTCCAATTTAGTGCTTTGTGTAGTACAATGATATCTTAATGGCAATAAACGAAATATCGTGCATAATCAAAGAGTTTATTTAGTGTTGTAAAATAGTACGCAATGTTTTTATATATATACATATTATGAGTTTTAAGGATTAGATAATACCGATATCAATGAGATTGTTTTTCTAGGTTTAAGACGAATTCCGTCCTAATATGTAGGGTTCATCAACGGTTTGGCAACGTTCATTTATTCTTCAAAAATTAAATTTTGCCATATATGTACATATATGGTCATCATGGTAGCATAACAAATATATTTATTGAGCTGTAGGTCCTGTAAAATCCAAAAATAAATATTTTTCTATTAAATTCAATTTTTTAAGCTAAATAAGTTATGCTAGAGACATGAATGATGAGATCAAAAAGATTAAAGGCCTATAAAGGTATTATAATATAATCACATTCGCTAAGTTCTTCTTCTGGTTCTTTAGGATCTGGTGAATATTGTAGAGGTGAAAGCATTTCCAGACAATCTTTGGAAAAACGTTTTCTGGAAATTTTGGGACGAAGTTTTAAACTAGATTAAAGGATCTGAAGTAAGTAGTAATATCCATGATACAAAACTTTAACCTACATTGCCTGAAGTGCTTATTCCGAACTTCAGAAGCTTTCTCTGAGAAGTGCCCAATAGGAACGATTGTTTCTAAAATTATTTTCGCCCCATGAGTGAGGATTTTATGGACTATAGGGATCATGGAGTACCATTCGCATAGTTGCATATACTTATGCGCGGTCTCATCCGCGTATAAAGGAAACTTGTGAATTTCTTTATTCAAGAAATTGATTTTACTATCCTGGACACTGTGCTTCATGACGTCGTACAAAAAATATTTCTTTGTTAATTTGATTGCAAACATCTCTGGTGTCTGAAATAAATTTAAGTTGCATATCGTTATATAGTGTAAAAGCAAATATTTTAATTAATTTATTTACACATGCCGAGTTGTGAGTTATTATTCGCAAAGACCAAGAATAGAATGGCAGAATCCCGAAGTTACTATCTATTTTCTTTTCCGAATTATAACTTTGAACTATACACTTTGTCGGCTTGTTGTTTTATGGTTTCCTAAACAACTCCCTCTTACTTTATAATCGGGCCATAGCACAGATACCTTTGGTCACTGTTAACTTAATAGATCTATCATAACAAAATGCCCTTGTGTGTGTACAGAAATATTGCTGCTGTGTGCGATTGATGGCAACGCATTTGCATAGAATGTAGCAATATTTTAGGGCTACATGACCTGTCAGAAATCCTGTCAGTAACCTAAGGTCTCCTTTGTTGAAGGATAACGCTAATTTTGCTATCGTTGTAAACAGAATAATAAGACCAACAACTTTTATTTAAATCATTTTTTGTTTAATCACGTATTCTAAAAGAATCTCTTTATTTATCTCCCCCTTCTAGCTTTCCTCGCACTAAGTTGTGTTAAAAAGAAAACTTTCGAATTGGCGTTTGTCCTCATCAACGCGTATTTCGATAAACCCATATAAAAAAATATTATGCGCATACCTTAGTGTATAATTACATATATGGCAAATTTTAATTTCATCCTTATTTTGGAAGATGAATGACCTCTACCAAACCATTGACTCGCCCCGTACAAAAATATACCTAAATGTTACACAATAATAAAAATAGAAAACATCCCGTATGTGATCGTTAAATAACATTCCATTGTTGAAATTCTAATGTTAATTTTAATAATTTTATTGTACATACTTATATGCTCATTTCGTTAGGCTAACGAAACAGCAGAGAACTTTCTCCGTGTTTTTGTTTGTAATTCGATCAATGTTAGCAGAAAGAAAAAAACAAAGTTGATAATTGTGAACTAATAACATTGAACAACCTTGATTCTTATACAATTGTGCATGTTTATTGTAGTGAAAATATAAAAGAACCCTTCTGACTTTCAAAATACGCTCTTTTTGTAAAAAAAAAAAATGCCTTTCAATCTATGAATCGAATCAGATGTTTCATAAACAACATAAATAAATCTACTTTTCGATATATGAACGTCATGTCAATTATTGTAAATTTATTAATTAAAACAAGAAAAAAAACAAATCTTAATAATACTGTTTGCGCTACTACACTTTGGTGATACATGATATACATATGTGGTATAGATAGAACCATTGATTCACTGATTACAACTCAATAGTCTATGATTATTATATTTGAACATAAAAGATTCCATTTATTTATTCTTATTATACAATTATTGGGAGGTTCCAATCTGAAAGTAATCAACACAAATTATGGAATTTATGTCTCTTGCTGTTAACTTCGTAATATTGCACGACAATAGGGATGAATTGTAGCAATCCATAGTTAATATTCGTTGGCAGGGACGCGCTTAGATTTAGTATATCAAAGTGGAAATTGCTGTAAAACTTAAAGATCTACTCTACAACTTAGAGCGTGTATAATGTTGGGCAATTAAAATCAGTAATTGTTATAATTAAAAAAGAAAAGCGAAATTACCTGTTGCTGAAGTGGCACTTATTTTAAATGTTCTTGTATATAAGTAAAAAATCGTAACTGAAGGAGGACGAGGATATATTCATAACTGATAATCATCATCTGAATTTTTACGGTTCTTCTTATAATACTTATTTCATTCTTCTTCTTTGTTAACTTATTTACATTCGTTTTATGGAAGAGCATTCTTGAGTTTACTAAACACCTTAAAAGGTCGCGTTTTCTTCTTACTTAAAACACTAATAATTTGAAATTGTACCTGTAAACAATAAAGGGCATGTTTCAATGGAAAATAATTTATAAAAATCTAAAACGACAGCAAGTTGTCGTTATTTATTTTTTACTAAATTATTATAAATATTACTTAGATTATTGAGTTTTGGTGGTTTTTATCTGCCACATTTCGTTGAATAGCCTTTTGTAATAGTTAATATAATTAACCCTAATCACATAATTTGTCGAAATATTTGTAAACAACCTCTCAACTGCGAGCAGGGTAAAGGAGCTAATAACTTAAGTAGCCAGAGAATTAATGAAACTAATAATGAAATATGCACTGATGAAGTGTTACATAGCGAAACACGCGTGAATACATGGTGGTTAAGTGGTAGTTTAATTTCATTACTATTATTATTACTATTACAATTCTCTGAGAAGGCGATACATAGATCTACCAAATTATTTATTGTACTGATTTTGTATTTTACTAGTGTGTGTGATAGGAAGTTCACAATATCATCCGTGGGTTTTACGAACCAATCGGTGTATTTTTTTTTTTCGTTTTTGTGTGAAATTGCAAAGTCTCAAGAGCTGATTCTAGAGAATTTTCATTCTCTATTGTAAATTGGATTCAGGGATAGAATTTAATTAAATTTTGTTAGAATGTATTGATCTTTATTTTTGGGCATATACAATCATCAACATATCCCTTCAAAATATGTTTAAGATAGGATTTCTATCTATCTATATCTATATCTATCTATATGCTCCATAATCAATAAATCTTTTGGGCATATGTGCCAATGTGCAAATGAAATAATAAACGTAATATTTAAGTATTTACGGCTCCAAAAATCTTATGAAAAGAAACATTTACATACGACCTATAAACCCTTAGCTAATATTTTGAAACAAACAAAAACAACACAAAGGAACTTACGTAAACAATAAATATTTCAAAATATAAAGATTCTTACTAAAATTTTATTATAATAGCAAACTATAACTGCTGCTATTACTACTCTAATTCATGCCTAATACGACTCCGCCAAAAATTGCGTCATATCTATCACTCTCGTGAGGACTGGTAATGTAATAAATAACTAATGAATGGTGACTTTAATGCGGTACAAAACCTGAGCGTAATAAACTCAATTGTCGGCAGCAATACGCAGCGAGATCATTAAGACATTAGCTAGGCGTCTGTCGTGAATCCAATAAAAATTTAAATTGTAATAAACTTAATGGAAATTTTGAAAAATGAGGAGATAGTAGGAACAATTCATAATAATATATTTTCTACGACAAATTGAGTTCTTTTCCAAGTTAAAATATTTTGTTATTAGTGTAAATATATAGTGGAAGACAAGGGTATAAAAAATTTTGAATTAGCAGACTAATTTTGTGATATCTGTTTTAATTTAACAAAATTTGGATTTCTTGTAATAACTCCAAGTTTGCTCAAACCTTTATTTGAACAAATGAGCAACAGAAAATAACCAATAAAAGCAGTCCATCATAGAACTGTATCCATCGGGCATTTTATTTTTGGAACCAATTATTTGCATAGTAGAAATAAATTTCTCTTTACCAATTTCTTAAAGTCAAAACAAAGAATTATATTAACACGCTCATACTTGTAGATAAACTTTCATAGGCTCCCCAAATAGATTTATTAGACGCCCTTTTTTTAAAAAGTTATCGAATGGAAGCAATCCTGGAAGATAAGATCGACCGATCATGAGATCTTTCAAATATACGTACTTTAAAAAGATATTACTATCTTAAATTGTATTTGGGAAGAGTAAATTAAGAAAAACATTTTGTTCTATCCTTAAGAATACGTCAATGCATCTTTTAATGACCTCAGATCAATGCTTGTGTGATGGTTAAGAGACAATTAGAGGCTATAACACAGGCGAAATTTCACGAAATCGTTGCCAAAATACATATTTCGGTTTATAAGAGTACATTTTTATGTTTTGATAATGGAAATGCATTGAAAAGATACACATAATATGATTATATACACTGTTAATAAAAAATATGTAACAAATGTGCTGAAACTCTATTAACTTTAGATTCTGCCACAAGACGATTTCCTTTGTAGAATTGGGATCACCTGATATTAACTCCATAGATACGACAGAAGTCAAAAAATGTTGCCATCAGAAATACGGGTATCTGAAAATTTCTGTTTGCATGCGCTTATACCCGAATTTCCATCACAAACTAGTTTTGCAGTCAGATGAACATTACTTACACCTGTCGTTTTAAATGAATTCAAGATTAAATTTTAATTCTTGCAACTGGCAATTAGATGAGCATCTACTTCTAAAATAAGCTAACATTGCAAATTATCGCATCTAGTTTGCCAAAAACTCTTCCTATATACTCTAAGGTAGAATATAAACAAAAATTTGCCATTTGATTTCGGTTGATATATAAATGACTTTTTGCTTAAAAGAAGCCATCAATCATTTAAAGTACATTTACTTTTAAAAGTATTGTGTAAACAAGGTGAGATTGTGTTTAATATAAAGTGATCTACTTACTTCGAGTTAACAATTTATATTATTTGAATTACTCGAGTCAATATTCGAATCGTATATGCTTCTTTATATAGCGATGCTCGAAATTGAGATTTTTATTTATTTTTTTCTTTTCAATCTTTTTAATTTGTTCTTTATATTTGTTGTATAAAACGTTATACAATACTTGGGCGTAACTTAATATCACAATAGTTGCCTCCGAAATAAATAGGAGTATTTTTTTTTATTAAAAGGAAAATATTATTTTCATTGGTAACAATATTATATTTTAAATTTTCAAAAATCAATGGTTCAATCTAACCAAAAGAAAAAACACGAATATCAAAAATAAAAGAAGCGAAACACGCAAGCAAAACCTTAAAATATTAATGTAACAAAACATGAAAAATAATAGAATATGTATATAGATATTCTATAGCTTAAATAGCAAAATTTTAAAATAATAATACAATAAAAGGTTGTGAAAAAAAAAAAAACAAAATAACTAATGTAATATGTGTAGTTGATGTATAATCAATGACAACACAGCAACAAAAAAAAAATAAGCAGATCAAACAAGAAAACAAACGAACATTAAGCACATTAAATCTGCAAATGAAGAAAAAAAAATACAAAAAAGGAGTAGTGTAAATGAATTTCGCCTAGTACATTTATAATTATAATAGTACATTATACATTGGTAGTTGCGGTTGCTACACGGCAAAGCAAAGACAATCTTTTAAAAAAAATTACGCTGAATTTCGTGAGAAATGGCGGTAAATTCAAATGTAAAAACGAAGCGGAACGAAAATAAAGATGTCTTTTGAACTTCCCGCCTTTTTCTAGCGAATTTCAAGCTGGCTTAGCTAAATTATATACAACCAACAGGTAAAGATGAAGTAAACTAATGAAATTAACGTAATAAATAATAAAATAATGATAAAATGAATTATTTATATAAGTTTATAAGATCAAATTGTTACTACTGCATTGTCGAAAAATTAAATATGATAGAGAGATATTATTTTTAAGGTTTGTATTTATAGTTTTAGTAGTAATGTGTTGATAATAAATTACTATCTTCGAATAATATGATATAAATTCTCTTTATTAAACTACTTCTTTCTTATATCAACTTATTGAAATGATATTCAAATGAAACTGATGAAACAATGTTGCCTGAATAAATAAATAATTGTTGTACATGTGTTTTTAAATAATAAATTAAAAAAATGATACAAGAACAAAAAAAAAAACGATAATTATAATGAATAATGTACAGAACACCAAGTTTCATTAATATAAAATAACTATTACAAAAAGAATTATATAATTATCGATTATTTGTTCCTTTTTATTACAGTTATCAAGTTATATATTATTGTAACTTATAAATTAATTATACTTAGTGATGTATTATATTATTACATAGATGATATTGAAGGATAATGTTTTTCGTTTTATATTATACTAAAAATAATAATAAAAACAGTATGTTTACAATAAATCGTTATTAAATTTAAATAGACGGTTCTTATTTTTGTTTATACTCCCTCACCCCCACCCACATTAGCGATCAATATTGTGCGTATTAACTGTTGTATAGCAACAAAAATGACTCAAAGTCAAAAAAATTAAACGTCACATATTCCGTTACAAATGTTCACATATTTCAAATTGAAAAAATTGTAAGTTTTATGCGTTTATTCGTTCTTTCTACTATTCACAAATTGATTCCGCCATGTCAACGGTAAGTCGCGTATTTTATTCACCATGCACTACAGCGAGTAAATCTAGATTCTTGTAAGTAGAAACTGAGATACAAGCTCCAAGACAGGCAGAGATGCGATTCTTCCATGAAGAAGTCGTTGCGTCATATGTACGTTGATAAAAGGCAAAGAGAAGTTAAAAACCGAAGAAAGGAGCTTCTAGCTAAAAAGGCAAGGCCTAGTTCGAGTAGGTTGCCCGAAAGAAACGTTGTAGAGTTGATCAATTCCTTATCAGGTTAGTAAGTTCACCAAAATCTTCATTGGCAATTTATGAACTGTATAACTTGAAATACTTTAAATATAGTGTGTTAAAAAGTAACCCAAATCTAAAGGGAGGATTGTATGGTCCAAAATATGTAAACAAGTGCATAAACAAGAGATCACAAAAGGAACTTTCGGAGATTTTTTATTGTTTACATACGATCAATGTATGAACAAACAAAGGCAAAAATTCAAATGAGATGTTCAAAATGTCTTCCCACCATTTCACTCCATTCCATTCGAAAATCTGTACGTTAGCATCCTTGATCTATTCATCGTTGCAGCTCCTGTACACTAAAATTTTCAAATATCCTCAAAGAAAGGAGGTCGGTCCCTTCTTATTCATCCCCAAAGTTCCGTGTAAATTCTAAAAATTATAATGGCAATTGAAAAATGTAGCGAAGCACCACCGTGCTGGAGCCACATTTGTTGCCTTTGGTTCAAAGAAATTTCTACTAAAAGAACACCTATTGGTGTTACCTAAACCCAAGGTTTAGGTAACACTTTTAGATGCTCCCTCTCCTACTTAAAAAATACAATACAGTGAATTTTTGCCAACAATCATATTTCCGTTTAGTAATTAGCAATAAAGCTAGGAGTTCTCTGTAATCTTCGACTTTTATAGGTTCTTCTGGAAATAGTATCAATAATTTGAAAACAACTGACCATCCGAGATTATCCGAGAAAGAATCAGAAAATTCAATAATCTATATTGGTACCACCTATAAAAAAAATGACGTACCCCAGAGGGAATCTATAATCGATTTAACTAAAAGCGATTCAATCCTTTCGTGGATAGAAAATTACAACCTTGACGATTACGATATCTCGGGCGACAACATCATAGACGAACTCCTTTTGAAGGACCACGTCTCCAGCGCAGCATCCATTTTCACGATCTTCCCCCCACAACCACAAAACGTTTTCTCCTCGCCGTCTGAGGAGTTATGCGTGTGCCAAACCGATCGCGAGTCGAGTTCTATATCACCTGCGAAGAAAAGAAACCTTAGCGCTTCAGATGTTACGCACAAGCCGCATTCCAATAAGCCGAAGAGGGTCGCGAGTACTAAAAGCAGAGTCACGGGCAATAAAATTGATTCAAAGGAAAGTTCTGACTGCATCTGGAAGTTGAAGAGGAGCTACCCACTGACCACTGCCCTTTCTAAAAATAAAACGACTAGTGGGTATGGATTGGCAGACTTAGAAATTGATTTAGCCAGCGATATCAATTTATTGGAGATAGTTGACGATCTAGAGAAGGAAATTGGCGTTCAGCTTCGACAGGGGAATTGAGCGCACTGTTAACATCCATCATGTAAGGATACTAGTAGATTATGTAATGTCCATGTGAATAAAAATCATTTGTCTCAGTATATTATATTTTAGTTGATTATGTGAGGACCATTTGTAACAATTAGGTTCACCGGGTTGGTCTACGTGAATTTCGGTTCAACGAGAGAATTCGTTTGCACCAAAAATATACTGGTTAAATGAATTTTTGGTGATTCAAGCAAAGTTCAGGTAGAGTTTAATATAAAATATAATCTATAAACAATGTTGTGGCATTTCACTTGACGAAAATAAATATATTAGGCCAATTATCCGACAATGAACATTTATTTTAAATAATAACAACAATATATCCGTCCATAGGCACCTTTTTGCAAAAATAAAATGGTGTCAATTGTATCAATCAAATAAAGATGCAATAGCGGAACAAAAATATAATTGCAGTTTCATAGTATAAGTAGGTTGGTGCAATTGATTGCACACATATTAAGGTTCAATCTTCTCGTGGTAATTTTGCAGAAAACTGTAGGTTTCTTTCATTTAATACGGCAATAAACTATTGTTTATTGCCATGGTCATGTGAAGAATTAACAATATTTTGTTAATTCTTCACATGACCCAAATATATGTATTCCGGAATTAAAATGTTAAAAACCAGTTTGAAAATGAAGAATTTAGGTAGATGATAGTCGATTCTTAGATGATGACACCATTAACAGAGATATTAGTGAGAGATGTTTTGGGACGCCTTCCTATCTGCTGATACAATTGAAGGGATTCTAGTAGCAGCTGCGGTTCTTCATAACATTGCTTGTAGAATGAATGCACTGAGAGAAATCAACCAAAAATTGATCGACTTAAACAACTTTGTTTGTGTCCATATGGTTTAAAATAACAGAATATGGTTGGTCGAACTTTTTCAATTGGATCAACTTTAAAATTATTGTTTAACCAACCTACACTAGAGTGTTGGTAGAAAGTAATAAAAATGCAAGCATAGATTCAGAAATAAACACATGTTCACAAGGAAATAAGTACCTGTTCCTAAAAACGGGAAGTAAAATAAATACAAACGCCAATTGTATGAAGGGAATTTATTTGTTAATCTAAAAGTAATATCTTTTGAAGCACAGCCAACGCAAATATTGATTTGATTTAAATTTTAAATTTAAAGTAATTGAACCAAAGGTAGTATGTTCTGTTAAGTTGGAAGGAGCTGGACGTACGCTAAAGAGTTGAATTAACATATTTTTAGTTGAATCAACATATAATGTGCAACACTTCGTGGTTTGTTGGATTACTTTGAAGAAGCTAATAAATATAAAGGTATTAAAAGAATATTGTATGCATAACATGTTATACAGAATTTTCTATTTTTTTTTTATAATATTTTATGCATCTTATTTCGTCTGCGAATTTTCTATTGTTATTTGCTTCTTGTTCTCCTTTTTGGGGAATTTCCAACTTTGTTTTTATATGTCCTTTCAAGAGTTGTAATTTAAATTGCGCTCTTCTAAAAGGTTTTTTTTTTGTATAATCCAATTTCTTTGTTGTGTCTACCTCTATCCAACTCTCATAAGTATTTCCAAAGAAAAAAAAAACATTTTTTAAAATAGTATAATAATAAATTCCCTTTGAAAAGTGGAAGAATACAAAAATTAGAGATACTGTGGATCTCACAAAATAACTTACATCATACATTCTTTACTAGTACACCCCTAATGAGAATTTGACAAACAAAATTACATATGAAAGTCATACTTTTGTACTTCATTACCTATTGCGTAGTCTACTGATCTGAAAAAAAACTCCATTTCAGAATTATTACTTATTACCAAGAATAATCCTTTCAATTACAACAGAGAAATTTTGCAAATGAAAGGATATACAAAAATTAGAAGAGCAAAAGGCTAATTCCCATTGTCAATTTGATTATCATATCTATAAAGTACGCTAGTTGAAATGATTTTATTATATAAACCGATCTTTTATTAGAGCGCAGTTCAATTTCTGTTGCGACATCTGTTTGTAGATAACCAACACCACCTGCATGGGGTCAATTCTAAGCACATAGATAAGGGCGCTTTACAGATTGCTAATATGTATCTGTGGGTATTTACAGCTAAAAGAACTTACAATTGGCACTGTTTAAAGCGCGTTTTCTTATATTGGAGAATAGATGTCCAGGCGATAATTTACGATAAACACCAAGGAGTATGGAAGTCGGTAGAAACTAACACGGCTTGGTTTTAGAAAAAAAAAAATAACTCTTGAATTTCACCAATATTTCGTTTTTATATTTAAAGCTTCATCGGGGTCAAAAAAAATAGCCGAACCCGTGAATTTAAGGATTTAACGATGTGCATTATTAGCTGTGGCTATATGAATTCATCAGCATCATCATTTGAAACAGAATATAGCTATTAAATTTAGAGACAAGTCTAAAACACTAAGAATAATAACATAATGCTAAATGAGCAAATCACAGATGAGCTAATTGAAAACAAACATAAAAATATAATATATTAAAGTGATACTTTGCATCAAATGCCTACGAAAATTTTAAATTACGCCGCTGACCAGAACTTGTTCGAAGGGAGCCGTTTCCGGAAAAACAAAAAAAAAAACATATTTTATTGGGGGGAAAAAAACACTGATGTTTATCAAAATATTCGGCGTTAAGAACTTTCACATTCCAAGAACGGTCTCTTCTGGTATCAAAAACCGCTCACCACGCAATTTGTTTTTCACAAAAGGGAAAAGAAAGAAGTTATTAGGCGATAAGTCAGGCGAATACGGACAATTAGTCATTAATTCAATGTTATTCTCCTTTAAATAATTGACTGTTGTACTATGTGAAAGCTGGCGTTGTCGTGGTGAAGAATGATGACCGATGTCCGCTGTTTTTTTCTGATTTCATCGAAAACTTGAGGCAAATGTCTGTTACAACAGACCCAGTTTTGCGGAAGAAAAAAAGTAATAATTTTTTTGGCTTCGTGAACGAACAACTTACTGGTTTTGGCAAACAGTGGATGTCAAAGGATGCTTCTATTTCTCGATGTGTCACATGTCGATCTTCTTCAATCATTTGTCGCACAGCACTGATGTTTGCCGGAACAACAGCAGTTGAAATTCGTCACTAACACTAGTACGTCCACGCTTAAATTCGGTAAACCAGTCATAAACTGTAGTTTTGGATCGTGCTTCATCATCAAAGCCAGAATGAAGTCGATCGACGTATTAGAGTTAAGCCACTTCTTTGAAAACTACCCCGCCGTCTGGTTTCCTGCCAATGGTATTTATCATACTAAATATCAAATTTTAAAACAATCAAATTGTCAAATGTCAACAAGTGCCATCTAGCGGTCAATTCCTAAAATTTTTAGGGTTTCCCCCGTAGGTAATATTTGCAATTTGTATTCATATTTACATTCACCTCTCATTTAAAACTGGTAACGATAAGTATAAATCAACGTTTTTTTTTTGTTTTCACAATGAGCAAGAATAATTCATACTGCTCCATCCCTGATTGTAAATTTTGGTCGAAAAGGAAACCTGATTTAAGCATCCATCGTTTTCCTGTTGCTGGCACAGAAAAAGTTTATTTTAGAAATAAACTAGGTACTGTGGATAAAATTGATAGACAAAAAATGTGGATATTAAAATTAAGGATTGGAAAACCAATGAGCAAATATGTGAAAATACGTTCACTTCATCTTAAATAAAAAAACTTTTCTTCCAAAAATAGGTAATTCACTGTTATACTTGTTTTAATTATTTCAATATCATGTAAACACAACAAAACATACCTTTCTGTACATCATCGCCTAACATATGTAAGAATAGAATAGTTAGATCAAAGCTACGTGTATTAAACCATTTATACATTTATATTTGTTACACATTTCTACTATTCATTTGCACGCACAAGAAAATGTTTTTTTTATATATATTTTTTTTTTAAATTCTTCAAATTAGTGCATAGTTACATACTGGTCTCATGAAAATTCACAAAAAAAATTATAATTCCGCGATATTTTCAATTAAGTTTCAAAACGAACGACGATATTTGCTTATTTTTGTTACAAAACGCTTTAAAATTTTTTTGTACACACAGGTAAGTAGCCCAATTTCACTTTCACAATTATCTATTTTTTTATAATTTCGTTTTGAAACTTAATTGAAAATATCGCGGAATTACTTTTTTTTTTATATTTGGTAATAGTTCCTAACTAAAATTATATGTACTATATTTTAAATTAAATGGAGTATTTATTTTTGACACCTTATCGCTCTAAATTTATATTTTCGTTGGCAATACTGTAATATCCACAGTGATAACTACAATTTGTAAATGCTTCTATATAAAAATAAATTAGCGGTTAGCTAACATTTTTTCATGCCTGCGTTAAATGAAGGAAATAATAAGCTGTAAAAGTACGTATAAGTCGAGATACATTTGGTACGGACGCACAAGTGCTGGCAACACTGATTACCTGTTCATAATGATATACATCCTGTTCTATTAAAAAAAAAAACAAACTGTATCGTCAGCTGTAGAAAATAAACCATCCATATACTTTTGTAGTTTGTGCAACACTGGTTTCGCAAGAACTTATTTGAAAACTTTTTCTCTAAATTGTTCAGGATAGGAATTCCACCTATGCAGTAAGTGAACACCTATACATGAATAGCAACCAGCTTAAGACAAACAAGAAAAAATCAAAGATTTATTCAGTACAAATAAATAGCAAATACTACAACCACAGAGAATATTGTATCGTTAATAAAGATATCACTAGCGTAGCCATCAGTTTCGGCATCCCACAAGCATCTGACACCTGATTTCACACCCGCACCCTTGTTTTCACCCAGCGTAACCTGTACAATATGTTTGTAACGTTTCATATCTAATTTCTTGATCCGTTCATTGAGTCTATTTGCAATACTAATTGTCCATTTCTTAGCACTTTTTGGATCATACACTTGTCCTCTTAAAGTTTCATTCAAAACACTATGAATTAATTCTTTTACAGGGTTCTCTTTGAATTTGTCAGATAATTTTGGTTTGATTTGATATGTGCTGATAGCATGAAGAGATTCGTTGCTTACTCTTGTTGCAGATGCTCGAGCTAAAGCTGACGACTCCGTTGCATCCCGGGCCATTACCGATGTAGCATCCTCCACTGTAATCTCATCTTTATTTTCGTCCATGGTAAAGGTGTATCGATTGACCACCTACGACAAGGAATTTAACGAAAGGGGTTAATCCAAAAGTATTTGGAACATGCATACTTTACCTTTTATCGAGATAAACAAATTCTTAATTAGCGTAGAGTTAATACACCCATATTATTATTCTGTTTGTATAGACAATTTAAATTTGAGATGAATTAATGCATACTTGTCATATTCCTTTAGCCATCTATCGGGAAATGGGTTAATGTCTATATCGATAAAGTAGAGTTCTTCTAGAGGTAGTTACAGGAAGTTACAATAGGACTGCAGCACGTGATATGTTTCAAAAGCCTTGATTACTTGAACCCGGATTTTTGAATGTTGCCCGTGACGTAGTTAAGCAAAGATCCACGCAAAATGTTTACTACCCAGATTTAAATTGCATTAGAGAGAAATGGCAATAGTGCATAATTTTTTGCCTTATTTACTTTAAGTATATTTCACCTTTAAGCCAATAAGATAGACAAAATGAGAAATACCTACTTTATGGCGTTTCTACTCGGCTGCAGTTGTGAATTTAACACAATTCTAGTTATGTGTATAGAATCACTGGAAAGCAGTAAGCAGCAAGTAAAAAATCAGTTTAGACATGATTAATTGATTTGAAGCACGGAAGAATTTTAGCGCACCAATGAATATAAATATACATTGTAATTTCTAGTGTGATAGTAAAACAACACATAAGTATCGGCACCCTCCGCACCACACAAGTTTGATTTATTATATAGTAATATAATAATTAGTCCAGGACGGCCGTTTCGAGGACACGAATGGTCCTCATCATCTTGTTATCATCACCAAACTTGTGTGATGCGGAGGGTGCCGATACTTGTGTTGTTTACCATACTACGCCACAGTCCTTGCTATCATTATTCTAGTGTGATAGCTAATTTTAAAATAACCACGTAAAGGTCTTGATAAGCTTTCTAACATGCCTGCTTTCTCAGGTTCGCAACGCTGAAGATCATGAAATGTACCTATTCTTTATTAGTCATGAGTAAGAAGCTTATGTTAATTCCTAACACGACGAAAAAAGCTATTTTTGCGGTCAGGCAAGCGCTTTCGGTTATACGTTGAATAGAAATACATAGAATAGAATCCAACAAACACGAAGTTGAACGAACCCGCATCTGACGCCACGACCTAAGCGCGAAATTGATTCAATTTGAAATAAACCTGAAAAATAACATCCATACCCAACTTAAATTCATCCTTGCAAGCGAAATACTTGTAAAATTCCCATGATACACAAACACCGTATATTAGCTTAATCTATATTATCACTGTTCTACTCATAACCTTAACCAGCAGAGATTATTATTTAATTAATCTATCCACAAAGGAAGCCGAAAGTATTGTTATAAAGCAATGTACAAAAAACTATTGAAGGAGAAAGTTGCAGCAAAAAGCAAAAAGTCAAAGTTGCACTCCCATCCTTAACGATATTATCACTCCTGACCTAAAGGTAGAATGCAAGACCCTAATGGTGAAATAAAACAACCTACAAGAAAATGTTAAAGGTAAATGTTGGGCTAAATCATGTCAATAGAACAATGAAAAAGGTTCAAAGTTCTATCCCCTCCCTTCAGGATATTACCGTTCGTGACCTAAAGGAATCCCTGTAATCAGCAGGTCAAACTTGCATAAGGAGCCATCATCAAGATAAATATTTCAAAACATTTTTGAAATCGTGAAATCGTCTGAATTTTCAAAGGGGTGCTCCTTCATCATTCTCTTAATCTTCCTATATCTCTTCAACTAACAACTTCATTTATGGTAAACAACACATAAGTATCGGCAACCTCCGCACCACACAAGTTTAATATGTTATATAGTAATATAATAATTAGTCCGGGACGGCTGTTTGGACGACACGAATGGTCACTCTTTTGTTTGGATTAAATAAACTGCAACAAACGTAAATGTGGTTATATACCGTACCGAAGTATTTGACAAAATTTTGGCAGTGTTATACGAACGTCGATTGTAGGGCTATCTACTATATTCTTAAAGTGAATGTACTATAAACAAATACAGTTTTAAAAATAAAATGAAAAAATGTGATGTGAAGTGAATTTATTGCGTTTCACAACAAGAAAATTCTAAACGTGTAACACAACATAAAACTCGTTATTATTAATAATTAAACAAAATTGAATTCCATAATAACTCGAACAGTAAATTAATAGAATTACATTTTTCACTATTTTACAATTTTATAAAATCAAATAAAATCTTGGGCACATAATTTACTTGGTATATAAAAGTTTTTCAAATAATTATTTCCTTTCATTACTCCTTCGATTTCAGCCTTAAAATCTCCTTGTAGCATTAGTTCTAATTCCTCTCTGATCTTTGGTACCGAATTCATGTAAGGCCTTCGTAGAAGTAAATGAATTTTCCGTTGATCTTGTGGTGTGAGCGCCTGTTTTGTAATATTTAATGAAATTATTTCTTTGGGATGTATTCCAATCCATCTTAAACTTGGTAATGCTAAATAATCAGATAAATGCGCTAGGGCCTACGAGAAACACAGATTTGTAACGGAAAAAATTTAAAGTCGAGATGAGGGACATCCTTACTAACCACTGATCCAAATCTGTAGGTTAACATAATTTCAATACCATACGGATCAGCATCGACAAGTGCAAACACGGGGATGTACAAAATTTGCCAAAGCTTCTTGATAAATAATCTAGTACACACGTCAGAAGAACCTTTTCCCTTGAAGAATATAAAATAACAGTGGTATTGAAAGGAGGAGGAAATAGGAAAATAGTACCGTTATTAAAATAAAAGTCCGAGGTAATCGATTTGGAAGACCTTCATCTAGGAGTTTTTGGAAAATCGAATCCTTTTCAACAATTAAAATAAACGACGCGTTAGATTCTAATTTGGTAATCTTGTTCAAATTATGAGGGATCAATGTGCCTGAAATTATAAAAAATATTTAGTATCCTTATTACATTACTACTAGATAAGAGATGACGCTGCACAGAAACATATTGCATCTTTTTATTTACCCCTAAAGGTGTTACAATTTATTATTTCATTTCCTGACAATGTTATCGTCAAATCACCATAGACCAATCCTTTTTGCGTGGCATGTATACCAAAATCCCAAGGTGGTTCCTCTATTATACAACTTATGAAATTTACAGCTGAATTGACTTGAATAGGACACCTAACAAAGTTTTTTACTTGATAATATAACTCCCTGGAATAAAAAATGGAGAACGTATTTATATAAGATGTTAATGAAAGTATCATAAACCTAAAAGGAGGATTGTATAGGCCGAAATATGGAGAGTTTGGGATATGAAGCATTTTGTGTTTACACAACCTTTTTTTATTATATACAAACAAATGTAATGTATGAACAAACAAAAGTAATAACTCTTTCCAGATCCTTGAGATCCTTTACACGTTTAGCGTACATTAAAATTTTCAAATATCACTAAGGAAGGGGGTTTAAATCACCCGATCTTGCAAGTCATGTTACAGGTCCGCCGCCTCCTACCCATTTTGTCCAAAAGTTTCGTGAAAATGCTCTATAATAATAATCGAAAAATATGCCGGATCACCAGCGCGCCGGAACTACATTTACAAGACGTTTACAAGACCACCCATTGTAATCTGCAAGATGTTTAGGTAACAACCGGTCCTAATAATCTATCGCCCAAAATACCCATCCAAATGTTCAATGAAAAACATACCTGACGTTTGGATACCATAATAGTATGGGGAATTTCGTCGACCCATACATGAGTATTGCGAAAATTAAAGATTTAATTTCATGCGAACTCGACCTCGCTAGAAAAAAAGAAATTTATTGGTAGCAAAATGGGGGCCTTCGGCATCATTGGGTAGAAACCAACTGCAAAAAATCAAACGTGGTTGAACGATTCGGTACACCTGGAGTCGTCCAAGTACAGCTGTTGCTCGTGAAGAATCCTCCAAACAAAAGGAGCATTAGTTCCAACCTCGGCTGATATTTTCCACAAACTCTCCTCAGGCTAAAATTACTCCTTCTGTTGTAGGAGTGGACCTTGGTTTCTCGGAATCATTTCCCAAATAAATCGGCCGAATGCAATCTTTAGCGCAGCATTACAAAAATACGAACTGAAGGGAATTGGTGACTGGGATGAGCGACCATACACGAAGTACATGTCGGCTAATTCTATGTTGGAGAAAATGGGTTCAGCGATACCTCGTAAAATAATGCACTAGCAGTTGGATATCAACTACATGACACAACCTATGTCAACTATGATAAGAAAATGCAAGTTTTTGCAAATAAAAAATCCACAAACAAAACAAAAAATCCCGAAACAGTCTATTTGCGGACCCAAGTTCATTGATTTTTCTGCATATTTTGGGCCATACTATCCCCTCCTCAAGGTTCGTATCCAAACATGTATGATTACCGTTTTGTACAGAAATTATCATTAATCAAAAGGTCGACAATTTTTCCCATGATGAAAACCGTTAGGTTGAATTTTGATCGACTTTTGGAATTCTGTAGACTTGTTTTAGTGGTTTTTGAATTCACGCTGGGTATTAGCATCAACCTAAAACCGTACAAACATAACAAAACATATGTCTATTTCAATAATCCATGTGATTCATATTGATATTGAGACCATTATTAGCCTATTTTCTCAATTTCTATTTCAACTTACTTAAGTCCGTCGAACTCGTAATTTTCCCAGACCTTAGTAGTTGCAGCACGCAACATAGGAATACGATGATTTTCAATATCGTCCAGCAATTTTATAAAGATATCAGAGATCTTTCGCAAGATAAACATTTTCTTGATATTTTCCGGTATTTGTATATCATATCTACCTTGGGAAATTAAAGCTTTGTTGTTGATAAAATCATCTATAACATTTGCGAGTTTCTCATCGAAGGAAGACTGAATTTTTTTAGCATTTTTTTCAGATGTTTGGGAACTCCTTAAACTAGCTCGATTTACAAGAGTTGGTGTATAGGAGAGGGGTTGACTGAAGATATCTTGAGATTCAAGGATTCCTAGGAAAGCCTCTTCGTTTGAATTCTTTAAATTGTTTAAGATGTTTATGTAGGTGTTATTATCTAAAAGGGAGGAATTGATAATTAATTATAGCTGATTGGCAGCCTTACGGGAATAGTAGTTGCCGTAGTAAATAAGTTATTATTTAAGGAACAGGTTTGTAAAATTTTGGGTTATGCAAGGAAAAAAAATCTGTTTTTTCCAAATATTAAAATGATAACAAACATTTTCTTAAAAAAAAACATTAAAAATAATTACCTCCATTTTGCTCATTTTCACACTTGAGGAGATACTCTTTAACGTCCTGCAACTTTTCAAGTACAAATTCTTTCAGATAAACCAAATGCGTTGAATAATCTTGAGGATCAGAATTCTCCTTTTCTTCATATGAAACAGTTTGTGTGAAACTTCTTTTTAAAATGTGAGGGTTTCTTTTCTTTCCAGGAACCACCTTTGTATAAATTTCTGACTCGGTTTCCGGTGTTGGGATATTTGAATCGTGACGTTTTAAACCCTTATTTTGTGAAATTACACATCCCTTATTTGTTCGGGATGTATTTAAAATATCAGAGGTGTCATCTAATAGAATATTGTGTAAGATTTGTATCCTTTTAGTGCTAGTACTCTGAGAAATGCAATTAGAGCAAAATTCATCAATTTTTGTTAAATTCTGGGTAGGAAAGGAAATAGATTTATTTTGATTATCTTTTGAAAAGGTTGGAGAGTGAAGACTTGTTGAATTTCCCACATCTTCAACTGCTACATAGTTGTTTGAATTTTCTAAATTTTGAGTATTTGGTGTTTGTGAAGCACACCACGAAGAACTAGAAGATTGTTGAGTATTTTCTACGGTAACTTTTTCTCCAAACGAGACGTGTTCTTTTTCGCTCGTTTTTGTGTGGTCATTTGGTACTAGAAAAGTTTGAGAGTCTAAAATGCTCTGAGAATGAACTTCTAGGCACTTATTTGATTCGGCTAAATTTTGGGTTGATGCATTTGGTGTCTGTGAGGCATCCCTTGAAAAACCAACGGATCTTTGAGTACTTTCTGTTGCGACTTCATTACTAAATGAGATATGTTTTAATGAATTAATTTCTGTATGATGATTTGGTGATTGCAATATTTGACACGTTGCCTGTTCTTGTATTTTCTGCAATTCTTCCTGATATTTTTTATTCAATCCAATACAAGTGCTAAACGGAAAACTTGTCTTACATTTTACACTTACACTAGTTAAGGAGTGCAATGATGTAAAGTCACTTTCACTTTCCTCACATTTGCCGATGCTATTTTGTAGTTCTAAATCTCTTTGTTGAATATTTAGACGCTAAAGATAAAAAAAATAAGCGTGTTTAATATTGATTAATATACAATTAGTAAAAAAAAATAATTGAATATTTTGGTTATTTTAAATAGTAAAATTAGCGGTAAGCTCAATACCGACGCTTCGATTTTTCTCCTGTATTTTTTTAATCAAGTACAGTGTACACGATATGCAACGGAAATACACAAAGGAATCGGAGTCCTGTCATGACCTCCCATTTGCGTCACCACCAGTTGCCACTGCTTAGATATGATTGTCAACCAGTATGTACTACAAAATGGATGTAGGTAAAATGGAAATGCAAATTTTACTTAACTTAAGCAAAGTCTTCAATTCCGTATATATTACATTTATATCAACAAAAACTTAGGTCGGCGTCGATTAATAACTGTGGATGAAGCTTGGGAATTCGAATTGATAGACTCCTCACCAGATTCATTAGATTTGGTCTCTGCTTCCCAGGCTCAAAGTTTCACTGGGAGGAAAGAGATTGTCATCGAATGAGGAGGCTACTACATTCGTAACGCTTATTTTGCAGAACAAGATGCCAACCACTATTTGGATAGATTAAGGAGATGGAAGCACCACTGGGAAAAGTGTGTAGATTTACAAGGAGGCTATGTTGGGAAATAAAATTACATTTGACAAGGAAATACTTGTTTCTGTGTTAAATTGGGAATTTTTCAGACTACTCTCGTACCTCAAGCACTTCAATTACTTTGTATTTAATCTTACCTCGCTTTCTTCACTAGATCTGTTAAACCTTCCTCCTAATAACGATTCATTTCTTGAGCCTATACTGTTACGCATAAATCCTTCTCGATTTAAGGCTGGCTGTGAATTTAATCTTCGATATTTCGGCAGTGTTTCATTGTTCCCACAATTTCCATCATTAGAACGCTTGATTCCTCTCACATACTTAAATTGATACTCTTTCTGACTGTTATCCTGAGAACTTGATAAAATTTCAGCATTGCATCTTTCACAAAGTGTGCGAGATTGACTCTGTTGGCTGTTACTAATGTCTTGAGAGTTTACGTTGGATGTAGGTTTGCTCTTGTTAACTTCCCGAACATATTTTAATTGTAATAACTCTTCTTCTGATTCGTTTTTTTTTCTTGATTCAAGAGTTTTTTTAGCATTGCTTACTGAACATAACAAGTCAACAAACTCATCATTGCTGCATGTGATTAGAGTTTGGAAGAAATCTAGGTCATCTTCGAGTAATTTCTGATAATTGGTAGGTTGTTCGTTGCTAGACTTAGCTGATAAACAATCTTTATTTTCATTTGTAACTATTTCACGGCTTTGTTCTGGCGACGTTTTATCCACTTCTGGTTCATTTCGAAAATTTCCTTTATCTAAAATTTAATGCATATGAAGTGTTTTTGATTAATGCAAATGTACCTACCGCTAAAGTCGCTACCATCTAAGAGTCTGCTTTCTAAAAAATCGTAGTTCGTCAACCAATACCTTCGTTGACTTAAATCTTTAGTATTATCATCAAACGAGCACTTTGTATCCTCCTTTACAAAATTCACTTTTTGTTCATTTTCCTTTTCTGCGCTATTAAAATATAATTTCTTACATTTGAAATGTTGATCCAATGTACTACTCAACAACTTTTTATTGTGATTTCTACTTCCACTTGATGATTCTCTGTTGTTTGTGGAATGATTGTTATCGCAAACATTTTGCTTCTTATTATAATTATTGCTTAGAAACGACGCAGAATTTCTGATTTTACTACTTTTACTATTACGAACATTATCACTTGTAGACTTCTTTCTAAGATCCTCGATTGGGATTCCCAAAAGTTCACTTAGAAATTCTTGGCTGCTTTGGCTCATATCAAAATTTAATTCAAAATTAATGGAAAATGAAATTATTTTGAAATTTTTAAATTAAAAATTTATATTTTAAGTCAAACCAACGCTTAGTTGGTGAAAATGATATCTAGATTTACGATTGTAATTTGGATTCTTCCATATAAGAATTCAGTATAAATTTATTGCGATGTCTTTTAATAGGATAATAGTTCATGAAAATAATTATATTTCACTATTTTAATACTTCTAATAATCTAGATTTTATTATTTATGAATATGCAGTATATTGTTTAACTATCACACACTAGATGGCGCCTCTATTTTTAATTAATTTGGATTAATAACAATTAATAGTCATTAATTATTTTTATTTAACTATTAGTTAAAATCCTGTTTAATTATTAAATGAATAGTTTCTCAGTAAAAATACTATTTATGCATTCCTTTACAGGTTCCTATATTTGATCTACTTTAGGCTCCTTATATTCATTTGTAAATGTGCTATATTTCAATTACTCTCTGTTAGATGTCACTAGCAGCATATTTCTGAAAAAAAAAAGAATATATTTCTTTTTTGTTTATGTTTATTTCCTAAAATTTTATTCTATTAAATAATAGCATAAAATATGTTTAAATATTTTTTGAAAAGTTCCCTAGCTTTAAATATTAAATACGAAACACATAGAATTATACACAATGTTTTTGACGTGTATTTGCTAATTAGATGAATCTAGCCATAATAGTGAATTCTATTTGAGGAGATAGTGAATCATTGACTGTGAAATTGGCAGAACGCTAATAATACACAGCCGTATTACTCAAATAGAGATAGAGACAATATTGTCGACGATATTACACAGCCGACAACGAAGTACGATAGTCACCGCATTAGAGCAGACGGTATTAACCCCTAATCATCATCATTGCAGGCCAAAAGCACAGATTCACGCTCAAAGTGTTCCGGGCGCCGATCCGGTAATTAAGGGATTACGTTCAGAGGCAGATATCGTTAGTTGCTTTCGCAAACTGCTTTGTGAGCCAATTACCAGGAGCCTTTAGCGATAAACAGTGCGGATAATCTATCAAATTAATGTTTATCTGTTGTACGGTCCCGTTCCATGTACAAGACCCCGTTTTACCTCACATATTTATCACCATCTCAGTCCAGCGTATTCACTTTAGATAGGAGAGAGAGAGGAAAATTGCCTCCCTTTTGACAAATATCTACATGAACGTGGCTGAACAATACCCGATTCTCACGCCCTACGTCGATGTTCGAGAGGTCGAAAATTGATAGAAGGATGGGTTCAACTGTACGTGAATGTGTATGTTGGGATTAAACGAATTTAATTCGGTATTAATTAGCTTTGATGTGCGTGGGTAATCAGTTGAAATTTGCATTCACTCTTTCGGTGGATAGAAAGTATGTTCGTCTTTTTTAAATTTTGTTAATTTTCGCATAGGTTTATAACACGTAAATAATACCATTTATTGTCTAACGGTATACCCAATTACAGGATAATTCAATTTAAATACATACACTAAATGAAATGAAAGAAAACAAGAGAAAAAGAAAATTAAACTCAATTATGAAATGAATAAACAAAAATAAGAAAGGCTATAAAAAGCTATAAAATAATTCTGTATTACGGCACATAGCTACTAATGGGGAGAATTTTGGGGTTGGCGAGAGAAAAAGCCAATGAAAAGGTATGGAGGAAATTAGGGGCACAAGGAAATTAATTGGGGAAAGTAAATTAAAAGAATCAACATAGATAGCCATACACGACCTTCCATATAATATATTATTTTCGCATCTGCAACATCACGACGGTCTTTTAGTAACTGTAATATATGTCTTTTCTTATATGTCTTTCGAATCGTCGCGTTATATGTACACTATCAATTTTGAAAGACAGATATTTCAACAAGCGCCGTTGTACCTTTTCGATGGCTCCAATTTGCTGACAAAAAGACTAAAATAAAAAGACACAAAAACATGAGATTGAATAATTTACAAATACGTAGAATGAAACCTAAAATCTCAGCCGAGAATCAAACAATACGCTGAAGTCTCTCACAGTATTAGTTCTTTTAAGAGCAGAATTACGTATCAAGTATGTAATTTCAACAGATTTTGGTGTAAAAAACGAACGAACACCCATTAACATTTGACTTTAGTTTAGATATTGCATTATATTGCAATTGTAGGACATCGTTTCAAGATCTAACTGGTTGATAGATTTTCATTATAGAGATATTTATTAGCCTGCAGAAACGAGTTGCGCTTTACGAAATTAGCAGAGACTAGACAGACTCGTGTTTATTCGTCTCATAAGAATAGGTTCGTGTTGCCTAGTGGTTTCCCCGAGAGTCTCTCTAGTCTTTGCTAAGTTCGTGAAGCGCACGGAAAGTGTACACGTTTCTGCAGGCTTAGATATTAATAGGCCATTAGCAAAAAGTACAAATAATAGTGGTTTCAAGTGCGACCCCTGAGGTACACCGGATGATAATCGCAGGTCAAAAGATTTATATTTATTATAAAAGACGTGATGCGATTTACTTGCTAAGTAGGATTGCAAAAGTTTCATTAGTGAAAAGTTTAATCAGAATTCTGACAATTTTTTTAGTAGTAACTTGACTTGCTCACTAATGAACTGACATATGGAAACGAGATTTGTAACAGTAGGCCTTCCTTGAATAAACTTATGCTGGCTACATGATACGTAAGGCATATAGGCAAGAGGAATATAGCAAAATTCGATATAATTGCCGTCAATACGGTTTTTTTCATCCCTTTTAAAGATTTGATTGGATTTATTTTGGCACGTTTCCATTGTACAAGGAAGGAAGAAGTAATAATCGCTAAGTAATAATTAAAGCAAACCTCCAGTAATGTGTTGCATTTTTATAAAAGCCCAAAATTATCGAGAACTTAGGATTAGCATTATTTAGAGATGATTTTTTTTAACTATTATGCTTCAGAATAACTATTTCCTAAAAATCTTTGGATCAACTTTAATCGGCACTTATTTTTCAAAGTTTGGTTTATAAGGAAACACCGATTTAAATTAAACTTTATAAGTTTATAATTTAGCGTAAAAATAAAATTGAAAAAAATTAAAGCGGTAGAGGGTTGCCCCTGTAAAAAACAAACATTAATGACTTTGTTAAACAAGCGTATTTTGGCATACAACTTAGACAAGACAGTCATTGGGCCCCGTATCTGAATCTAAAACCTAAAACCGAAATGGAAGATGCTCAACTTTGGTGTCCCGATGATTTAGAGTGAACCTACTTTTGTATCATAATTGTGAAAGGTATCAATCGGTTCAAAAACCGTAGTTGAATATACCGAGCATAGAATCAGCCAGTTCGCCAATACCACGCAATGAAAATTTACCCGTACCAGTATTCAGAACACTTTTAAACAGTTCTTGTTGTAGTAATGATGCTGAAATGTTAAAAATTGAAAGTGCAGCTAGTAAGGTAAGTAACGTCTCAAGGCTTCTCTCAAATGAAAAGGTCACCTGAACTTGCATCAAGACTTAGAGACAAAAATTGTCTTCAGCCAGGGGTCATCAGAATATTTTATCAAATTAGAGAGCAACATATTTTTCTCTGCTTCAGTGAAGAAAATGATCCTCGAACTAACTTGAGAATTAAAATACGTTTCTTGCACAGCAATTTGCACAAATTCTCCACTAACTTCCACCAGGATATCAGGGCAATGGAAGAGCGATACTAAGACCGATGGAACCGTCACGTATACAATAATAATATGACATTATTATTGTACTTTACAATGTGACTGCCCTAGAAGAGGATATAAAAGAAAATTTTAGAGAAAAATTTTTCTAAATCTGATCTTATGTTTTTTTTTTTAATAAAACGTGTAATAAAAAAAAATGTGTCGTATTATTTGTATTCTTCTGGTTATCATTGGTAAGTTGGCGATATCTTAAAAACAATAACCAATTTAGCAAATCTGACATGATTTTCGTAATCAGCAGCCTAAACTTATTCTGAATCAGTTCTCATAGCCCGTGCCGTACACGGCACACAAATTACTTCAAATAGCAGTATTGTTCGGTATCATCAACACATTTAACTCTAGTTTTAGCTTAAAAGTGATTTTAACGCCACTAAAGCGTATTACCAATATTTTTAAATGAGACTTAAGCCTAAATGTGCTTTTATATTTAAAAGGAGTATTCGTTTGAATGGATTCTAGTCCCTCCGATTCTATTGCATCATCTGTTAAAGAACTGATTGATGTAGTACACTGATAGAAAGGATTCTCTAAGCCAAAAAAATATGTTTTTAAGTATATTTCTTTGTTTCAACCTAATATTTTTTATACTTAAAAAAATACGTGTTTCTAATGAGAAAATCTTCTTTTCGATTATTCCTTTAAACTAAAGTACAGTTGCTTTCTTTGAACCTATAGTTTTGAAACAAAACCCAAAGTTTCTTTAAACGTTTATTTTCTTCCATTTAAGAAACATTTACTCCTTTTGAAAAAAAAAAAACCGGATTTTTGGGTGAAATAGTTCCTTTTCTTAGATTTAATATTTTATTGCACAGAAATGTTTTTTTTTTTCTAAAGAACAGATATGTTGATTTTGTGTTTGTCTACGTAACGTTTCTAAACTTAGAATGTGTCTTTGTTTTCGGCGTTCCTAAATTAAACAGTAATTTTTCTAGCACAGCACACAGTACTAAGTTATTCTTTCGATTCTAGACAATATTTGTTCTGTACAAAGAGTCCCAGTTATTTTACTCAAAAAGATGTAAATTTTGCAACTCTGTTTACCACATCTAGCGTCAGCTTATTTGCAATGATATATCGGTATTTTGATATCAAATGTAATTGGTCAAGATCATCGTCTTTAGTAAAATTTCGTCCCTGGCCCCTCTTTGCAGCTGTACTACTCCAGAAATTATTAAAAATTGATGAAAAAATTAAGTAATGTAATGAATTACTAGTAAAGATCATCAAATAAAAATTCAGCAAAATCAATGGTATGTTTATAGAATTTCACAGTTATAAATCAGTCAACGAAAATTGAACAGAGCTTTGATATTTGGGGACATGTAATTGTGTGTTCAAGTATTGCCAATTTCTGTTAGAGATTTACATAAATGGGCATTAAATTGGTTGATAGTATAAAATCGGTTATTTAAATGCACTTTTAATTAATCTCTTTTTAAATGGAGTTGATAATACCGGGCGTATATATAATAAAATATACAGCACAACAGCGCTGTCTTAAATTTAACTATATTTTTTGTTAGGACAACTATAATGTTTTTCTGTGCAGATCGACTGTGCACCAATGCTATTTGTTTCCCATCGCGTTCGTGTGGCTCACCGTCCCTGTGATCTTAAACGCTTAGTTAAATTTGCATGCTAATTGAATCTATTCACCAAAATTGTGCTAATCTGTCTTTGTTTTCATTCTCAGCATCGTGCAGATAAGTTTGATTCCTCAAGAATTCCTTTTTTTGCACCTTGATAATATACTTTATTATTTATTTATGTAGGTTTTAAGACCTCCAACATAAATTACTCGCATTCGATGATAATTAAAGTGGGAGAAGTCTCATCATTATCGCCCGTGGTGAAAATGAGGGCGTGACTTGCTGCTAAATAGTTTCTAAAACCCTGCCGAGATACCTCAAACGAAAAGGTGTTGGTTGGGGTCATCTAATGAACGTGCTGCTTAATGGCATAGATTAAAACGGCGTGGGAGAATTTTTGTGTGAAAATCTTCTAAACTGTTTTCGATCACGCAAGCTCAGAGTTAGATTTTTTCGTCGTTAGATAGTTAATTTAAATCGATAAATCATTTGAATCTATCGCGTATATACGTAAAACAAAAGGCAGAAACGAACATTATAAATTTATGAATTTCAGTTCGATGGCGTCTTCATTTTCATCCTCTCGTACCGATCTGCATCTTAGCATAATCCCCCATGATGAATGGTAATTATATACATTATTTTAACCTCCTATATGGATGCTACGTAATAAATGTACAAGGGATCGCAGTTAGGAAGATATTTTTTTCAATCAATTCCGTAAGGATATGTATCTATATATACAGTCGTGTATAAGGCGATACGATGGTAATAAATAATAAGTCACAATACGCGAACACCTCTTATTCTTCTTCGCCAAAGATATACAAAGAGAATTGTAAGTTTACAGAGATATATGTGAGGACCATTAGGTTACATCAATTCAATGTTATGACGTTATAAATTGCGTTGTTTTTCCTCCATACTGTGTTTATGTTTGTATAAAAATACCGTGGTCTCGGCAGGTTTGATCCAGAATCCATTCAGAATTTTCTATTGAGAAAAATATGAAAACCGACTATGAATTTAAATAATATCGGAGAAAACATTTGTTTAGCTTAACATTTATAGTAACGTCGTTAAGGTTTAGTTAAGACGGCGGTAGAAGAACTAATGTCACGATAATGATAGAAAAATTGTCTCTTCAAGATGAATAACAATACACGTAATCTGTTATGTAGGTTGCCTTGGTCGTCAAGAGTATAGTGTTATAGACGACCGCGGAAGCCTACGTAACAGATACCAGAACCTCTACGGGGAGGATATCGAGAAGATAACGAAAGCTTGGTAAGCTACGACAAAGACTGGTAAGACTTATTTCTCCTTTATCCTATTGATGCAGAGATAACTAAGTTTCTTGTTATCAAACATCATACTACTTCCTCTTCTGCAAACCGGGTTTTTATTATCTCACAATCTTAAGCCAAAATGCTGGTACAGATATCTTTGACATCTGATTTCATAGACACGACTCTTTAAACAATTTTCTATCGTTTCTGAATTCCCATCGCTTCACCATGGAGGTAATCAGACGATTGTCTTCCTTTCCTAGCTGTTCTTGTTCGCCATCTAGTCCGTCTAGTACGTATCTACCCTACATTTAATGTATCGTCGGCTGCATCAGCAAGATTCTCTTTAGGAACAGCATAAAAACCATCCTCAAACCCAATTTCAGATGAAACAAAGCACTTGTGTTATTGAGCACGAGCGTTATACGGTTGTTGCTTATAACTGGGTCCACGCTCGCTGAACATACACTGGAAAGTGGCCCTTGATTAATACAATAAAACTAGCACCACAGTCAGAAGCATGTATTATGTCGTCAGTAACATCTAATATTGTGGTGACCTCTTCGAAACCTGAATTGTCTGTCCGGTAAAATGCAAAGCTCCCTCAGAAATGGTGAAAGTTGATAAACAATATTTTTTTTAAGGAATATGCCTTTCTTTAAAATTTGTTAAACGTTCCATAATGCAAAGTTTTTGGCGATACACATAATGGAATAATACAACAATACTCGGTATCAAATGACCACAATAACCACCAGCATTCAAAATATACTTTTTTTACTGTTAACTCCTATCCAACTAAATAATAGATATTACAAAGTGCATTATGTTCGGCAAAAAAACGTCAACGAATGCTTTTCCGATAGCCGAACACGGTCAATGAGGGAATTACGGACGCAAGCACGTGGCGGGTATCTGTGGGTCACGTGACCCGTTCGCTATCTATCATACGGCGGTCCGACACCAGGGGAGAGCACGTTGGTTGACTCGGGATGGGATGGGACGGTTTCGGGTTTAGTAATGTTCATTTGTTGCCGGTAATAGTTGTTGTATTAGGTATTAGGCCAGGTGTTTCGCAATCAAGCTCGTGTTTTTGTAATGCGATGAGATAGCGTAGCCCTTCTGAGTAAGCAATATGTCTGTGTACAATGTTGGAGTATTCTTTGTTTATTGGTGTTGGTTGCATTTGCGGAATTGGAACAAGGTCTATTTAAAAAATAATTTACGTGTATTAATCTTTGAGTTGTTGAGTATAAAAGTACTTCACTAAACCTATGTCACAATACTTCACTTGCACTGGACGCACGTTTCAATAGCCAACTTATCACCAGCAGCAGTAAAACTGAACAGTTCAGTTTTTGTTGGATGATTTTTTACAATTTTAGTAAAGACCCAACGCCACGAATCGCTTCGTTCAACTTTTGGTAATGCAACACCATCAGAAAAGACTGTTTACAACTGGTTTGTAGAATTTTGTCATGATCGTGGTCTCGTCAGTCATGAATTTCGACCAAATTTGTTATTCCAAAAAACATTGATGGTGTACGCAATATGATTCAAGGGAATCGGCACGTGGCTTACCGTGAGATAGAAGCATCCTTGGGCATATCGAAGACTTCAAAACATTCGATTTTGCATGAACATTTAGCTGTGAAAAATATCTGGGTATCAAATGGTGAAAGGAAATTCAGAAAAAATTCGCGACAGAGAAACCTCAAGATACGTATATGTCGCACACATTCGCGTCAGCTTACATACGAAAAGCGGTGAAACATTTTTGTTAAGGGTTACATAGGTTTATGAGGACCACGTTTTAAAATTATTTCGAAACATACAGGATGACCCAAAAAAGTTACATACCAAGATTTTGAAAATTTAATTGGAACATCCTGTACATTATGGCATAATCTGATAGTATGAACTAAATAAAGGCAAGTTACTGTTACGTTTCCTATAACTAACTCAACCCGTTTTTGAGGGACTTCCGCTTATGGGAACAGTAGTAAACGTTGCCAGATTTAGGCTGTTGGATGCTCTAATAGCAGGTTGGTACTGTATACTCATGCTAAATTCATTGTTATTATTAAGGTTAGAAATTTTAGCTGTGAATATTATTTTTAAAGCTACACGAGAATAAATACATAGAAAGAAAACAACACGGTTTATTCTTTTTTAAGTGAAAATATATACAGCTTCAATAGATTATTTTAGAAGTCAGACGAACACCTCCAGAACATTGTTATACAATGCCAATCTATTGATATTCATTTGGGGAACATTATCCGGTTTATGTCGCTGTTTTCTAAACGACAGGCATGTGTTTCATGGCACTAGCGTGCGGCAAGAAATGTCTAGGTCGTTCTTTCAAATATTGCGGTATTAACTGTGAGACAAACAAAAAAAAAGATCCGACGTCGGGTACGCAGAAACATGTCCATGGGTAGTGTGTTTTTTTCTCTTCTCGCTTTACTTTAGCCGTAAATGAGTACATGGGAGTAAAGAAAAGTACGAAAAACCTTACTCTGAAAGTGACGAGTCCGGGTTTCAATCCGGGCTCGTTACTTTTAAAAATTTTCGTCTTTCTACGGTGTTATTGATTTAAATATTTACATAGGACGTTATACTGTGAGCGACTTAAATAAAGACCCATTGCCTTAATAATTTGCGAAGTATTAGTCTAGCAATTAATGGAGTACATAGTCACTTTACTGAAAAGCAAACATGACCGGTACATCTCTATCAAACCCTTTAACCGCTACAATATTTACTCACTTAACTCTATGTTTGCCACACAGACTAAACAGTAATCCAATATTTTATACAAGCTTCGGTATACACTCTTCGAGTATTGACGATACCAGGAGGCGTATGTCACCACCGAACGCTCCATAATGCGTATTAAACGGTCCCGATTGTATCCCTAATCCCTACAGCAAGCATTACGCCCCTGCGGTACAATACAAAACGTTAAATATGTTTTTTTATTTATTTATTTGTAACGTTGTGTTTTTTGCCTTTCTTTCATGAAGCATCGACATGAAGGGGGTGATTTCGACTGACGCTTTAGGAGGGACGTCGTCGATGACGGATCTGGGGTGTTCAGTCCCGCCAATTTATCACGTATGAACCTATTATTAGTTTCCTAGACGTCGTACATATGTCGAACTGCATTTTATGCGCTTCCGTTCATTGATAATTCCATACCAGTCGCTTTCTGTCCTTGTTTTATTCGACGTAGAATAAAGGGAATTGGAAAAAGAGGTAAATTTAGAGTTTAATGTTATTTAAATGTTACGATTCGATGCTGCGGCACGGCTTTAAGGGTTGCGTCGCTATTATTGAATGCGGAACATGCTTTTTCGAGAGGAAGGGAGGGATCGAATAAGTGCGTTGATCATTTATTTAAATTAGCGTTACGTTTAGTCAGGGGTGTTCGAATATAACTCATGATATGAGACAATGAGAAGGGTTGTCGATAAAGAAATATTTTGTTGCTAAAATGCTTCGAATATTTAGTCGTCGGGAATCTGAAGCTACGACTTGTGATTATAGTTTATAGAATCATCAAACTAAAATATGCTAATACGAAAAAGTATGAAATAAATTGCGAAAATCTTCAACAACAAGTAAATTAATGTGGCGAATGAATCCAATCCAAAACTCTGCTGAATCGGAAAAAGCAAATTTTGTCTACAAGCTGTTGTCACAAGAGAGTTCAGTCAGACTCTTCTTCCTGCGAAGTGTATTCTGCCGGAGCCTGAACACGGACATTGTCTTCCTCAAAGTTTTTCGCAAACCTGTTAGTGAGCTTTGAGAGTTCCTTGAAAAGGGACAGCAAGTTTTGTGAAACGGCGACTTTATTAGAGGCCACGTGCAATTGGAGGGAAGAAATCTCACTGATTCCTCGATCCAAAAGTTTCAAAATGTGCATATTATTACGTCGCATGGACAGATTCAAGGATTTCTGTTTGCCAAATATATTGCACAATTCCTTAGTTTCAGCAAAAAGTCAGTTTCGACAAAATGCCTAGAGTTTTCATGATCTTCCTTTCGAAAGGTTTGAAATTCTTGACGTAGCTCGAATGGGATAAGACGTTGCCACGTGAAAGCCACCGTGAACTGCAGGACCGTATCTTCAGATGCATAACTTTTTGAAAACACGTTTTAATATGAAATCCAATTGAAAGCTCATTGAGTTTGATGTAGGCGCTTCCTTATGGATGATGGAACGGATCCACATTCCCTAACATTGCTCAAGAAAATCTCAGTGAAAGTACGACGGGTTTTAGAAATTAACTCAGATTATCGTAGAAATTTGTTTGTAACACCCTTAACAAGAAAATTTTAAAACCTTTTCAAGTTCAACCAGTTCGACAACTTGAAGATGGTGATCACGTTCTTAGATTTTTTGGGGAGATATATTAAAACCCAAGAGTACATTTTATTCAGTGCGGAATCTCAAAGCAATCGTGATGGTACAAATAATTGTCACAATGAGCACCGATAACAGGAGGAAAATCTTCATGGCGTGTTTGTAAAAAACTTTCAACATCGATTTAGCGTAAGTGTTTGGTATGCCCTAATTAATGATCAGTTGAAAGGTCAATTTGTGTTGAATGTTTGCCTTACTGGAGAAAAATTATGGGGCTCACTTCGCTTTACTTGTCAACATTTTTTAAATAAGCAATGGATCGGTAGAAGAAGTCCAATAAATTTTCTGGTGAGTAACTTAAACTTAATCGATTATTTTCCGGGGTTGGATAGTCATTGGTATACGCCAAACGAATAGACTCAATAGAAGCTTTACTTGACGGCATTATGAATGCAGACGCGGAAGTAACATTTTTAAATGCGTAATCCATAACATCAATAAAAGAACAAACAAGTACATTGAATTTGGTAGTGCTATTCAGATGGCGTAGATGGAAGATAGTCACGCTGTATACTGCAAGAATATAGCAAGATAAACACGTATAAATATATTAATGACAATTTCCTTATAAGGTAACAGCCATTTATTGTGGCATAACTAGCAGTAAATAAAATGTAAAAAAAAAGATTTAAATTAAATTATAATCAAATAATATTTCCTCCACATGACGCCACTCAACCAATTGCAAACCCTCATCATCGCACAACCTTCCTCCACGTTATTTTACGACATCGTAGGACCACATCGAATGATTTCGCATCTATTGATTTATTATTATTAGCTTTTAAAAGTTCCAACTATTAAAAAACAGCCGTTAGATTAGTAAGAAGCACATCGCCTTCTTAGACCACCAACGTTCTATACAAGACTAATCTATTGCGTACGTCGTAAAAGGGCTATTCGACCATTGTCGCGAAGACAACAGTAAACATCATCTTGGCTTACCTTTCCTTTTGAAAGATTGGGTAGCGTACAAAGGCGTGGAACGAAGCTGATCCGTGAAAAGGATGAATGGGTGGTGTTGATGTTGGTCGTTGTGGTTTGTTAACGAGGTGAATAGGTCGTCTACCTTCCGATTTTAATGTTTTGCTCGGATTTTTTTTCCTTTGGATGTTACATGTGTGGATATAGTGTAAGTAAATTTAGAGCGTCCAATTTCTTTTTTGTTCATTATATGTAATTAATTTATTTATGTCTTACACTTAACAACAACAATCTTCATTCTTACAGATTCCCGTAACACAAACTGTAACAGTCATACACACCCCTGTATTCTGGTTTATTTCAATTCTTCGTTTCGTGCAAGCCCACCAATTGTGCGTGAGACACAGGGGAATTTACAAGCTCATAAAGTAAATTAGTTAAATGGAGGGTGGGCTTCACATGGTTCGTATACCTAACTGACTTACAAGGCCGAATCCATCTAGATCTATCAATAGATTTATTTTACAATTAAAAACTCCCCTGTTTTTTCTTTATTGGGCGAGAAGTGTTTCGGATTTTAACGTGCTTGGTATGTATAGACATGGGTGTCTACTTCTTTCTAATATGCAGAGGTAGTACAAAACACAACACATATGGATCCGTATCTCGTACAAGGCGTGTCAATAAATTGACAAAATCCATTTTATTCAAGCGAAGGTGAAATAAAAATTTGATTTTTAGAAAAATCCGTGTTGAGCAATGGATATTTTTTATAATATTTCAGATTATTTTAATTTACAGTAAGGCTATGACTCAAAAACGTGTGTTTCGGAGATAGACATCCCTCAATGGGAAAGATTCGTGAAATACAAGGTATGCTAATACGTGTTCTTCTTGAGAAAAATCTCTCTATATAGCTGAAGCTTATAGTGTTTGCGGTATATCTTAAATGTAACAACATATATCTCTTCCTCAACTTTCCTTATTAATTTCGGCCTTACCATTAGCTTGTCAGTGATTTGGAGATGACGTCGTGTGTTAATATAATTTTTTGCTTTGACAAAGTTTACAATCACATTTTTGAAAACTGGCATCTTGTTTTCCGAAATTTCAAATTCAGGAAGATAGAATAAATAATAACAATAATTAGTTGAACAAATTGAAACAATTTTCAAGGCAATATACTAACAGTTAATGGTCTCTTCTAGAGTCAGACTGGCAAATTTCCTTACCACTGGGAAACGGCACCATCACAACCGTTGATTGGGATGTTTTCTGGCCTGAGCTAGATCGATCTTTGGGTAACTCCATGATTATCTTCGTTATACTCAGCGTTTCCAATTGAAATTCGGTTTTCTCTTCATACAACGTGATACCGAGGCAGAAGTTAATCTTGTGTATCTCTAATAACTCTCATTCTCAGGCAATTCGCGAAAATGGTAAGTCAAGGTGGAAATGTGAGAAGTCTGCCCTCAATCGGTCATTTTGGATGAACTATGGAGCTCTGGCAATCATCCTCATGACTTAATAAGTTATTCCGGTAGTGGTTTTCTTTGTCTCGTAAACAGTTTAGCAACACTCTTACTTTTATTAATTCGGCCACAAGTCTCTGCTCAGTCAACCATGTCACTTAGGGCAATCTTCAATCTTCTTACCATAAGTTTTTCGCTACTATTAGCGCTGTAGATGCATTACCATCTGCGTAGATGGAGAGTTGGCCTCTGGGATGCTTGGGAATGTTATATGTATACATCGAAAATAAATCCGGGTCAAGGAGGTAGTCATAGAACACCAAACCCGATCGAAAGCGTAGAAGATATTCTTTCACCGAGGTAAGGTATAACCACCATATCAAACACTCGCTGAATCCAATTCTTTTCATCTTGTAAACTATGCCATTGTGCCAAACAGTGTCAAACGCCTTCGCCACATCCAGAAAAACAGTCCCAACAAACTGCTCATCCGGAAGTGGATTCTGGATTGCTTCATTTCTCAGCCTGGTTAAAATCACAGATTCGGCCAACTTGGAAATATAAACATATTTCATATAAATCTCCTATGGTAGAAATAGCTCTTCGTTGTTGTACATTACATTACTTTTTTAGTGTGGTGACGGTCAAACGGGGTGTATAAATTTTAAAGCTTTTCGTAGCCTCAGGAGCCTTTTAGCGTGTAAGATGAAACCATTGATGCATTGATATATGCTATAGCTTCGTAAATCGTACCCTAAGTGGAGAGCATGTTAATTTCGTAAATGATGTGCTTTTGAACCAGCTCTTTGTGACGGATTTTAAATATTGGAAGTACGTGAGCAATTGTGATTTCAAAGAGCGTAGACTATTAATTACTTGCAAATGTAACATATTAAAGTTATAATTGATAATAAAGAATAAAAAATGAGTTTCGTAAACGAAATAAACTACCATTAAATACGCAATGTAACAATATGCTCGATGTATTAACGTACTTTCTTTTCGTTTAGTGATGTAAGTACAATTCACATCCTTTAATCTAACTAAATTTAAAGCCATTAACAATGGGCAGTGTTAAAGTAGATAATCCATTCAATTGATACTGTCAACAATAACGCCAGCTATCGGAAATTTTCCCAAATATTTCATTCATCGAATGTTTTCTCTAACATCGAAGACAGCCCCACACACATAATGTTAACGTGAAACTTCCTCTCCTTCTTGCCTATTCATCGGGAGACAGAACGGAAGTCAATAGTCTTCTTCGGTAATCAAACAGGTTCCCACACTCATTAGGGGTTCGCAACCCTCTCTCTCGCCTTCCTTCGCCTTTCACACCGCCGAGGGGCAAAACGCGCGCACCCGGACATGCAACGCCGATCACGCAATCAGTTCATTATTCCTAATTTAGTTCTAAACGCTTTAAACGAAGAAGGCCGCCAGGCCTCACAATGGTAAACGATGACACAGTTTAACGTGACCGGTGGTGGGATTCTTTTTTTTTTCTTTGTGTTGTATGCTTTTTATTTTCATTTCGCAACTCTTCCCATCCTAATTGCGGTAAATTGACTATTTTATTCGCTGGTGTAACGTTAACACGGTCGTTTGCAGGATTGCAAAATTGTACGGTTGACAAGTGGGGTAAGAATTGTGGTCTTTACTTTGGGAATGCTCTAGTTTGGTCTCGAAAGACTTCGATATTAAGAGGGACATTTTTTATATGACCATTTAGCATTTTTCTTTGTATTAATAAGAGTACAGTAGTATATCCAAATAGCGTCAGCAATCTGACTAATTAACACAAATGATAGAAACTTTAAGGAGTACGTAAAATCCTTTGTATCTAATGCAGTTGATAAGCGATAATAATAATAATAATGGTTTATGTGGCTATGAGACCTACAAGGTATAAGACAAAGTTATTCATATTGCGTTTAACAAATCTGCGCAGCTGAATTTAAACGTGACAACTAGCGTGATTAGCGATGAATGTTATGCTCGACCAAAAACCGCGAGCCACACCGATAACATCGGAAGGGTTCACCAACTGGTGTTAAGCGATCGTCGAATTAAAGTTACACAGATACCAGAGGCTGGGCGCATCCAGAAAGAACGTGTTTGTCATATGTTGAGTGAAGATTTGGGCATGAAAAAATTAATCATGCGTTGAGTGCAGCGCTTGCTCACTCAGGATCAAAAGTACATTCGAATGAACATTTCTAACGCCCTATTGAAGTAGTTTCAGCGAAATAAGTCGTTGATATACCAGTAAGTTCGGGAAGCCAGGCAATGGATTGAAAAGGTTGAATCAGCTTCAAGAAAGACGAAGACTCTTCGATTGACCGAGAAAATGATTGCGACTGTTTTTCGAGATTGTCATGGAATTCTCTATCTTGCAAAAAGAAAATCAATAATAGGAGCATAATAGGTGCCAAAGAAACGCATGCACGCACTAGAGGGCGCCAAGAAATGTCGAGTTTGTCGTTTTGAAAGTTGTGGCATTAACTGTAAGGCAACAGTGATAGAATGTAGAGATAAAAAATTATTCTCGAAACCACGCTGATGACGCCAGATAGGCAGAAACATGTCCGTGTGTTAGTGTATTTTTTCTCTCTCCTTTTATTGCGTTTGCCGTGAATTATTCCATCAATACCATGAGGAAGCTAAGCTATCTTAGCATTATAATTTTTGGTTATTATTTCTATGCACTTCCTGACGTGTTCTGTTCACAGTCTTATACTTTTTTGTTCACAATGGCATTCACGAATTGGGGTTCAAATTGAGACACCACTACCTTATTTACTAGATCTGACGCCTGACTATTATTTCGTCAGATTAAAGAGATCGCAACATCGTTTTAATTCTTGAACCAAAGGTGTAAAACTTTAGACTAGAAAGCTTGAACAAAGATACAGAGATACTACATATTTAGGAAGGACCTATCTCGCTTCCCCTTCTCCTTTGCTTGTAACCACATGTTTCCGCGTCGTTTATTACACTTTTGTATTCCATTCGGTAGCAAAAAAAGAATCCCTGTGGAAATATTCAACGGTGCAATTGATTCAGCGCAGATACGCGCTGTTCTATTGTCTGGACAGCTTTCAGCGGTCAGATGTTCGCAATCAGAAGTTATTTGTATACATAACACTTACGACAATTATAGAAAAAGTGTTATTTATTGCGTAAAGGTAATTTTAGGGTATGCCTGTTATTATACGGGGAACAAAAATTGCATGTTACACTGCCTCGTTATTGTGTATTGTTTGTTATGGTGTTTTTGAATTATTTGTTTTAGGGTAAAACAAACAAAAACGGACAAGCACTATGTATATTTTTTCGGATAACAATTTGCATAAGTTGACAAGAGGAAAAAGTTCTTTATTATTAGTTTTACGACGAAAAATTATTCTTTATGCAATATTCAGGTTTTTAAAGAAATTGGCTTGCCGTGAAAAAAGGTCGAAATGAGAAATATAAAATTTAAAGTCGCAATTTTGAATTTTATGTTTTCATTGTTTTTATTTGAGTCCATTTACAAGAATTCAAAAACTGAGTGTGCATGACAGACTAGTTTATGATATTATCAATATTGATCTGAGAAACGTATTTGTTAGTCGGTATCTTTTGTATTATTGTACCCTTGATTTTTCTTAAATGTTAGTCAAAGAAGGGAAAAGTTACTTAATTAAGTACTATAGTTTCGGAAACGTCTTCTATCGATATGCAATAGTTCCCTTACACGCAAAGCATTGCGTAAATTGGTAAAAAAATTGATGAAATTGGATCTATTCTGGACATCAAAAGAACAATGAAGATGCAGCAACAGTTTTGGCAATTGACTCAATAATAAACACTCCGAATTTATCTTTAAGCAAACTTTTACAAAGATTGCAAATGAGTAAGTCATTTACGAAGAATTTGTAAAGAAAACAAAGACCTGCCTTTTAAACCAACATTCAAACATACCCTTGAAAATGGAGATGGAAGCGATTGGACTTTTGGAAATAATAACAAAGATTCTTTTCCTCTTGTTATCTCCATCCGAGGACACACTGTATATATTATAGTTTCAGAGATATTTACAACAATTTAAAAATCGTGCAAATATTCGAAGGGAAAGGTTTCTCGAAATCGGGCCATTCAGCGCCTAAAAAATTGTGTTGCTTTTATACCAAAGTACTCTTTCAATCTGAATCTGAAAATCTGAATTTTCGGTCGGTGTTAAATAATAAAATCATGTGATGTTAAAATAAACAGTATTTATATTACTAAGCCTGCAGAAACAAGTTGCGTTTCACGAAATTGGCAGAGATTAGACAAAGACGCGTTAATTCGTCTCATGACAATGGGTTCGTGTTGCCTACTGGTTTCCTCAAGAGTCGATAAAACACGAGTCTGGCTAGTCTCTGCTAATTTCGTGAAGCGCACGGAAAGTGTACTCGTTTCTGCAGGCTTAAACTCCCATGTTTACATCATTTATTTTTCCCATAATCATATAAATATGCAATATTCATTTGTTTGCCATTCCAGTCAAATAATTACAACATGGTATACATATATATAATATATAATTCCTAATTTTAACATATGGTCATCGAGAAGGATTGCGACATTCAATTGGCGTTTGATAATAACCGCGTCCTCATACGTGCGTAATTTCGCATCGGTGCTGGCTCTACATTGGTAGCTAAATTGTACCGGGGCTGATTGAGAATTAAATGAAATTGGAATAAGACAGCTACTTATTTTTAAAACGTTTATGTTTAAATATTAATGAGGTTCTTTTTCATACTTTGTAGCGTGTAGTTTTCTCAGGTCGTTTGGTTCACGAGTAGACAGTAGTCATGCTCCAAAAAATAAAAGAATTAGTTTTAAAAATAACAATAAAAACGGTAAATATAAATAATATTACAATTAATGATAACAACCACACAATACACCAAAATAAGATTTACTACTATTATGTGGATCCCGAAAATAGATTAAAATGAATATTAATTTTATTAAACAACTAAAATTTATAGCAAAAGAATATGACTCAAGCAACTGGTTTAATACAAATATTAATCTGAAAATATAGGCGACTTAGCGTAATTATGGATGCAGTCTGTTGGTGGGAGACCGACCCCTCCTGGTAGCGGCGAAGTCCCTCGCTGGCGGCTCTCCTGATGGTTATTTTGGCTCTGACAAACGCCTTTACTTCGTGGAGCACCTAGTGTACCTTTGTACGTTACTGCTATGGTGTAATACCACGTAACTCTGTTATATTTTGCCTACGGTGCTTCTGTCCACGATGGAACGCCAATAATACTTTTTTCCACAAGATAAAGGGGATTGTTTTATTCTTTACTCAACTTTACTCAACTGGTCACACATCGTTTTTCACTTTTTTATGGCAATCTATAACACTGGTGAGTGACATCATCTTCTCCCTAAATTGATGTCATCTTGCATCAATTACAATGCGCACAGAATAATATATGGAGAAAAAGTCAATACTTTTCTCTGAATGGGACAACCGCGTATTTCTAACATATAAAATATGAAGAAAATATACAAGGGTGAACTAAAAGTACTACACATTTAAAATGAATACGTTCAATAAATAAAATCAATTCTGCTATATGAAAATAAATAAATAATTTAATTAAAATAATATTGAACATGGGCGTCCTTTTGCAGAGTGTCTTAAGCAAAATTTCCCCCCTCCCAATTCTGAGAGGTTCTACTTTTTCCTTCTCTATCCATTCTAATGGCCAGTTGCACCAACGCGAATTAAAATTTAATCTTCCATTAAGTTAAAACGATATTTAGAATCGTCACATTCTACCTGCTTAACCCAAGATTAAATTTAATTCGTGCTGGTGCAACTAGCTATAAGTTTCCTTTTCTAAATGAAAACGCATAGGTTGCATTGCATTCCTCTTCCTGATTTCCCTTATCCAATTACACAGGCACACCCAGTCAGCGGCCAAATACCCGGTGTATTACTGCGAATATGTAAAATCACTAAGTGCAAGTTATATACGTCAATTCTTGCCCGCCCGCGCATATTTACCAATAATTCCTCAATTTGATTTACAATCTATCGTCTCAAGAAGCATTCCTGTTTTATCTAACTCAGACCATTCCTCTCTCCTAATGATCCCGCACAATGCCTTTCAATTGGGCTTAAATTATAGGGCACGATCGTACTAAATGAATATAAATTTTACGTTATTAGTATTTTTCATGGGTATCGTGGCATCTCGGCAGTTTCGAAAACGCCGCCGGCTTAGCTACTGGTTGTTTACCAACATGTTTATGAATTCTAAGAAGATAATGGATTCGTATTGGGCGCTATGCTTTCGCGCAAAATTATTGAGAATTACCGGTAATGTTCGTGGCCTTAGGGCGACCGAAATTACTCGCCAATTACGTACCAATAAACTATTCCAATAGTTCTTCGTTAGATTACGTTGTAAAAGGAATAGTGAAAATATGAAACTGCTTTTCGAGATAATTGAATGTCCATGGGGGTATAGATACCGCGTTGCTCTCTGGAAGTGGTTGGAATTGAACAAAGACAAGTGTTTTTGCATAGATTAAAATGTATTCGCAGCAATTACCGGTAATTTACGAGTTGGCAAGGTGATGATACACGTTTACATTTCTTTTAGGTATGCCACAGGGGATTTTGTTGATCAATATTATACAAGTTGTTCTAGAGATCTTGCTAAATGTATACATAGGTGATGTGGTTGCTGTGGAGCCTTAAAAGAAACCGGTATATACTTCGGAAGAGACGACATAACAAATACGGCGATAACGTGCGGCAATAAACAACGTTTTATTATATGATTCTGCCAAAGGTGGAATGGTGAAGTGTCATTGGGGGTTGCTTTCAACCAATAAAAAATCGTTATTAAAGTTGTGGACATTGGTAAAAATCATTGGAAACCACCTATATACACTACCTTTCATATATTTGGGGACGATTAAAAAATACAGATTTTTTTTTAATTCGGATAAAAACAAAAAGTAATTTGTAATTTAATTTACTTCTGTACATTGAGTATACTATACAAAACTAAAAATATTACAAAAAGAAATGTTGTACTAATTGCAATTAGGTCTATACGGATTTTTCGTCGATATGTCCATCCTTTGACTTAATGACTGCGATACATATTCGTGGCATTCTGAGAATTAAAGATTTCAAAAATGTTGCTGGGATCTCGGTCCATGCTTGCTAGAGCTTTCTCCATAAATCTTGTGAACTAGTCACTCCTTTTTGGCGAATCCTTCTGTCCAGTTCATCCCATATTACTTAGATAGGCGACAGGTCAGGAGATTGAGGTGGCCAAATCATTCTTTTTAAACGATCTTCTTCTTCCAGAGATGCTAGATAGTTTCTGCATATACGAGAAGAATGCTTAGGGTCGTTATCCTCTTGAAACGTAAAGTTTCGACCTCGTAATCGTTCCCCACTTGGTACAGCATTCTCTTGTAATATTTTGGAATAGCCCTCTTTACGAAGTATTCCCTGCATTCTTACTAAATCTCCTACAGCTGTTCCCGAAAAACAGGTCCAAACCATTACGTTACCTCCACCGTGCTTCACTGTAGGTAAAATACACTGTTCACTAACTCTTTCACCGACCTGTCGCCTAACAAACGTCCTCCGTTTGGAGCCAAATGTTTCAAATTTGGACTCATCTGTCCACAGAACGTTGCACCACTGTTCAAATGTCCAGTGTCTGTGTTCTTGTGCCCACTGCAATCTTTTTCTTTTATTTTGAACTTTCAAAACCGGTTTTCTGGCAGCTACTCGTCGCTTTAAGCCTGCCGCAATTAATCTTCGTTTCACGGTCGAATGCGAAATAAGATTTCTTCGTGAAACATTGTCTTGCTGCGTTATTTCCGGAGCCGTTAGGAATCTGTCTCTTTTTGAAACAAGAACCATGAACTGATCTTCAGCAGCTGTTGTCTTCTTTTTATGTCCAGAACGTTTCTTATCAGCCAAAGAACCCGTTTCCGCCATCCGTTTTAATGTTGTAAATACACAATTTTTCGATATTTTTAATTTTTTCGCAATAACTGCCATTGAGTATCCTTCATTACGTAAAGTAATAATAGCAGAACGCGTTTCGATGGAAGTTTCTTTTCGTTCTGCCATTTCAGCACCACCCGTTTATTACGATAGTTAAATTTAAACTAAACTACTATCAAGATCGATTTTATTTTAAATACAAGACGATCTCTGGTTTGTTTGTTGTACTAAGTGTTCTATGAATCTCACATTATTCCTTTGTGGAAATATTCGACAATATTTTCAAGTTTACGTTTATAACCCCATAAAAGGGATTAAGAGGAATTTTGCCTGAGGCTGCGGTAGAATATAAATGCGTTATAAATTTGATGGGATAGAAGAGAATACTGTTGTAAATTATGTTCATACATATAGAAATGTATACTCTTTCATGTAAAACACAATCAATTGTCAATATTTCAATTTTGCTTATTTTTCGGAGTTTTTCTTAGTCGTCCCCAAATATATGAACGATAGTGTACCTGTGTCCATTGAAAATAAGACTGTATCACTTACTCCTGACCGCTAACATCTGTTAATTAAAAATTTAAACATAACAACAATCTTCTCCATTCATGCACTTAATTCAATCGGTTTTTTAAACGTCTAAAATCCATTTTCTAGACGCACAAACGTGCAGCATTACTTTAGAACCGATCTCATCGCCTAATAAAGTAATTACGAGGTTCATTGCTTCTTACAGAAAAAGATCTAGAATAGTTTCTTTGAATGTTGTTCTCATTTTCATTTCTTGTATTTTTTTTTGTTCTGCCATCAACCCAATAGTAATGAAGCTTTGCTTAGCTTACGGGACAGCTGATGGCATCGACATTGAACGGTAATTGAATTTTATATTACGTTACTGAAAAGATATATCTGTACATATATGGAAAAAGTACACGAGCCACCAATTAATATATTTCAAAGTTGCGTACTGTGATGTCTAACGCCTCATTTTTCCCAGTTAAATGGCGGCAATTGAATCTAATGAAGCGGTAAATTTAGCTCTTTACGTTGTATCTATGTAGAATCTTTTGCGGACTGTATTGCTGAAACAGTAAAGGGAATGAGATACTTTTTTATATAAATGAGTTTCTTTCTATATTCCGTTCTTTTCATATGTGTTTTCCCATATGAAGTTCAATAATTTTATAATTCGAATTATGAAGAGTAGCATCTTGAGTTGACTAAGAAAACGTTTTTCAGCTTTGGGTCTATTAATTTGATTTCAATTAAATATGCAACAGTTATCACAAAAAAAATCACGTCTGTGAATTTTTTAGAGGCGTTGTGCTACTTAATATGGTCCTACTAGAGGCTCAATAACTTTCAAATATTAATTTCACCAAAATTAGATTTTTTATGGGGTGGTAATTCCACAGAATAAAAAAGGGCAGAGTGCCAATGCATGTATAACATTTAACACCTTATTTTTAAAACAGTCAGCTTTTGTGGAAAGGAATGAAACACGTAAGGCACAACGCCATATTATATTTTACACTCATGATATTTGATCTCTGTTGGATTTTGCGTGTGGTGAAATGACAACATCTGCGTCGAATTCTTTGAATAGGAAGGTGTTTTCCCACATTCGAGAGCCTCTTAGAAATGGATATGGTTGCCCTGTCATCAGGGTGATTTCGTTTTCTTTCACGTCGAAGACTGTTACTTGCTCGAGGTGTTTTTTTTTACCAGCATAATCACCCATGTGTTCAGAAGCCAAGAGACTTCTAAGTTTAAGTCGTTGGCTTTTCGTTATGATAAGACTGTTGCATAATGGTTTAGTAAATTATGAATCCACCAGTGCTTGCTTTCTAAGTTATATTATAAACCGGTAGATGTTGGTCAAAGTTATTGACACCACCCATATAGCAACTGTAGTCGAATACAGACTTTGGACAAATTTTTTTAGTTTGTCGAAGAGTGGCGCAACAAAAAATTCCCTTTTGTAAAAACTTGCTAGCTAAGGGTATTCCCTTAGCTAAAAAAATATCAAAAAAGGCAGTAGCTAAAACCCCTGAAAGGAAGTTTGTTTGGTAGCCCTGGCTTCAACTCCCTCATAAAACAACATGTCCAAACAATAGCCTGTTATAGTAATTATTCACATTTTGAACCACCGGTTTCATGTGCATGCATCGCTTTAGTGAACTTCGGCTTTTATACTTAACCATGGATTTATTCACAGAAAGAAATCTGGATGGATGAAAAAACCTTCGAAATCGTTTTGCAACGTTATCCAAAAATGATCAGAATTTATGTACCTTATTGTAGCCAGGTTCTCCTTTTTAATGCATGAAGCGCGTCACATGATATTCTGTATGCGTGGCGCTCCAAAGTTTAGATCTCTACTCGAGTAGAGTTTCATGTCCGGGAATCTGTGGAGTCCCATTATCATTAGGATTGCTATGTATACCTTCAGTTCTTTAAGATCAAATCTAGCAGCTGATTATTTTGTGAGGCGTGCAAATTAGACTATTCTGCGATGTCTTGCAAAAAGGTGTTGGTGGGTACTTTGTTTGTTGTTGTTTAGGACTATCGACATTATTAATTGGCAAATTGTGTAGGAATCCTGGATGACATTTACCACTGCTAGGATTCTTCATCCGACCATGAGTTGCTTGATTCCAATGAATTTTTGCCTTCACTGCCCAACGTGGTTCGAGGAACTTGAACACCGTCTGCTTTCTCCAGAGGAACAGTTTCCTCCAAGACGTTGACATCAATCTCGCAGTCTGAAGCTTGACTTGATAGTGTTGAAAAGGCAATATTGTCGTCAACATTCGAATCTACTCCTCTGTCAGAAGCCATAGCCATCTCATCGTACAGACCCAAATCATCGTCGTCGACCATATTAACAATAAATAAATATTCGATATTCCGGGGATCTTTGAGGTTGTAAAAAAGTTTTTTGTCCATCTAGGAGGTAAATTAAATAATATTCAAACACTTTTGATAGCAACTATGTAAGAGAAAGAAAATAAATAAAAGTGTTTAGCAAATTTTCACTTTTACATATATGTACCTCTTTGGTTTTCACAAAAAATGTTGTTTGTTAAGAATGTTTTGCGAAATTTACCAGAACACAGCGTTATTTACACACATTTACAAGAGATTTTGAAGATGTACATATGTAAAGATGATACATGCTCAAACAGTAACAAAAACTAATGTTATATCAACTCGAAAATAAAAAATTCCTAATAAATAAGTAGCACCTCAATAAAATATGATCATACATACCTTATATTTAATTTATAAGTAATAATGGCAACGGAATCGTATAAAACATTGCACCTGCCAAACTATGAATCTATTCATGCGTACCGGTATACATTAGTCCTGTGGGTGAAAATGTGGTAAGAATATAAATCAAATATTTTTATTTTAGGGCTCTGGTGAATAAGGGCGACATTCCATAATGACTTATCTAAATTTAAATCGTAATAGCAAAATTAACTAAACTGAAAACATATTGTTATTTAAATAAGTCTATAAGAAGACGTATTTAAATTATGATATCATCAGTTATTGAACTGAAAATGCGAAAATTTAAGGGTCATGAGGTCCACAGTTCTATTTTTTAAAGATCATGGAAAAAAGAATCAATAATCGACTAATTCGGTTCGGCTTCATATCAGGCAAATCTGCGAATGAATGGTCTGATCAATTTTGCAACTACACTGCCACTGTAGCTGGATGGATCTAGGTCTTACTTGACCCAAGATGATCGCTAGACGAACGATAAAGAAACCGCTGCAACAAAAAAGCTGTTTCATCAAGATAAAACAAGTTTGGAATTGTTTTACAATATTGAAATTCACCAATTACCAGTGCGAAATTCCTTCATTGGATTTCCAATTTTGAATAAGAATATTCCCTAGAAGAAAATGCAAACGGATGTTTGGCGAAAGGTATTATTTCAGCAACATCTTTACACAGAAAACTAAACAGATTTGAAGCTGTATCATCAAATCTATCACAATGATACCATCTCATTGTCAGACATACACACCATTAGTTCTCGGTACGAATACGATTCGCGCAATAGCAATTGAAACCCGCATGCACAAGATCAAATCAGTGCTAAGTAAGCAAGAGATCATCGAGTAAGAGCTGTAACGACGAATAGATGAGCTGATGTAGAGGCGCTCCATCGTCAACACGGACCCACATACCTGTTTCTCTATTAATAGAAGAATCTTAACAGTATCCAGAGAGTGGGACACGACTCTAGACGCTAGACACCGGCCGCTACTAGAAAAATCGTTGCGCTTGTCTCGTCTAGAATCTTAGACGCGGACTAGACGCTTGTACTAGGTCTTTGGGTTAGACGTTCCAGCGCTGGCAAGTTATTCGCATCGTGGAGAGTTAAAGGATGGTGTGATAGACTCCAAGAAGTTCTAGTCTAGATGTTACGAAGTTTTTATTCGTATTAAAATACAAATTGGATATTTGGATGGTAAATAGTAAACGTAGAACATATATGGGAAATGCTGTTTTAGGTTCTAAAAGCAATATTAACAGCTGAAAGATCTTCAAAATTTGGAACCAAGTCCCGAAAATTATGACGAGAAGGAGTTTCAGTGATCACATAATTTGAAAAGATATGAGTCAACTATGAACCATATATTTAGCAGCTCTTGGTAAGATTTGAAGCACAGAAAACATGTTGACAATTGTACTACATAGTAGGATGCATTACAGATGATAAATGGTGAAACAATTAATGTTCAAATCTTTATTCTTTTCATTTCTCTCTCGTGTTAGTAGAGCACCCAAGAATTTTAGACTATTATGTTGCTCTGCAGTTGTACGAAATCCATATTTAATTAATATATTTAAATAAACTTAATGTTTTTGTACATGTCACACATAGCATTTCATACGATTTTTTCCTGTAATATTTTTGGGTTAACTAGTAGTCAAAGTTCTCAATTATATGATTAATTTTATAAAAAAAGTATTTTATTTCATCTTTTAATTTCTAATAATTGTTTAAAATATTTTTTAATTATGAGAGAATTGTATTAAATAAACAATAAAAAAAAAACATTGTCATTAAGTATAAGTTGTCTGGGACGGAAAGTGGTTAGAGTCGAACGATAGAGCGATACAGACATACTGTTAGACATGACGCCTCCCGATTAATTCCCCCGTTACATTTTCATGGGTACCTACTTGAAGATCATTGTCACCATCATCTTTTCCAACTTCCAAAAGCAAATTTAAAATTTACACATCGACTTACTGCCACCTTGTTTTTTTCTTGTTTAATCCAGTTATAAAGTGTTATTATTACTCTATAATCAAGATCTACATTTCTAATAACAGAGGTTGGGTTATTCCGAGATTTTCTCGAATTTTCAAAAATAAATCTCTTCTACGAAAAATTTTTCAATTTTCCTGCACGAAAGTTCTTCCTCTCTGCCCTTATCCAGTATCCATCGAAGACTACATCGCACGGTATTCGAATTTCTCCGGCCACTTTCCTAAGATCTTCGCCGAGGACAACCAAGTTTCGGTTAGAGAGATCGAAATAAAAAAACACAAACCCATAAAAACGAGTTTTCTTACCTTTTTACGTGATATTTATTCATATTTGTCCTATTTAAATGTTATTTTCAGCATAGTTCGATAGAATACTTATACAAAGAGTGGCAATTTCAAAATATCGCTCATAAAATTAGTCCGTGTTCGAACCATGTTCTGGTTCAGTATTAGTTCTAAGTTGGATCAGAGAGGGCACCATAAATTTGTTAGCTTTTTGAATTTTGAATTGCTAGAATTGTTAAATTTATAATTGTATTTGTAATTGTTATTACTTTATATTCTTTTATTGTTAATAAATTATTGTTTTGTTATATTTTTGAAGGGTGTATGTTTTTCGATACGGGTTAGTAAGAATCCAAGAAGTCCCGAGACAAAATAAAGAATTTTATATTAATCCTTAATTCATGCTAACTTATTATTCAGCAATAAACATTGTATTACCTATATTATTTTGAACGATCAGCAATGCCTCCCGCAAACTTTTGAAACATTTAACTTGAAACACCTTGTAGGTACGTTTTCCTGCCTTACAGATAGCTCTTGTTAGGTAACCTTGCCCCATTCTCATTATTACGACACTATTAGACCTCTGCACTTTTCCAATTACGGTCCTCGTGTAATCTCAAAGTCGCATAGGCTCCAATACATCAATTGTAAGTGCAAAAAAATCTCGTTAGATATGAAAAGAGCGCGCAGCATCACAAAAATGCTGGGAATAATCTCGGACATGATTATAGACGTCCGTCCTGTGTTTAACCATCACCTAGTTATGGGTAACGCGAAAGAAATTATACGTCGCTAAAATGGAACGTGTTCAAGAATTCCGTGACCTCATCTTTGCCCTGTACATTTTTTTTTGCGTTGATTCTAATTGATTATCGTGAAGATCTAATGCGGAGAGTCTATGGATGGACTATAAGCTAACCTTAAAATATATTAAATCTTTGTAGTTATAAACAAGAGTTAAGAATTTACTATTGTCGTTGTAAATTTATCCGTTAGTTAAATCTTTTAGCTCGTTTATCCTAACACGATCAAAGTTATTCATGAATCGGCAAGAATAAGGACTAAGAGCTACATTATTATATCTGTACCTTTGTGCTTGCAGATAACATCTATCGAACAAATGCCTCTTGTAGATTGTCACGGAATTCACGGAGCAAAGGGTTGCTGTATAGTCATTACAAACACCTTTTCCTTCATGTCTGACAATGGTTAACAAATATGAGCACAGCAAGTACACTTCTGTAACGTGGTTGCACAATGAAGTGACGGTTATTGATAGCAATCGATATTTATGTGTTCTTTGATTAGAGTCTTCAAAAAATTAATACATGATATAAAATATTTTTTTTTTTTGTTACGAAACAGTTAATACCACGCCAATGGATAGCGATTTATTACCAACTTGTCAGGAATACCAATAGGATCATCAACGATGGATTTCATTACATAAAGTTCTCATAATGGCCCCATCTATTAGAAAACAAAGGTACATTGCTTTTTAGCATTCAATAGCGGCATTTTGACAGTTAATTTTATTACCAAGTCATACCCAGTGCATTAAGTGTGTTTCCTTTTTGCATTATACATTATTTTGTATAACAACTAACTGGTTCTACAAAGTATTTCATTCAATTCGAGGTAAGACCTACTTTATTGCTATATACGCGTCTCTTGGCAATTTGTTTAATTTGTAACCTCTCCAACCTTATTTTAATTTCATAGAATGGTCCGCAATAATAATATGATTCCTAACGGTCATTTTCATAAGAAATGGCAAAAATATGTGAAGTTATGGTTCGATCAACCTTTTCAAAAGGCCAAGCGTAACCGCAAACGCATCCAGAAAGCGAAGAAACGCAGTCCACGTCCGGTAGATCTATTACGTCCGATAGTTCGTTGTCCAACGGTACGTTACCACACCAAACAAAGACTAGGCCACGGTTTTAGCCACCAAGAACTCAAAGCTGCATATATCAATAAGAGATACGCTCAAACTATCGGGATTGCTGTCGATCATAGACGCAGAAATAAATCTTACGAACCTTTGAAGCAAAATGTGGTACGCCTTCAAGATTACACGAGCAGGTTAATATTATTCCCAAAAAGCGCTAGGAAAGTCCAACCTGAAAAGATTGAGAAGACCGTGACGAATAATTTGAACATTTTGAAGGATAACATCTCGGCACCAAAAGCTAGGGTTCCAACCGAAGAAGAGAAGAAGTTCCAGGCATTTATTACGTTGAGAAAGGTTAGAGCTGAGCGGAAGACGATTAGTCGCAGATTGAAGAAAAAGAACAAGGAAGCTAAATCAGAATTAGCGAAGAATTAAAAGAAATTTTGTTAAATGTGTTGTAATTTCTTTCGATCAAAGATATTATTTTGAAAGTTTAAATATAGTTTAAATTAATTTATTAACTACAATTAACTTTTCGAATGTAAACTAAATAGTGACGTGAAATTAACTACAAATTTTTTCACAAGACATATTAATTTTAAGATGACAATAAAGAGGACGCCATTGAATTAGTAACTAAATTCCCTATCGTGTAACTAATTTTAGCTTTTCGTTAAAAATTAAATTAAAATCGCATTATTATTAACAGTGAAAACCAACAAATCGTAATTTTTATTGTCTATTACACACCCTATCTCTTCCTTTTAGTTTAGCTGATGACGTTAATGCGGTTAGGCGACACGTACACGTTTTCTATTGAAAACGTGACAGTCGTACTTCGTTACGTTTTATGATCATCTGTCTATTATTATTATTACGCAATCTTAGGGTTGGCAGCAACCGAGGATGTTAAAATTTTAATTCGACATTAAATAAATTCAAATATTTCTGTTATTACTTATATCAGCGCTTTCCAAACTGTATTCCAAAGTGTATACAGTGAACTGAAATGTTTAGAAATCACTGGTTGTATAATCATTAAGTTAGTCAGTAAAACATGCTGTCAATGTCGTGTATTGTTTACCTAGCAACCTCAACTGATCTCAACGAAATAATGCCTCTACATAACAAACACACTTCACTTCAGCTACAACATAACAATCGCTTCGGGTAGCAACAACAGCCACTTAATTTGAAAATCGTTTAACTTCTACCCATCATCAGGTAAAATATTCAATGTTAAAGGTACATAAACACAAATTCCTTTTGATGCCTCCACAAATAAAAGAAGGGAGCTTCTGTGCCGCATATATAGATGTCACAAATGTACGACTGGAAAAGAAACGCATAACGTAAGTTCGACGTAAGCGTGTATGATGTAACAACACCTTTTCATTTGTATTCAGAGTGTGCGAGGGTGGCCAATGTGACGATATTGTAAAGTGAAGGGGTGACACAAGCACACTCGGCGGTAACAGAAGCTATAATAATAATGATAATGAAATGATGCCTGGCACGGGGTTGGGTTGGGCGTGTTTCTTACATCTGTCAAACGTTAGAAGGATTGAATTTACAAAAAGGACGGTTTGAATACCATTCTATTAGGTCTGTGACCTTAAAAAATTCAGATGTAGATTCTGGAACAATTACAAGAAGCTTTAGATGTTTTTAATTAGCGTTTATAATCATTAATAATACAATAAGAGAGGAACTCGAAAAATTTCCGGAAAAAAATACTTTATTGTTTCTCAAAATATTCGCCTTTAAGTTTTTTTTTTCGAAGAAACCAGTTTTCCAAACATTTATTCCAATCTGAAATGGGTACCTCAGAAACATCTCTTCCGGTGTCGAAAACGGCTCACCACGCAATTTGTTTTTGACAAAAGGGAAGAAGTGATTAGGTGACAATGGTGAAGGATGATGCTCCGATGTCTGCTGTTTTTTCTAATTTCATGGAAGATTTGCTCCAAACAGATTGTTATATATCAATCGCCGTTTACTGTTTCTCGATACTCGAGAGAAATGGTAGCAGCAGGCCCAGTTTTACGGAAGAAAAAAGCAATAATTTTTTTTTTTGAAGCGCTTCGTGAACGAACAACTTTTGTTGGTTTTGGTTCGCTTTGCAATACCAAAACAGTGGATAGTTGTTTTGTTTTTGGTTCGTATAAATATATCCAGGGTTCATCACCTGTTACGATATTGCATACATTGGCAAAAGCAGCGTGATTGAGTTTTTGAAGCATTTTTTTTCACAAACTCACACGAGCCATTTTTTGAGCTTTGGCTAAATTGTGTGGAATCCAGTTGATGCACTAATGGGGAAAAGCAACAGGGTGGAGGGTGGCATTCTTCTTCTATCATTGTTCAATATTTCAATTTGATATTATAGTATCAAATTTGCAACTTTTTCTGTGAATCGTAACATTTCAAAGTTATTGCCAATAGCTTATTCTACTCACTAAACTGTAGGCGTTATAATTGACACGTTTGTGGTGATTTGAAGATTGTCAACACCCGTGTTGACAATCTTCAAATCACCACTGTAACAAATCAACTAGGGAAGAATTGCCAGCAAAGGTGTAATTGATTCCAGGTGCACGCAATGTAGGAATTGTACCCTTATGTTTAGAAAGATTCTGTTACCACCGTTCCATATAAAACTTCGACTTGTTAAACAATCTATTAAAGCTTTGGATAGCAACAATGAGGCTCTAAGCCTCAGCACACAAATGTTCTCCAAGTTATCTCAAGCAAAAGTAAAAGGTGAAATATCTACTAGACCTCAGAAATATATGCAACTGATAGAGAATTTGCTATAAAACTAGAATGCGCTAGGAAATAGAATGTCGGTGAAAGTGCACTATTTATTTTATTATATCAAGACATTCACTTTATGCAAAGAAGGTATCAATCATATTGTGTCTGTGCTATGATGGGAGACTACTTACAAGTAATAAACATTGAACAAATAAGATAAACAAAAACTTTGTCAAATTTTGTTTTGATGTTCCTTGTACAATCAACTATTTTAGATTGTTAAACAGGTGGAACATAAATTTACAATCTCGCGGGTCATCTGAACAATAAAACTGTCTGCTCGAAAATGTATAATTCATGTGAGTAGATGTATCTTAGAAAACGGGATATATGTAAGTAATGAATTTTGTCTAAAACTGGTATTCAATTCAACAAGTCGGTTAAAAAAAACAAAAAAAAGAAGATCTACCACTCGCAAAATAGGCACCACCGGATCCATAAGAGATTAGAAATAATCTTCTTCGACGCTACACTTTGCGTATATATTGTATATACGTACATATGGCTTGTATTATCTGATTTTATTTACCGCCGCACTTCCAAACGCAGATAGAGGAACGACGAATGTCGTACACCTTTTCTTCGAGTGCTTTATTCAAACCGAAGACCCATTCAATACGGGAGAAGATACATATCTTACGGATACTAGACGAAGGTAGTCTTGAAGCTGCTTTCCGTTTTGATTACTTGAAGAAAAGCTGCGATAAACAGCAAACCTTGTTGTGAGCATTAATGTTATATTTGTGGTAATCGTTCGATTGACTATAATCACGTTATGTGATCAAAATTCACGAATTCACTGATATCGTCTCAGAGATTTACACGCATGTATGTGTGATATATGTCCACGTTATTTTTAATTGTTGTTGTCAATTCGAACTATCCACTAAAATTTCTCAAAAAATATAATTAAAAAATGTTGCCTTATACAGCTATAGTTTTCTACTTTTACAATTGAGGTTGGCAATAATTGTTGAATACGATCTCTTTTAATCGAACTCAATCATATGATTTCAAAGCAATGTTTGGATATGCCGCACCTAACGATGCAAAAAGTTCTATATCATTATAATAATGCCTTGGCTCACTCATCGCCACTTGCAACAGCAAAACTAATCCAGTTCTGGTTCGAGTTGGTGCCCCATCCACCGTATTCACCTGTGACTTCTTCGTTTTTCCTGAAAAATTGACTTGGCGGAAAGCAGAGACGTCGTCACCGAAACAGAGGTCTTATGTGTTAAAGTTATGAGAAAAAAAGTCACCGCTGTCAATTATCAATGTTTACCCAATAATTTCGCATTAGCTTTCCGCTACCTTATCTGAACGCAGCTTTATACTCTGAATATTGAAGTAATATTTGAATTTACATCTTTGGACTTTTCTTGACCATTTTTACCTCTTCAACTTTACCTCGTTTATCCTATAAACTTTTATCTGCATTTATTTTGTAATAGGCAGTAAACAGATTTAAATAGCTTTTGAAATAATATTATTTCAGTATAATACTGATTTAATTATAAGAGAGCATTTCGTGAAACTGAGGTGTATGGTACCTGACACGCGCTATTAAGGGGAAAACCCGTTGATTAAATGCACGGCAGCGAGATGAAATGAAAATAAATAAATGAGCAGCGCGACATGAATACTTACATACGTAGAATCGTAGAGAGCACGGGCGAAGCAATGAAGTGAAGTGGTCACGATTATTTACGATACGTATATGGTCACTGCACCTGCTCCTATTTCGCTGAATATTAATGATGATCTTTAATCGTTTGTATGTATTTATAGTTTTAGCAAAAGTATAATCGGTGTTATAAGTGATTTGGTTTTTATTGCGATGTTGTTTTCGTTTTTGTATTGTTTCTGTTGTAAGAAGGAATTATAGGATAGTTTTCCAAGGAACGGCATTTAAATAATGTAGTTTAATCCGTTCTTTTATATAAATTCTGGAAACTTTTCTTGCGCAATGTTCTTCGGCATATTTGAAATCCTTGTTTTTAACTTCTTGGCCTCCTCGCTTAATTGTCCAAAACGGCATAATTTGTGATTTGTGCTTCACGAAATGGTTGCATCTGCACTGAATACGAAAATTATTATGCTTGGCATTATTTAAACTCTCCACTTTTTTTCTTAGGTGCTTAATAAAAATCATTCAAATAAACAATTTTTGTCTTAAAACTTTTTCTCTATCTCTTATAGTTGGCGAGTTATGCGCAGTGGATGAATTGAGAAAGAGGAATTGCTTAATATTAAGCCTGCAGAAATGAATTACTTTCACGAAATTACCAGAGACTAGACAGACCCGTGTTTATTCATCTCATGAGAATGGGTTCTTGTTGCCCACTGGTTTCCCCGAGAGTCGACAAAACACGAGTCTGTCTAGTCACTGCTAATTTCGTGAAGCGCACGGAAAGTGTACTCGTTTCCGCAGGCTTACTTAATACATACCTATATATGAAGCTCCATAATTTTTTCAAAATAATTTTTATGATTTTCTTGGGTTTGTATAATTGCTATTTCAATTAAAAACTTCATTTGCAATAAGAATATAGCAACCATAAGTTCGTGGTTTTCTTTTATGGATTAAATCCAACCATATATAGCAATGTCAAGAAATCGACCAATTGGCTCGTGTGTTTCCTTTCGCTCCGAAATTGTTTGACGACGAAGAATTGTAAATGAACACAAAATGAATAACTAGGAGCTAATTGAACAGAGAATGGCGCGCACCAGGAAAAAGTTGCCGTACCACCGCCTGTCAACGTGTGGCCCGATCAAATACGGGAGGAATATCGACAAAGAAAGAAACGTCTAGCTTCGGCAAATGTTTTCATTAAATTTTTAAATAGAAGCTTTATTCTTTACATGGTTAATATTTTCGTTACGCGGGAGACACCTGTGTCTGCAATCTTCTGAATGTAAGAAAAAAAGGAATAAAGAAAATAGCATAAAAAGTATGAACGAAAAGGAGACATATGTCTAGCGCAACTATTAAAACAATTAATAGAGATGGCTGATTCACTCTGTTTAACTGACTATAAAGCCCAGTGTGTGTATCATTAGGGTGTAAATTGAAATGGTAGGCAATCATGTAAAAGTAAGTGTCCCAGCATAAACTTATGCATTTTAATTTTACATTATTTGCAAACGCTGTTACTTTGAAGGTTTATATAAGGACATACGCGTACATGTTGTTTTTGTCCGAAATCATATACCTAGCGATACAGCAATTGGGAGTCTAATTGCAAGATTTGGGCGAGCTGGTTTTGTTCTTGATATCAAGAGACCACTACGTTCGTCCAGCTGAAAATACCGCTAGGGTGAATTAAAGCGTGACCGAAAATCCAAAGACCTCAATTCGTCAGCGGTTACAGCAATTAGGTATTTCAAAGTCGTCTCTGCGACGAAGGACCTCCGTCTACATGCATACAACCAAGAACTGAAGCCTATGGTCCATCAAAACCGCCGTGTGTTTGCCGATTGGATCTTACAGCAAACTGCAGTTAATAATGAATTTTGCAAACGAACCCCATTTTCACATAGGTGGTTACGTAATAAACCAAACTGACGCTTTTGGGGACGGTAAACTCCTCGAGACATTGCGGAGATTATTAATTGACTTAATGTTTTACATTGTGATTGTGTATGGACAATAGCCAATCATAAGCCTAATTTTTAGGGCTCGATTTTAAATCTACTCGTCTTGATTAAAATGGTTGCAGGAGTTATGTAAAAGCTGTAGTAATATAATCATATATGTTTGTGCTATCCGGCTCGAAGAACCAGATGTTTGTGCGTGGACTGTATTTGTTGTTTTGTTGTGCTTTGCGAATGAATTTTACACCTTACTATGCCTATTTGTTATGTAAACTACACTGGTGCTTGTCTTGTTACTATTTTTATTGCATGATATCACTTGCGTTGCTTCTTGCAATATGTACAATTACTACATTACAACTACATGAAAAACGTTACAACTAGCGCCAATAGTTCCAAAATATAACGGGAAATTAATGGCGCGAAATTCAAATATTATTACATCAAACAATATATTATATCAATTTCCTTGATATTTTACACATATATGATATAAAAATAATAAATAATCACATTGTATTAATCAGCTTATTTGTCTCGATTGTTACATTACTACTAGTCATAAATAATGTTTCGTTTCCTTTTTTTACCATTTATTACTTTCTTCCTCTTTCTAATAACTTACTTCTGTACGTGTTGCAAAACGGCCAATATTTTATCGCCTTCAAACCAACCACCTCGCGTTACGTAATCGGGTAGTTGCCCTTTTCTGCAATAGGACGAACGCGCACATAACCAACTCTTTGTACACCTTTTCCACCAGGCATTGCACTCTAGATAATTTAATGATATAATTATGGTCGTGTGCCTAGAAACATGTGCGGGTACAGGTGATAATGCGGCTCGTGTATTGTATGCAATGTATATATGTACATACCTACGCGAGTGTTATTATTCTAGGTCCTTTGACGGCGCTACAGCTACAACACGCTCGGTTTTCTATTTGCTGTGAGAGCGGCTTACAAGAAGAGGACCGGTTGACGGTTGCAGATACGTTTTAGAACGTTGGTTGCGAAGTAGATGTGCAGTAAACGCTTTCTTTAATGTTGTGAAGCAATTGTGAGCAAAAAAATTAAAAGAAAAATTAGATTTTACCAAAACTATTTCGACAAGTAAACAACGCAAACGATTTGTTGGCAAATGTTCACAATGATCAAGTTTACTTCATACTTCGTTGCTTTTTTTAATGAGGGAAGGCGTTTTTAGAATCGGGCGCTATGATTTTTTGGTTAGCGATTGGCTATAGCTAATCTTGCTTAAATCATATCAAGATTGAAACTTCAAATTACGTTTGACATATTTTATAGTAATGATGGTTAAGGCATGTTTATTACAGACAACTAAACGCGCAATTCGTAATTAACAAAAGCAACGAAGTGAGTCTTATTATATGCGACTATGTATGAATGAATTTCGTCTTCAGCTTCCAAATTTTGCAGTATCAGAGCACGATTCATATCAAGAAATAGTTCGCCACATTTTTAAATTTCATAAAATTGCTAAAGCATGTCGTAAACCCGTTAGTGATAAACTCAAGAAAACAAAGCCGAAACTATTGTGGATGTGAGGAAGCGTATAGATCATTCACCTAAAAAATCAATTAGAAAGCTTCCACAGGTCATATAGCACATTCTTAGAAAAGATCTTAGAAAAATATTCGCGTTATGCAAAATCTGAAGCCTAGTGATCAGAGTGAAATACTGCAAATGGTGTTTGGATAGCAGCTTCACGGACAAGAATTATTGGTCCGCTATTTTTCATAAAAAGTAACCGCAGAGAGATATCGTAATAACTTATTACCTCTTCTAAATCAGTTGCATGATGGGCAACTAAGGAATAGATACTTCCAGCAAGACAACTGTGTATTAGATTGTCCTTCACGTTGTTTTGATCTATTTTAGATTGATTTTATTTTCCACATCTGTAAAAATCTGTTAAAAAGTACATGCCACACAATATAAGAACTTATCGACGGAATTAAATGCTTCTGTCAGATGGAACGATGAGTTATTATTTGGATTGAAAATTGAAATTGAAAGGACCACTTTGAGCATTTGCTATAATTGTTCGTTAAATTTTTCTTGACTTTTACTGGAAAATAAACGTCTTATTCTGCTAGCTTTATTATTATTGAGTTATAGCTTACCACATTGTCCATTTATTCTTTAAACAGCATCATTGCAGTCAAATATCTTTAAAGTTGATCTTCTGCATAGTTTCTGCATCACCGAGTATACAATAAAAAAAATAACTAACATGCTGTGTATATTTTGCATATTTACGTAAGATATATTTTCAAGCTTAATTAATATGCGAAAACCATAGGAATAGTTCTTTCGCCATGAAATAGGTCAGCACTTTATATAACGTTATCTATTGTACTTAAGACTTAAGAAAACGGACCTACTGTAGTACACATACTTCTTTTAAATTTAATTGTTCTATAGTTAAATATTTGTAAAACGCACGCAATAAGAATTAACATTTCAAAAAGAAGAAATGTTGGTGTGAAGTTCCAGTCGATTATAATTTTTCTTCGGCATCTTTCATGTGTCTAAAATTATAAAGTAAGGAATTCTGAACGCATGCATCCTCCCTTTTTTTTTCTTATTGATTCGCCAGCGATAAAATGACATTGTTTATATGCAATGAAACATTCATTTTCACGGCATTCTTAACGATAGGTTTCGGAACGAAAAAAATCTCGAACACAATAGCATTGGAGAGATCTCAATCGGGGTATAGGGACATACGTGAAGGCATCTTGTGACTAAATCTATTAAGGCTTTTTATATATCACATGCTGAATTAAAATTTAACACGCTGATTTACATAATTTTACGATATAAATGATTTTTCCATAAACGGCTATCGCCTTGACGAAGGATGTCTTTAGCATTGCTAAATTGGGTTTGGTTCCCAAGCCCAACAGAGTTTTACATGATGGTACGACGTGTGAACTAAGTTAGTAAAAAAGTATAATTTTAAATTCACAGATAGATTTATATATCTCATAAGACATGCGTGAAATCACATTCTGTTTGGTCTGACATTATGTTTAAGGAGTTATAATTGACGCTTTTAAACTTTTTTTTTTCTTCAATTACGCCAAAGCTGTGGAAACTAATTAAATGGTATTACTTAATAATGTTATTATCTACATGTAATTTTAAAGAAAATTTAAAAAAAAATCAATTTAGGCCAGGTTACGGAATATTCTTAGTACGACAAGTCGAAAACGTTTTTTTGCAATTTTTTAACGATACAAGAGCACAGGTTGTAGACATTTTAGGAGATTTTTTTAGTTCTTTTGAAACTTAGATTTTATTTCTTTTGGCTGTGTTCGTATTATTATTTGAATTTTTGGCGAATCAACTACAGGATTTTGAAATGTAGCAATTTATTCACTGACATCTTTTCTTGCTTCAATTTTTTACTATATATCCAGATATAGAAGACAACTACCAACGCTTTAGTATATTTAGAGGAATTAAAACTATCTTTTGATAGATTTTTCTTAAAAAGGTAAATGAGTTACTTAGATAATTATATCAATTTCAAGATTCAGAATGTTGAACTGTAGCTACAAATAATCAACATAGCTCTGCAGCAACAACAGTTACGTAGCAAAAGCAGTTTTCATGCATATTCAATCGGATAAACAGTAAACATCTGCGTTCTTTCAGCTAAAGTGTCCTACTAATTTTTAAGAATATCAGCCATGTTCTCTAAGTTTGCATCGACTTTACGTGCAACAATGTAAGCGGTATTCAATTTGACGAGGCTGTGTATCTCGTTTATTCCTCAGGATTATCTTTAGTATCCTGCAGCAGATAGAATCTTGTACTTGTACAGTACATGAAAATGTGCCTTAATCATTATGGACGATATCTTTCCATGATCATAAAAAACGATTAAAGGCTTCGAGATTGCATACCGGTAGGTCATTTGATAATCGGAAGTATTGGCACAGGCAGTGCTGGATACGGTATATACAGCGTCTTTATTATTCGGTTTCATGATAAATAGATTTAAATCTAACGCATCTTTTTGACACAAGTATGTAGTTATTTTCAAATTGCTGCTATGCTGAGTGGAGAAGAATATATCAAGCTTTAGGATTCTTCACACAAGATAATAAAAAAAAACTCAAATGTTATCCGATGAAGGAAATTTTATTATGACGTCATAACTTCAAAACAGATAAAAGCTGGTAACGACATTTAAGCTTTTAAACACTTTTTCGTGTAGAATACATCCCTGAGATCACCGTGTTTCTCCCGATTCACCTTGTATATACTATTCTTGCAAAGGTGTCTTCAAATATTCGTGACAATTGCATATATGTGAACGAGGATAATAATTTTCATTATATTCGTAATAAATGGAGAATGGTCTTAATCTATGCAATATGGATGAATTTCATCTTCAGTTTCCACATGTCCAGTATCATATCTTGATTGATATACGCTGCACTGCTAAATTTCATGAAACTGGTGTGGTAAGTCCCAATTCCGGTAGTGGTGAACCCAAGAAAAGAACTACTGAAAATATTGCGGTCAGTTAGAAGACTTTAACAGGAAAACTAATTTGTCATATGGTTCTTGTTCAAGAACTGAAACTTATGAAAATTATTTGAATCTTGACATATGCTTCTTCTCAAACGAAGGTTGGTTCTATCTTGAATGATTTATTAACAAACAAAGCATGCAGTGTTACAACCTTTTTGGTTGTAAATGAAACATTATTAGCATCAAAGTGATTATATGGCGATTTTGAATCAATAAATATTAATTTAATAGGATAAACGGAGGACGTCTCAGATGTAGTTGTAATCAATATAAAAATAATAAAAAAATGATCGTATTCTACTCCTTTCCATCCACTGTATACTCGTTCTGAACTCCGGTGCCCAACAAGTAGTTCTCCATTACCAAAAAAAAAATAATTTATAGTTTTTTGTTATTACTACACTATGGAGTAACTTAATACCAAGTTAATTAAGACAGGCAAACAACACCAACGTCATGAGCGGAAAAAAAAGAAGCCCATCTGCGGTCACCTACCGTATAGTCTCACGAACCTACCTCAAAACCAAAATGAACAAGAACGTGTTCGCTAAGTAATTAAAAACGAAAAAGAATGCCTGGAATCAGTTTTTGCCTTTAACTGTAATAGATACGATGTTTCACCGCGCTATCGTTTCGAGAAATCTCGCGAAATTTACAGCAGTGTACTAACTAACCACGCACGAACACCACCTCAAGGTCTTAAACAACATGAACGGAGGCATAAAAGAATAGTTACAGCGATGATATCTACGATGTAAGGCCCGCTCCATTTAGGTGTTTCTTATTCATGCCGCTTCAGTTCCTTGCACCATGACCAGCTGGTCCATCCTGTTTGACCGGATCTTATTTTGGAAGCGGTTTTCCCGTCACCTTAACCTCTAAATCGTTAACCATGGTCAAGGAATTCTACGCTCAGCTGTGTTTTGTTGACGACTTGTTCTGTTTGGTCTTTTTGTATCGGCTTCTCTGTTTCTTTTCCTTTTTAAAGATTTCATTGATGGAATAAGTACTCTACCGTAACGTATTTTATCTAATTAGAAAGTTTATGAATAGATAATCTAGTATATTGAAAGAAGTTCAATTAGGAAAAAAGTAATTTCTAAAATTTTAATTCAATATTCGATAAAAAAAATAGCTATCGATTAGGGATTAGGATGTTGTTTTATTTAATTTAAAAAAAAATTTCTAAATCAATAGGAGGAATATAATTTTTTATTTAATCTAAAATAAAATTTAATTTGCTTAATTTATCTCTTAATCATTTTTCAACTTGCAAAAATTCAAGCAGATCCTACAATTCATGTACAAGGAAGCCCTCAATATTTAATTTAATCCATTTTACAAGAGTCTCATTGCAATGTAACAATACTTGATATTCAAGAATTTTTAGTAAGTATTATTAAACCGATTTTTAAGTGTTTTTTTTTTTGATAAATGGCTAAAAAAGAGAATGATCATTTTGAACCCTATGAAATATGGACTTTCTATTAATGTATAATAAATCGATGGGTAGTATTCGGAAGTCTTACCAAATTAAATTTAAGTGGTCGTAAGGCTCATTGAACTTTTTTTTATTTAATTTGTAAACCACCCACAGCGATGAACGGTATCTGAAACAAAAAATATTATTTATATTATTTAATTACTTATAACTATGTATGTCTACTTATATATCAAATTTCATCTTTTTCTTTTCATTTTTTTTTTATTGAATTATTGAGCTAAATTATTTTAATTTAATTAATTCATGTAATTTTAGTTCAGCCGACACGTAGCTAATTATTTATAATTGTTTGTTACTTATATTTATTCCACAAGAATAGCAACTTTATACACTATACAATTCTATATTTATATTTTATATTTTTTTATACAATTTATTAAATTTTTCTTGAATTGGTTTTTTGATGTTTGACTAATTCCTGACTATACCTTGCTTTTGGTGACAGCTGGACCTCTTATGAGTGTTTTCAAACAAGTCGCGAGTACATTTTCTTTTTTTTAAGGGGTGCACGTCGCAAGTTGATGATATGCAAAATTAGTTCTAAAATGTCTAGAAATAAACGACAATGACCATTAACTTAGTACCCTTTTTAATTTTTGATGTTCCATAGTGAATAGGCACTATGCAAATCAGTACAAGGATGCATATACATACATTTACCTTTAAATTTCCAGCAAATATATAGACGTCAACATCAACTTGTATTCATCCATATAACATACTTTACTCCACTTGCATTTGCATGGCACGTCAAACGTTTGAACTTTCAACGTTTTGCACTTTGATTCATTCGCTTACAACTTATACAAAACGTTACAGTCGTGAAACGTATGTTCAACCTCGGACGTGTTCTTTCAGAGACCACACCACGAGCTGTCCGAAGAGTCTCGAAACGACGAACGCATCGTATCTTCCCCATGACACATTATCACTTTATTGTTATTCCGCTGAAGGAATCTTGTCCATCTTATAATGGTAACACGTGGTGCGGCATGTTGGTGGCAGTCCACGCATGACGGACCTCCGATTGTTAAACAATTGACTCGTGAGGTTCGCGTAGATCTTCTTTTCCGATACGATGGGATCCGGAATTGAATAAAAAATCGATAAATTTCGAGGAAAGATGACAGGTTAACGGTGCGATTGCTTCTTTTTATGTGAAGTGGTAATATTTTATGTCCGTCGCATTGTTAAAGTTGTAAAATATTGAGATATATGCAGTTGAATGTGGACATATGGACACCAAAAAGCATGTTGACTTCTTTCCAATATACAGCGAATAGCTTAGCTTAAATAATACTCAAAGTTTAGTTATTAAGCTATAAATGTTTAGAATAAATTGAGACAACTTGGTAACTTCTTTGAACGTAGATTCAGTTACAAATCTGTTTTACTTGGACATGTAAGAACTGGCTTATCTTAAAAGCCACACGCAATTATTGCATCTCTTGCTATGTTGGGTCCCAGTATGGTTGATGTAATTTATTATTCAATAGGAAATGCGTTAACACTTCTAGATCTTTCACAGTGTTGAACGTTCTAACGATAAGCCTATTGGAGTTCGAAATATTAACTATGGGAAATTTACATACAACTATGTAAAAGTTATTAATTTTCCTCTATTCACTTTGCGTAGACCGTTAGAGATACGTATATCTACCCATTGCAAGACATTCCAATTAGAAAGAAGCAATTTCAACAGGACATATGGAGCTGGAATTTTGATGGCGCCCTTTACGCTACCGTATTTGTAGCGATGATACTAAAACAGGCCGTTAACTAGATCTATATACATATATACTCCACGTAATAAAGATCAATCTTAAAGGAAGCTATGTAGGTATAAAATGTTCATATATTTGTGTCGGTATCCTGCATCAGACGCATCGCTATCGTAGTAATTACGAAGCGTATATTCCAGGCAATAAATAAAGTGCGCCTATTTTTCTAGTGAATATCTCCTGTTCCACGAACATTATTAATTCGCATAAATTGTCATGGGATATCGCTTGCTTTGGTATCGTTCTTATACCAGTGCTAACCAGTGACAGGATATGGCGATTGAACGAGGTAGTTAAATGGATGAAAGAGTACTCTGAATGAGATTATTAGGTATCGGATTAATAACTGTAATTTCAAACAAAATAAGCAAATGGCGATCACAAATATCGCTAAGAATATGGATGTCTGTGTCATAATGTTGTTGCAACAATAAAATTGCTGTTTTCTTTGACTTCTATTAAACATGTTTTAGCGAAATCTGTATTATATAGGGTTTTCTGCAAAATAACCCTTTATTTCGGTAATGACCTCTTGATTAGATTAGTTTTGTTGTCGCAATTACCAATGAATGGGCCAAGCTGTTGTCATGATGGTCGAAATTTTTTCTCTTCATTAAGTGAGACCTTTTCCTCTGTTAGTTCAGCGTGCAGTTGATCCAATAAATCAGTATGGTCCCGTGATTGTCTGCCTTCTCTAAATATTCAATGAAGATTATAACTTGCGAATCGCAAAAAATCGTTGCTATAACTTTTCCGGCTGATGGAATCGTCTTTGCCTTCTTTGGTGCACGTTCGCTGGGGAAAATCCATTTTGCAGACGAGTAGTGATGTATCTCACTCACTTGTATTGCGCTTAAACATGTTCAAGCGTTTGAAGTTATCACGCAATTCCGTTTGTTACCGATCGTCAGCAGATGCAGCAGTCTTCTCGACGATGGCTTTCTCATGCTCAGTTTTTTGTGAAGGATTTGCAATGTTCGGTTGAGATGTTTGCCATATTACCAATTTCCCACTTAACGGTTTGCTAACGCAATCATGAATTTTATTGACCATATCGTTCATAGTCATCTTAATGTTACGACCTGGCCCTCTCTCAGTATCAGTACATTTACTGCTGTTACTTCACACTGAATGGGGATAATTCGTTACGGAGGGCTTATGTAGGGCTTGCTTTGGGGAACGGAAAAATTATGGATCAACGAACCGTAACGGTTTGCAGGAGGTTTAATCAGTTGGTATGATGTGAAGGGCAAGCATTGTCTCTTATACTTATAATGTTGGAGACACGACAGAAAATTGTTTAGATACTCGTGTCCATCAGGCCAGATGATAAAGGTGTTATCAATGTACCTGTACCAACACGTTGGCTTAAGTTGTGAGATAATAGACTTGTTGTTCGAGCGCTTCCTTAAAGATATTGGCGATGACAGGAAACATAGTAGATCCCATAGCTGCGATTGAAACTGGAAGCAGGTAGAAGAAAGACAAGATTCTACCATACCAGCCAGATCACTCGGTTGGTCATTCGAAATGAGGAACTCTTTAGTAATGGATATCGTATCTGATGTGGGGTCTTTGGTGAATAAGGATTCGACATCAAGGCTGACCAAGATCTTTAGAGAGAGCGTATAACTTAGGGAAGAAGCGCTAGAGAGAAGTGACTTTTGACTATTGATAGGGATAGATGACGTTGCAGGAGTTGATGGAACACTTAATTCAGGAAGTAGGATTATATTTAAGAAGTTGATAGGTTCTGTCTTGCGGTAAGGAAAGAACTTTCTGCTCATACTTTTCGCGGTTCAGGATCACTATAGCATTCTTTGGCACGAGCGAAAATTTTGGAAGTTTGAAAGCAAATGGGATCAGCGGTTTCAGATAGAAGACAAGACAAGAGCAGACTCTAACGGTCGCCATCTTCATTGTGCACTCAGGAGTACACTATAATTGTTGAAGTACATTAAGTCTATATAGGCATGAATTATTAAGTAATAAATTACTTTTATTGCCATCTACATTCCTTTACAATTCTATGATTGTATATATAGCTAGAAGAAGACAACTTCGACCATATATCGCTATCTTCTCGTCTATTTTTCCTACGGTTCGCGCGTACGAACGTAAAAATCAAGTTAACTGTGACTCGTGCCCGCATTACAGAAGAAGGAATTGCACGAAAGATAAAAAACTAATATTGAACAGGTGAGGTGGCGTCCCGGTGTTTCTTCGTATAGGCGGCCAACTGCTAGCGGTGTGGAGCGTGCTGCGATCGAGCAGTGTGTTAGCCTCAACTGGCTAGCAGAGTTTCCGTTCGCGTGGTGGCGATTGGTTATAAATTCTCTGCCGTTGATGCGCTCGCAAAAGCTCGTATAATGATGTTAAAATATCGCCGATATTTCTGGTGAGTTTTTCGATCGTGACAAGCAGTGGAATAATTTTATTTGATGTTTTTTTGATTTCTTTAGGAATAACTCTATCTGACCTTTCGCTTTTTTTTCTATGATTATCTGACAGAAAAGATAAATAAATTGTAGATGTTGTTTGGGAGATAAGTTTATATTTATTGAGCGGAATGTTTTAGATGTAATCTCGTAGTAGGATACAACTACATAAATGTCGATTACACAATTATGCATCGCATTTCCGAGCTAACTTACATTACATGGTAGAACAAGGTTTTATTTACGTAGGGTCAGGTCAAATTTTCGTTATAAATAATTTATTTGAAAGAAAATTCAACACAAAATATCTTTATTATATCTGCTAATGCCTTTTTAGATTCATTTGAATTGTAATCGCTGTACCCTTCCATTAAAAAAAAAAAAGTTGTAAATAGCAAATAAAAGTGAAAGTTTATTAGTTCTTTTTTGTTTGTCCCCAATACAATGACGGGGATCTCCAGCAATATTTGACAAGCATGTTTTCCCTATACTCTTCTATGATTCATAACTGTGATGGAGTTTTCCCCGAATTGCGTTTGAAACTTCTCCTGAATTTCTGGAAATGAGTTAGTCGGACATTAGCAACTACAGGCCCATTAACATCGTTTCATATTTTGCCAATATATTTAAGTATATATTATATAACAGCTTACATCGCCGCATCAAATCTGTCTGTAAACATGGATTTATGAGTAGCAGATCAACACTTACCAATCCGGCATGCATCACACGGTATATTTCTATGGAATTTGATCAACGCACAGGACCAGGTCGATGTGCTTTACACAGGCCTTTGATTCGATTGATTACCAGACATTACTTGGTAACCAGGGTTACATTGACATGTGCCCCCTTTTTGTTTAATTAATGTCATCTTAGCTGTCACAAAGAAAAGGTTTTTTTGAATGGATATTCATTTCAGTTGTTCTACTATCGTTAGGAGTACCTCAAGGTTCCACCCTGGGCCTAATTGCTATTCAATCTTTATATAAATAATCTGTTGAATAGTTGATCTGCAGTTTTCTTGGCTAGCTAGATGACCTCAAAATACACAAAACCATAATGATTGGTGTAAACGAATAATGTCTCTCTAATTACAGACAAATATGAAGTTATTTCTTATACCAAGTGCTCTAGTCCCGTTTAGTACACCTGCTCAATTCAGTCTGAAGTCATAACCAGAGATCTGAAAATAAACTCTCTTTTGCGAACATATTTCTACCATCTGTTTATCGGTATCTAGAAACCTGGGTTTTCTTATAAGAATATGTCACAGCTTTCGTGACCCACACATATTACGTACTGCAGCCTTGTACATCCGTTATATCTACTAAAACTTTGCTCGGGAAAGAGTGCACAAACATTTTCTTCTAAATCTTCTAAAGCTAACGGGTATGTATCCTGAATGCAGTACCGTTTACAATAGTCTACTCAGTATTCACGAGTTCCAAAGTTTATCAGAGAGGAGAAGCAAGTACAGTGCAAGTTTTTATTAATAACCCATAATTTCCGAACGGTTACAGCACTTAAAACGAGTAATATTTCCGTTTTGATTTACGCCGAGAGCCGCGCCTCTGAATATATAACTCAATGCGATTTAACGCATTTTTTGGACGTTTGACGGCACCCTTATACATTAGTAACCGAACGACCTAAGAGGGTAAACTTGGATCCGTTCGAAAGGTCTTGACGAGTGCTTTAAATCTAAAAAAGCTTCAATTACTTAACCCCGCCCTAACCGTTCCAACGCTAGGATGTTAAGGAAAGTAGATTCCTTTTTTTAAACATTGAATGAACTTTGAAGAGCCGCGGTTTTGCTTGGCCGCAATCTATTCAGCGAATAATTTTTTGCTGGAAACCGTCGACCAGAAATATATACCTAACAACAAAATTGACGAAAAATAGAGCGATGTCAATCTCAGACCTCGTTCTGATGGAGTCTTTTTCTGGTTACTAAACTCCCAACATCCATTATTCAAAAACTGTTAGAGATATCCACAAAAGTTAAAAGTGAGCATGTTCGTTTACGTCTGTACATGTTGGTTAGGTAGTAATTTAATTTCATCGTTACTTGTATTAATTCTCTGGCCAATTAAGCTGTAAGTCGACTCTTACAACTCTCATATATCGTGATGCCAGCAATTCCTGGTCGCAATTAGGAAGTCTTTAATTAGATACTCTCATCGATATACGTTTCTACGTAAGCTGTACTTAGTCGATTGATTACCACCTTCCACAAATGCGCACTGATGAGCCATATGACAAAGAAACGCCTGTCTGTGCATAGTGATTACGTGGTAGTCTAACTTCTTACTAAGTTCTTTGTTAAACAGGTAACAATATGAAATACGTACGATACATACATACAGAGCCAAAATTATTTTCAATTTGTAAGAATCAGAATCATTTAAATGATGTTCTGCCTTCTGGTCCATTGCTCACAAAAAAAAGATCAACTAAGATGCAGTACAGACATGTTAACAAAATAACAGATTGTCAGGTTTACAAGAGATTTAACTGCGTGTCAAAAGGTCAATGCTGCATAGTCAGTAAAATCAAAATATCGAAAAAATCAAAAACTATTAATAAACAATAAATATCTTCGTCAGTTACCTAAACACATATGTTAAAAGAAGAATCGTTCCAAAACAAAAATGATAAATTCAAAAAAACTATCAAAATTATGAAAACAATATAAAATAGCAGTTGCTTACAAACCAAATCATTTTAAATACACCATAAATTTAATTTATCAGAAATTTAATTTTAATTAAGGTAAAATCCTTTATTATCGTTTTCATTATTATATGGGCGGCATTTACGTATTTTTAAAGCAACGATAGGGCTCCGCATTTCATAACATTTAAATCAAAGATACCATTCGCATGCTTGTTACATTGATGATAAAAGTAAGTGAACTAAATTGCTTATGCATACATCATACATATTTCTACATAGTTGAAGGATTTGCATTATTATTTACCCGTGAACTTGGTAAGAACCCTAGATAATGTATTTCATAACATCTTTCGCAATACCGACAACAAGCACTAATCATCTTTACGAGTTCTAACGAGCAGGTGCTGGAGCAACAATTGCAAAACCGCGTGTCTACGAACGACGTTGGATTCTAAGTAAGTAATTTACTTACAGAATATTGTGCGATGGTCGTTAACATGGTGAAATAAAACCTATGATTACCAGCGGAAGGGTTTGCCTATTTGTCACAACAAAATTTATGGAGAGAGTCCAGGTTAAACAGGACAGTGTACTGTAGCACTTCCTTTCCTCTACCAGAGAATGCCTGAAGTATAATCTTTGAACAAGATAGTTCTCAACCAGATGTGCACCGAAGAATATTAAGCTAGTGCCAAAAAGAATTGAGGAGAATCTTTTTCCAAATCTTTCGCCAACCAAGTGACGGAACGAAAATGGACATTTTAATGAAATTACATTTAAGAGCCTCCTTGTCTGAAGATGGTACCCTAATTATCAAAACATACGTACATTTTTAATGTGAAGTTTGATTAATCTGCTAATAAATTTCTTTTCTTTTTGATGCCTGACAAGGCAATATTTCTATTGACGAAATGTGAAAGAACCACTACGAAATCCAATAAACATCTAAGATCCCAATCTGTCTTCAGTTTGCGTCAAATTTGATAAAAAAATTCTCATCGTGTCAGACGGCCCTAAGTGTTTATTTATACGAGCTGAGTTGAAGGTATGGAAACACCTTATGTTGCCGTTCTGCAGGCAATTCCTATCGACATATTTGACATGATAGATTTTATTACAGATACATGAGAACTATTATCATCAAGTGCTTCTAATACTGCTAGTAGTACATCTAATCGTTTGTCACTATTTCTTGCTCATTGTGGTCTACCACGCTTTGGGATATTTTTTACCATATCCATTTGTTCAAATCGTCTTAAGCTTTTCCAAACAGTAGATCGTAAAATCGGATCTGTTGGGATGACTGTTATTAAATAAATCAAACTTCTCTCCATAACTTAGCATTACAAGAATTTGTTTTTATTTTTAATTTAAAATTGCAATTTTTATTGCTGATAATTAACGTAATATGCACAACACCTAAAAATGTTAAAAATTATACATTCCGTACTTCTTCTTGTTTCTAACAAACAATAGAATGAAAATAAAAAATCTCTTACGTCAGTGGAAAATGAATAACAACGATAAGAAAAAGGCGTTTTCATACTTTAACTCACTCTGTATATATAATATTTGTATAATTCTAGAATATAACCTCCCATGTTAAATTTCTACGATTATCAATTCATTTCTTGATCCATTGCATGACTACAACACAAGCAACACAGTCGATTTATCTTTATCACCTCAACACGCTAGACTTCATTTGTTTACGACGAGTTTGTCTCGCATTTTCTGCATTTCACTTTCCTCGTTTTCTGCTTCTTCCTTTTGTTTTTCTCTTCTCCGTCTACTTGTCTACATTTAGCGTTTCTGCTCTGCTGGAGATCGTTATCAATTCCATACGCTTTCAATGGCCTTTCATGGGAACGTTGCGCCATCCACAAGGTGTAATTGCATGGCGTATTTCATAAGGCAATGGTTGGCATGGTAATTACAGAAAATCGTGCAAAATATGCTGGGGTGTAACTAATTCGCGCGTGGCAAACATTTTTGCGGATTTCGAGTTATGGATGAAGTTAATAGTCGATTGTTTAGAGCTTTGGGTGCTGCTTAATAATGGGTGTGTGCTGTATTTAGTAATGTATCTCTTTGATTGTGGCAAAAGATAATAAATGAAATATAGAAAATTGACTTTTATAAAGATGGCACAAAACTAGACATCTGGTTCATGTGGAGGGGTACATACATTTCAAAGTACAGTTTTTGACAAGTACTTTAAAATGCACTATTTATTTTTTATGTGTCGCTGGTATGTTAAAAATACGGGCAAATATCTTTGAAAAGTCCCCATCCGCTAAATATCGAGTGTTGCATGGGTTACACCCCGTATACGAGTAAGTACACGGCGTAACTTTTTTGCAGCTTCTAAGAAGGCTTCCGCTTTCTTCACAACGAACTTTAGTATAGGATTCTTTCGTAAACTGTTCCTAGCATCGCATTAAAAGAAAAATAGTTTCTGGGAGTTTGATGCAATATTACGTTTTATATTATTTCATAACCATAAAAGATTGTCTTGCCAATAAAAACGCTGTAGGTAGTTTAGTACATGGTACAACAATTACTTGATTTTTTTCTTGTCTTTAAATGAATGTTGTGATCTACAACATCTTACAAGCTTTTGTAATAAAGTTAATGATCTAGAATGTTATCGTGAAACTGGTTTGAAGGAGGAATAAAGCTTTGTGCATGTATCGTCCATTAGGTTATCAACGTCGGGTGGTATGTAGCAAATCTAATTCTTCAACAATCGCCTCAAGTTCATTCAGACTCAAAAGTCTTTTAGGATCATCAGAATAAGTCATTTTGCTCTGAAACAATCAACAACATTTCACAAAGGTAGTTGAGAAGCATGTACTTTACTTGCTAGGCGTTCACGCGAGGATAAGATATAAAGCTTAATTCAGATAATGTCACTTTTAGACGCGACCGACACGCACCGTGCAGAAAAAATAAATAACGTCGTTATATTTAAAATTGACAATGATATTACACACTTCAAGCTTAGGAACTCAGAAGTTACATAGGTAAATAACTCTTAGGATTTGCATATAAAATTCATAGCTCCTATTGCAATACAAAATTTAAATATTCGAAAACCATTTAAGTTAAAACTTGGGAATTTATCTCACTGAACTCTTGGAGATTATTATCAGATATCTCGATATTTTTAAGAGATATTGACTGTATTTTACTATGAACTGCTCTATTAAGTACTATTTTATACCTGATCGTAATGTTGCGTTTTCACAACTTAAGTGTTTGTTGTATGAAGTATTTTTATATGAAAACTTATTTAAATAACAAAGTAACAACCATATTTTATTTATTGTATATACATCTATGTATGTACCTGAATTGCTTGTCCAAACTATACCAACGTAATGTATGGAACAAAAGTGTGAAAAAGTTCCTATAACATATCTTCAAAAATGCTTCCTGAAAAAGTTGCGTGCGGATTTCAAAATTAGGAATAATCAGTAACAATTTTTATTGCAGCAAAAAGAAATCTCATATCTATCTGTTATAAAACAGCTGATTAAATGTGCTAATTCGGCTTCAGTTCACCGGAAAAACTCCTAGCTAATCGGTTGAAAACCTTATTAAATATTTGCTTGCGTCAATTTTGAAAATCGCGCGTAAGCTTTTAAGGAAGTATTTTTTTAAACATAGTTGAGTGTAGGCTTTCACGACCGTAATCCATAGTAGAAATGTCTTTCGGGTGATGTCGTGTAGTTAATATTTTACTTGACGTTTCGCTGACCATGCCGTCAGCTTCTTCAGAAGATTTCTAAAGACTGCTGTTGTTGTCTTTTGCTGCTCATTATATATCCTATTTTTGTTTGGGTTTGCTGATCCATAACCGTTCTGCTTTGCTGATCCATAACCGTTCCGTTCCGCTGAATCGTGTCGTTCGTTGTATGACGACTCCGTAGTGCTAACCTCCACGTGTTGCTGATCTTGTATCCATCTTCGCGATTGAAGTTGTTGGTGTTCTTCATTATTTCTATGGATTCGCGTATTATCCTCGGGTAGTAGTAGCTGGTCCTGGCTAATACCTTGATGTCGCTGTAGCTTATGCGGTGGTCTCCTTGTTGGTGCAGGTGTTCTGCTACTGCAGATTTTTCAATATGTCTAAGGCGTGCGTCTCTCTCGTGCTCTTTCACTCTGCACTGAATACTCCGTCCTGTTTGACCGATGTAGCTTTTTCCACATTGGCATTTCAGTTCGTATATGCCTTTTGCTCGTAGTTTTGGTAACACGTCCTTATTTGGAGGGAGTAGCTGGTCGATTTTGGTCACCGTGTTGAAACGTGTGGTGATGTTTTTCTCCCCTAGGGTCTTTTTTAGCCTGTCGGTGACTCCGGCTATGTATGGAAGGTACGCGTATCCTGCTGGTTGTTGTTGGTCTTCGTCTTTTCTCTGCTCTCGTGGCTTCCTTATATCTTTTGTACTGTAGCCGTTTTTCTGCAGGGCGTTTTTGACGTGTTGTATTTCGTTATTCCTGTGATGTTTGTCGCTGATTTTTTCCGCTCTTCTTAATAAAGTGTTGATGAGGGATGTTTTCTGTTAAGGATGGTGATGAGATGTTGCATGCAGGTACCGGTCTGTGTGGGTCTTCTTGCGGTATACACTGTGGCCCAGTTTGCTGCTGTCATTGCGCTTCACTAAGACATCTAGGAATGGTAAGATGCCGTCTTCTTCGATTTCCATGGTGAAGTGTCATCTACATATCTGTACCAGCATTTAGGTTTCATCCTGCTGGATTCGATGGCTTCTTGTTCGAACGCTTCCATAAAGATGTTGGCGATTACAGGTGACGAAAATAGGATATATAACGAGCAGCAAAAGACAACAACAGCAGTCTTTAGAAATCTTCTGAAGAAGCTGACAGGATAGTCAGCAAAACGTCAAGTAAAATATTAACTACACGACATCACCCGAAAGACATTTCTACTATTTTTTAAACATGTTTATAGCAACTTCTTTTTAAAGTTTGTTTCATACATTACGTTGGTAACAAGCAATTCAGTTGTTTCCTTGATTGTGGTTGACTAGATAAAATTGATTATATTGGTTGTTGCTGATTACCTTTAGTAAAACAAAAAATAAGTTTAGTTCAAAGAAAAAAGTATTCAAGTAAAAACGCGATAATGTTTATAATGAAAAAGTGCACTTGCCAAAAAATATACAAAAAATGTGACAATTGTCATGATAATTACATTATTTATTCTCTCAAGACAAAACTCCGTTGTCAAAATTAAATTTACATTACCGTCACTGCATTGCAATTGTTAAACTGACCAATATTGTTTTGTTACAAGCAAAAACTAAAAGATACAAAATGTTTGTTGACTGAACAAGCGATATTCTGTATGTGCTGTAATAAAAAAATCCTTTTTCTATCACCTGCTCTTGTCGAAGGTCCACCTCAGTGGATTATGAAACGTGTAAAATATGACGCTCCCTATACAAATTGAAAAACATGCGGCGTATATAGTTTTAGAAAAAGTGGTAAACGATTGATATTCATCCACAGCTACCTTCACAATATACAGCATAATCTTATTCAGAAAGAACGAGTTTAAGCGAAGGCGCGCTCCTGAATAGAGAGTTTTTGTCGCCGGTGGTAAAAATATCAGGAATGTGGTAGCGTTAATGATTGGAATATAAATTAGTGGTAAGAGTCCGCCCTTGCAGAAAGAAGCTGGACGCGTAGAAGGAGTAAACAGTAATATATTAAATAATTCTGAATAAAATGCATTTGAAAATAGGTTAGTTACCTTTTTCGTACTGAGCATTTCGATATACAGGTGTAAAACCAATGTTAGATGTTAGAGCAAATGAAAATTGTGTTTGCACTGTTTTAATTGCTACAAAGTGGGAGGGACATATTTTTAGATTACAACAGTTCAGGTGATCGGTGTTGATTCTAAGATATTGCAAAAGCTAATATAGTGCAAGTCTAAACATTACACGAATTTTAGGGTGAGAGTTTACCAATTTATTAATTTAGAAACTTATTTAGAAATCGCAGCCATTTTGTGTTATAGTGGTTAGAACCTATCATAATACATAATACATTGGTGTTGGCTTTCTTTCTGTAGACGTCTATTTCCAATTTTTTGTAGTTTCTAATTACTAACCTATCCAGAAACGGGAGATGATTTTTCACTTCTTTCTTTACTGCAAATTTAATAGCCTCAAGTTTCGAACTGTGTTTACCTGAAATACTGGAATGGTGTTTTTCTTTGTTTCAAAACATGCGAAAAATCTATATATATGGTATCACGTTTCAAATTTCATTATGAACAAGTTGGGATTGAAAGGAGACAATGAATTTTCCAGACCCGTATCTTTCTCGATTTTAATTCGTGCGAAGTTAGTTTTTTGTGTTCGGCAATTTTGAACTCGAAAAATTTTCCAATTTTTTTCTGGGATCGGCACGCTGCGTAAGAATGGACAAACATTCTCCATCTTGCAATTAATTATTACTTACCTGATTTACAAAGTCTACTGAGCTTCCTACTTTGCTGGGTAAATGTTTGTATTCGTTAACTAGCCTGCGATAATACTGCAAAAGTCTATAAATATACTGCAATGGTAATGAGTGCCCAACAGAAACTTGGGAAAATTCTGAATAAATTTCTTAGTTTTTAGAAATTCATCAGTTTATTAACATCAATACAATGTAGAAACCTTAAAATTATGTGTGAAACATAATATCTGATAAATGTGCACCGCGCCTCCTTCTGCTTGTGGTAAGTCTTCAATTGATCCTTAAGAAAATGCCAAAGGAATAAGTCCAGCAATGTCACCATTTAGGGAAATAACACGTCTAAAAAAATTTTTGCAATAAATTTACAGTTTCTCTGGCAGTGTGGCAAGTAGAGCCATCTTATTGTAACAAGAGATTATCGAGCTCTAGATCTTTTAGAAAAGGCCATAAAAAGGTAACTAATACTTGATTATATCGTTCACCATTCCCCCTTTTAAAGACGTGTGGTCCAAGCACACAGTGGTTCCTCCATAGCCTTTCCAGGATGTTCGCGTCCCCAAAACCGACAATTTTATTTATTAACGTAACCACCGATATGAAAATGGGCTTCGTAGCTGAATATGACAAAATTCATTATCAACTGCAATCTGCTCTAAGATTCAATCGGCAAACACATTTCAGTTCTTGAGTTAATTGAATCTTGTATGTTTGTAGGCGTCTTTTGTCATAATTCGTTGGAGGGACGATTTTGAAATTCCCAATTGTTGTGACCGACGACGTTCTCGTAATGGTGTCTTGATACCAAGATATGATTTTGAACAAAAACAACAGACCATGCATTTTTGTAAAAGGTTTAGACAATTTTTATGCGTTCTTCAAGGGTGAAACGCTGCACCAGCTTTCTAGATTGCGTATGTCAAATATAAACTCTCAAAGTGACAGCGTTTGCAAATAATGGAAACTTGAAACAGCAAGTTCATGCTGTTCAGGACACCTTTACATCCTATCAGTAAGCAAGTTCTAACTTTCGCCTTATATTTTCCTTTAGAAGCGCTTTAATTTTTTCCACTAAAGCATATCGTCGCCTCGAGGCATTGAAATACAACTTACATAGTTTCTAAAAAGACAAGAAAACATTAAACATCTGCTTCTATTGTTCGCGCTTCGTACAGTTTGTGAGTTAGATTGTCGCTGTGCTTAGCATTATACCTGAGCATTTTTTCTGCAGCTCTTGGTTTACTTTACTATTTAAACTTTATTCCGACGGACGGTGCATACGAGCGGTGTAGTGGTTTCGCTTCTGTGGTTTAAGTAATGCAACATCGTTCGGGCTACGTAAGTCGGAGTCGTAAACAAGAAAATATAATCAGCGATTCAAGAGTAGGATCGCAAAAGGGGCGAAATGAGTAGCCTTTGGGGTTTCCATTGCTGGCACAAAGTATCCGATCGTAGTATATTATAAATGGCCGTTGTTTTTCTTTGTCAATTTACTATATTTAATACTTGTATTAGTAGATGTGGTGCGGTATTTTTTGCGAAACAAGAGCACGCTTTGTATTATTTTATTCTATTTAAGGTCTGCTAAAGCTAGAGTTTCAAATAATACAGTAGAACACAAAAAAATTTGGCTTTTGCATAGATCATAAAACTAACATTTCTTGCCAAATCAAGCAATGGCATTTTTTACTGTTAGATAAGTGTCGCAAAGCTACGAATTTTGACGTATCAATGCTGTGGAACTATTATTTTTGCATTTTATAAACGAAATCTACATATCATCATGTTACCCAAATTGGGCAACAGCTGTATTGGTACAATGAAACTGTACCAATATTCATGATGTTGGTACAGTTTACCAATAGGAACTTATGAATAAATGATTCAACATATCCTGTTTAATAATGAAACATTAAATGATTTAATTCACGTTTTAGGACGAATTAATATGCGTAATTTGTTAGCTGAAAGGTCCAGAAAATATAGAAAAAGAAATCAAAATATTGTTCTACCATGTAATTGTTGCAGAATAAAAACATATATAGGGCGAGTATGAAGGAACGAACCAATCTCCAGGAGTGCATTGTATACATGAAAATAACTTTATTGTTGTTCTTATTCGATTTTCATTTGTTTTCAAGTTTGACTTTCCTATTTGGCATGGTTCACATGCCGAGTTAACTGCTCGTGTGATCAACTGCTTCCCGCTCGGCTAGTTTCGCCTCTGGTATGGTTTACACGTTGAGTTACCATGCTAACTGTTGCCTACTGCCTCTCCTGAGGAAGCCCCATATGATTGTAGGCGAAACGTCGAGTTTTCGTTTAGCCATGAGCGGTCCGAACCAGGAATACGTTTAGTTTTAGGTACTTGTGTATACTTATCTGAAGATATATCAACAGCAGCAACAGAAAGGATTTACAATTTTCATTATAAACAAAAAGATTTAATAAACATTTAACACTGTGTAAGCACAGTCTTCAATCAATTCACACTTTTAACACTTTAAAAGACAATGTAACTAGAATATATATTACTAATCCCCAATACAAGCCTGTAGTATTGCTACTACTCTCCACTTTACATCCGATAATCCTACGAACATGTTTCTTGTTTATTATCAATGAACTAAACCGTAATTTCCCTTTCCTCTGATGACTTTCTATTACATTTCTCAGCATCAGCATGTAATAGAAAGAGATACAAGCTAGACATACATAAAGATAAAAACGGATAAATATTATTGGAACACCTTCTAGTCAATAGAGGCAGTAAGAGATAAAATTATGTTTGCCAAGGATTTATGTGCTTATAGTTGCTTAATAATCTGAAGAACTAGACAAACCTAGAGCAGGTACGTTTGCGACTGTTGGCTAGAGGCGCTGAATGCGGTCCGAAACTGCAAACTATACTTTTATTCCTTGAAAACGAATTTACATAATGTAATTTAGTAGCATGACAGTACGATTCACTGAAGTTATAACATCTTTTGAGCTACATTGTTTTCATTAAGAGGAAAGGAAATAAGTTGTTACGCATTAATATCAGAAATTGATTACCTGCAGATTTAAAAAGTTAATTAACTTCGGCATGTAATGTTCTCAATGAAGGTAGACAGTTACTCATTCTCCTCTCACACGTGCATATAGAGTCTCCATCGAAATAGCGCACCAGACTCATACTTTCTCTGAGAACTTAGTCGGGTGCCTCATCGATATTTCTTAAAGCCAAAAAGTAGATAAGTCGAAGTAAAACAAGAAAAAAAACGATAAATCTATTAAATTAAAAATTGTATCGCGATTTATCGCGAGGTACTTGTATAAAGGTGTCCGTTACCTTAAAATACTTGGGACGGGCTGATTGTTGTGGATAACAAAAGTGGTTTTACCGGTAAGTATTTGATTAGCTGTACTCGGAATGTAATCACATCTAGTATCGGATGAGAACCTAGTGCGAATCAATCTAGGTGCATGTAATTCTTATACGAATTGATACAGCACCAAATACAAACTCGATTCGATATAAATTACAGTTTGTTGAGTACAAATTTGAATTTGATCCGGTATAAATTAATCCAGAATAAAGATCCAATCTACAAAATTACAATTTTGTAGATGCTATAAATCCTGCACTAGCAGTAACCGAATATACTCAAAAACTTCACAAAACCTTAAAATTTTTAAAAGAAGTCTCAACAAGCCGATCAAGTACGTTCAACGTCCCAAGATGTTTTTAGTACTCGCGAGAGAATTGTCGGAAATTGTCAAAATCAAAAGTGTATCCTAAGGGCAAACAATGACTCAAACCAAAGTTAATAATGAACCAGAATTATTGTAGAAAAAAGAAATAACGATATATGATGACAATAAATGATAAATAACAATATATAACACGCAACCAACATTAAATATCTATACATGTCCACTAATTAAATTTTCAATTGTTACACAAGCTTCGAAAAGCCTATACACCTCGTTGGTTAGTCACCACACTAAAAAAAGCAAAGTACAAAGTCTTTCTTAGACCCTAGCTGTAGTGGCCGACCTCGATAAAAAAAATGTGCTAAAACATTCATTCCGCCATCAAAGCAGACAGCCTCGAAGTAGAAAACTCATTGGATTTTGTAAATAAAGTAAACAATATCAAACTAGAAGATGGGGAAATTTTAGTATCGTTCGATGTTTGTTCACTCTTCCCTAGTGTACCGATCCCTGAAACCATAGAGTATTTAGTTGAGCTCTTAAAGCTCAACAATATTGAAGGTACCGAAATAGCAGAATATAAGAGACTAACGTCACTCTGCATGAAGCAAAATTGTTTTCAAGTTGAGGGCAAGTACTATGAATAATTAGAAGGTACCCCCTTCATAGCCAACTTGTTCATGAGCAAATTTGAGACATGTATGAGAGCGGATGCCACATATTTTCCTAGAATTTGGCATAGGTACGTCGATGATATATTCGCGGTTTTTGATACTAAGAAAAGTAATATCCCGGATTTTCTCGCGACCCTCAACTCAAAATTTGAAACCATTAAATTCACAGTAGAAGAAGAAGTGAACAATCAACTTCCGTTCCTAGATAGTTTAGCAATTAAAAATAATAATAAACTGGAAATTGACATCTATAGAAAGGAAACCAACACGAATAGGTACATTATGAGCGATTCTAACCACTGTGGACAACACAAAATGGCCGCGATTAGCTTCTTAATTAATAGATTGGTTAAATTCCCTCTAAGTAGAAGTAGATTTAACAGAGAACTTAAATTCATAAAAAACGTAGCTATTTATAACGGTTACTTTTCTATAGAAGTCGATCGCATGCTTAAGAAAGTCCAACATAGGCTTTACGTAAGAAATTCCACGACCTTAACCCCGGTAGAAACTAATAGTAAGAAACTCGTGAAACTCCCCTTTCACGGCATATCGAAAGGCGTGGGTAAGGTTTTGAAGAGTCAAGATATGAACGTATGCTTCGGTTCGCGCAACACACTTAAAAATCTTCTCGGTAATCCTAAAGATAAACCGAAAATGGGAGAAAGGTCGCGTATTTATAAAATTGAATGTAGTCACTGTAATAAAGCCTATATTGGTCAAACGAAAAGAGCGATAGAAACTAGATTCAAAGAACATATACGAAATTATCGCTATGGCAGATTGGACGCGTCGAGTGTGGCACAACATATAAATGAAACCGGGCATAGTATTAAATTAGAAGACTTAAAATTGATTAAAAACGTAACGTCGCCGCGAGAATTAGATGCGTACGAGACAGTTTACATAAAAAGTAATAAAACTCTGATGAACCGAGAAAACGGACCGTTGTCGTACTCTGTCCTTTTTGACCTTTTGCAGTAGGCTGGCACTCGTTTATATTTCGGGTCATAAAAGAGATCTTCCCGTCCATCTGGGCGTGTTTTTCGCATGTCGTAGTTTAAGACACGTAGAGGGTAGAATTAGGCACTTGTAAAACAATATTTCTTCTCGGAAGAAGGGATAGTTCATGCATGTTATCTTTCGCACGTCGTAGCTTCAAGGCGTGCAGGGGGTAGAAATAGGCACTTGTAAAGGATATCTGTTCTAAGAAGTAGGGATAGAACATGCATGTTTAGTTTTAGAAAAAGTTTTTTTCTCACTTCATTCGGTCACCGGTTGATGATGAGGACCATTCGTGTCCTCGAAACGGCCGTCCCAGACTATTTATTATATTACTATATAATAAATTAAACTTGTGTGGTGCGGAGGGTGCCGATACTTATGTGTTGTTTACCATACTACGCCACAGTCCTTGCTATCATTATTATTCATTCCGCCTATTATTGTCTTTAACCATTCAATTCTTGATTCGGTTTTTACAAAAGATACGTCTTAATATACCTCTATTCTCAATTGCACAAGCTAAATTAAAAATTTGTGACCACATTCTACTTCTGGTTTACGTTTCAGCAGTTACAATTCACAATAATTAGTGTCATCTACTATCTTTTCAAACTGAATCATAAACTTGTCCTTACGCGTTTCCTTTTTGTAAGCATCATGCACATGCTTGAAATCAATGAATAAGGTATACATGTAGACACTATGTAGACCTTCTCGCTGCAATGTAAAAATAAACAAGAAACAAAACTAAAATTGCAGGTTAATTGTATTAATATTCAAATGAATTCATCGGGCACAATGTTGAACAGCATCCCTCGTTTTTTTTTTTTTTTTGTAAAGAATCCTCATCTGAAAAGGACAAAATTAGCGGTATATGGTTACAAATTAAAATTGTACATAGTCTCGTAGCACCTGCCGAGCAATTACGTCAACCTAACGATTTCTTTTTAGAATTTCATTTACTCCATTGCGAACATAATCTTGATAAATTTAAATCAGGATAGTCGAATTGCCTTTTTAAGTATGACAACCTGAACGGCAAGCAAGTGGTATTGCATGACCAAGAGAAAAAAAGGGGTATCATTTAGGTAATATCGGATATAATATAATGCCCCGTGGCAGCATCAAGTGATTCTCGAACTCGTCTCGAATGTGAACACCATAAAAATAAATAAACCGCATATGCTCCCTCTATGATTATTGGTACATACATGTTGGTGTAGGATATGAAAGTATGTGCTAATAATTGCTCCGCAACGATGCTAAATTCAGGTAGCCACTGTCGACTTATTAACCACCACTTCAAATGGTCATAATTACAGGTGATTTGCGTTCGTTATGGGGAAAAGACTTTTCGCAAAAATCTGCTGTTTACGCTAGAAAAGTTATATGTATAAGTGTAATTTCTATAATTGGTATTGCTACACTACTTCTATTACTGACAATGTGTATACAATACTGTAAACATGCTCTCGACCACTGTACACACTTTCTGCATCTGTACTTTGCTGCCTTTTTAGCTCCGTGAAGGGAGAAAGTAAGCAAAAGCGTTTAGAATATGCATGGAAACATAATGATTGAATTACCCAATTTGAACTACGATAGTATGTTCAAAGAAGATCACGAGAGATGTACAATTCTCAGTGTGTTCACCCAACTATTAAACGCGGTGGCAGTTCTGTTACTGCCTGGGAATGTATAATAATATCTGGTATCTGTTCATTAATCAACATTATTTGTCTATCCTTAAAGATGTTGGTATATTGAATGTAGATTTATGCTACCACTGTCTATAACATAATCTTCCTTCCGGGTGTTGTCATATCATCGAGTTTACTATTGACGTTTTCCTGCTGATATTGTCAACTTCTACATAAGAACATACACTACCCGACAAAAACATAGACGCGGTATCGTTTCTATTTACGAAATAAAGTTTATAGACATTATATAAAATGTAAATGAGGGTTATTAATACTTGTCATGTAAATAGTCCATTTATAGATATTTCTGGGTATTTATTGCTTTATGAGGGGTAATTGAGATTTTCCCAGATCAAAATAGGAATTTTAAATGCGACAAAAATTTAAACCCTGTGCATTTATTACATTAATATAAGCAAAAATGTTTTAATTTAATACTTCTCTTTATATGCAGTGATTGCGCTGGTAAAGTGTACACATTTCACCACGAGAAATTATATTTTATAAAGTGTTTGCAATATGGGTAGAAAAAAGCAATTATCCTTGATAGAAAGGGGTAAAGTTCTAACCTGGCACCAGGATAGTGTTAGAAAGAAGGAAATTGCTCGTTGGTTACGAAGAAGAGATCATTCCGTTAGAAATTTCCTAAAAGATCCGGAAAATTACGGCAAACCAAAAAGCCAGGGGCGACCGAAAGCTGTACCATAAGTGAACGGGATAAACGCATGATATTGCGGTGTGCATCCAATTCTTCAGCGTCGGCGGAAGAAAATGTTGAGAAAACCGCCACTTTCGGCGAAACACAAAGAAGCGAGGTTGAGATTTGCTGAAGAACACGTATCCTGGAAGAAACAATGGGAAAAAGTTATATTTTCCGATGAGAAATGTTTTAATTTGGACGGACCGGATGGGTACTCGCATTATTATCATGATCTGAGAAAGGAACCAAAAGTGAAAATGACCAGACAATTAGGGGGTGGATCTGTAATGATATGGGCAGCGATTGGATTTCGCGATAAAAGTGGGATAGTGTTTTGCACAAACAAATTACATCTGTGACGTATAAAGACTTATTGCGTGACAATCTTCTACGATTTGGAAACCAATGGGCCGGGCGCAATTTTGTTCTTCAGCAAGATAACGCGCCAATTTATAGAGCAAAAACCATTACTGAATGGTTTAAAGAGCAAAAGATTAAAACTTTACAGTGGCCGGCACGGTCACCGGACTTAAACATTATTGAAAACATGTGGGGTGAATTGGCACGTCGCGTTTATGGCGGAAGCCGTCAATATTTCACGGTACAGGAACTGAAAACTTCAATAGTGACTGAATGGCAGAATATCCCTCAAAATTATGTGTTAAATTTATACAAATCTATTAATAACAGACTATTGGAAGGGATTAAGAACAATGGAGGGTCTACGTATTACTGATCACTCATTTGTTGATTTTTGTTTTACATTTGCAACAGAGCGTCTAAATTTTTGTCGCAGTAATAATTTATTATTTAGTTCATATATTACTGGAGGAGATATTTTTAAGTTTAATTTACTTTTATGAATAAAAACTTAATTAGATATCTTGCTAGTTTCGTAAAGAAATGTTGTAACCCTCAAAACCCGTAAAACATCTTACCGCGTCTAAGTTTTTGTCGGGGAGTGTACGTCTCGTTATATACTTTATTTCTGTCTAGTTGTATAAGAATTAACACCAATAATATTTGTTGCAAAAATCCTACTGTCGTGAAAATAGTTTGCTACCGGTCATATAGTTTTGTATATAAACTCTAAAATCGTAGGAATTACCTGATTTACAGAGTAATCTCTACATAAGGATTGCAAGCTGTTGATAATACGTAAAGCCCGTGTTTGTTAAAACAAAATTGATCCCCTAAAAGGGAACCCCGCAGGTAATATAAAAGTTAACGCAAGGACCTTCCAAGGACAACCCTAGTCGTAAGCGATGTAAGTAAAAACTCACCAAGAACAGCACAAGCCGTCAGGAAAGTCTGCCTAGGATAGCCCAAGCCGTCAACGGTGAGTGTACTAAAGACAGCTCTAGCCGTCTACGGTCGCATCTTGAGAAGTACCTCAAGAATGAAATTCTGCACGGTTTTATATGCCCAAAATTTGTTTGACGTATGGAGGCAAAAACAATTTCAAAATACAACGTTACATAAGTTCATATACATTATTTAGCATTTTATACAAAAGCTTTGTTGTCGGCAACATATTTACACTACTGTACGTTTCCAATTTCTCGTAAGCAACACAAGCAGCGTGAATTATGAAATAGGCAAGTTAAGCGTTGTACACATACATTAATTGCCTCCATGTGCAGCTAGCAATAAGGTGCAGCTATTTGCAGTTCGTGGCCGCTTCTAATTTAAACAATGAGGAAAATAACGTGTTCGTTATGGTTCATTGAGGAGGATATATGAACAGCTCGTTATAATACCGTGTCAAATAGGTATACACGCACCTGCAAGATTTTTGCGTAACGAAATAAGGATCTATCACAAGAATGCGGTTACTAAATAAACGAAAATATTTTACTTACAATTAGTCAAATATCAATAAAAATAGTTTATGAGCAAAGAACAAAAGAAATATAGTGTAGCTATCAAAAGGAGACGCAGTAATAAGCTGTACTCTCTAATACTATGAAAGGCTGATATGTTTGAGTTATCTAAATTTTTTTGGAGCAGTTATCTATTGTGCCAACTATATTATGTTCAATTAATCCATCAAGTATAGCATTTGGTTGAATGAGAAATTAAAGTGAAATATTACGTTTCTTTAAGTAAAACATTGTCTTATCTTAAGAAAGTTAAAACAAATCGCCTTCGCATTTAGACGCTTCATATAGAAACAGTAAGGAATAAAGAGGGATTTATTTGTTTGCATATCTTTTAATTAATCTATAATTAACAACTATGCTTATGCATATTCGTTATTTCGCAACTTATAGAGGCGTGTGAGCTATCACCCCGAAAGCAAAAAGAAAATAATCATAAGACATAATTCTTGAAAATTGGTTGTAAATAATCAATAACAAGTAAAAAGTAGATTAAAAATGATAGGAGATTATATTCGCTAACGTTTAACATTCTATTGAAGAACTGTTACTTACAATTCATCCAAAACACGAACAATACTTCAGAGAAGAAGTACGAAAGCTAGCTATTACCAGACGAAATGCTTCCACGCATATTTTCGCTCGAAGCCGCGGTACCTATCATTTCCCGCACGAAATTGGTAAAAACAATCAACCAACCAGTAAGCAACTTAATTTACTTTTAAGTTTCCCGCAATCCATCAATAATTGCCGTTCAAACGGAAGAACACCATTTTATCTAAACCGTATACCACGCATCCTCGCCGAAGGGAGTCCGTCACGAACCGGACTAAATGGTAAAGGTGCAGACACTACCAACCGTATAATTTCGCAAATTTTTTTTAAGGAGAATCGCGACGGGACGATAGAAATCATTCCGGCGCGGCATAAGTCACGGAAAAGCATTTAATTTCTGAAATTGTATATGATTAACGGATGCCTGCGCGTTCGAACAATAAATGAACTTCCTATCATGTCATTTTGTAAGTGTACGTGTCGACCTATGCGCCGTACCGCTTGTTTCACCTGCTTCTCCTTACCTATTTCTTTTCTCGACTCGGTACCGCGCAGTCCGTGCCCTTTTAGTAATGAACGGTGGTCAGTACTAGCGCATGGTATAATATTCGCCGCGTATAATATCCTAGGGAAGGACCTTGAAACGTAGAAAAGATGAATAGGATGCTAGATCGGGTATTCTTATACTCGAGAAGAATATGAGACGACGGATAATAACCATACGCTACCTATAGATTCGTTGTAGCTATGACTTTTTATTACTTATTTTAGGTGTTACTTTAGAAAGTAATCACTAGATGGCACATGGAATTCTCTCATAGGCTGGAGGCAAGAGATAGATAGCACTAGTATACAAAGGTTTTGCTACAGGAGCAGTTCTTGCTGATTCTTATGTAATTTTGTCTGTTGAATTTGTGTTGGCATATTAAGTAAGTCAAGAACTAATGTAAAATATCCAAACCTTCCTTTAGCTACGATGCTACGACTTCTTTGTATAAAGACAATGAACGAAAAAGGCATTTTTGATGCAAACCATCGTCATCAAAATTTATACACCTTTGCCTGTTACTCGAAACATTCTTTTCACTCTGAAAGTGGTATCTCCAAAATATGGTTTTTTGGCTTCAACAGCTTCTTGAGGTGACCGCTCCTTGAGGACACCACTATCCTCGCATATTTTATTTCACATTCGGGAACAAAAAGAAGCCGATAAACCAAGTGTATACGGGCAATTAGGCATTGACTCTGTGTTTTTCTCCTAAAAATAATCAATTGTTTGACGTGCTATGAGAGCTGGCATTGTCACGATAAAGGATATTGCGACGTTGTTGACTGTCTTTCCTAATTTCAAATGACTTCTGGTAAATATTGGTGTTGTATACCATTCAACATCGACTGCTCTTTGATCCTCTGAAGCAATTGCTACAAATGATTGCTAGTTTCTTTCGTTGTATTGGACCAACGAAAGAAACTAGCAATCATTTGTTTGGAAGTGCTTTGCGAACGAACAACTTTTGCCGGATTCTTAATTTCAAGCTATTATGAATGTTTATGTTTAAGTGAAATTATGCAAAATCCATCGGAAACAGATCTAATTGTTCATGCAAAATTGAATGTACCGCAGTCTTTGATATGCCTAAGGATGCCTTTATCTCACGGTCTCAAGTTACATGCCGATCCTCGTCAATTGTGTTGCACACAGCATCGATGTCTTTTGGAACAACAACTGATTTTGATCGACCTTCACGAAATTAATTACTGACGGAAGCACGACCACGAAGAAATTTCGCAAACCAGTTGTAAACAGTTTTTTCTGCTGGTGCTTCATTATCAAATTGCGAACGAAGGGATTCGAGGAATCGTTGTTGTGTTAGGCCAGGGGATCTCTAAGTGTGTGCCACGACACATTAGAGCGTGACAGATAGTAAACAAGAGCGCCGCGGGGCATTTCTATAAGCACGGTCAGATGTAGCGGTCTGAAAAATTCTAGAATGAATATTTCGAAACGGCTTCGAAGCTAATGGGACTTTCTAGACCTTCTAGACTAGATGGTTCCCTTAGCTTGTAGAACTTTTTAGAAAGATATGGAAAATTTTCGTAGCACATAGAATATTCCAGAAAAGTATGGAACTTTTGTGAAGTTCCAAACAAGTTGCTGCACACAAATTTTTGCTGAAACTAGCGTATTGTGCGATATATTCAACAAACTGAATGCTTTGAATCTGTCTCTGCAAGCCAATAACATGCACTTTTTAAAACATTTGGAAAAGGTTGCTGCGTTTAAGAAAAAGCTGCAGTTATGGATAAGACAATTCGATGACGATGGAGGTGAACATTGTTTCCCTGAATTGCACAAATACGTGGCCTCTAATTAAGTCACCTTTTAAAGCTCACTGACTGGTTTGCAAAATACTTTAAGGAAGACAATGTCGAGAAACCTGCGTGGATCCAAGATCCTTTCCGTGCTTGGGTTCCAATATTTATTTGAAACCGGATTTTCAGCTGTAGCTGTAATGAAAAGCAAATATCGCTCACAAATCGCTGTAAAGCAGGAAATGAGAGTGGCAGTGTCAAACCTTCACGTGAAATTTAAATTTTTTTCACAGTTGCTGTTTTTATAGGATCACTATAAACAAATAATTTCTATGCTATCACTGCTTCGACAATAACGAATGTATAATTTTATGAAAATATCAAATCTCAATAACACCATCTAGTGATCGTGTGCTACCCCCGTCCCCTTTTACAAGTACTTAAAAAGGGATCTTCTACTAGCATGCAATTCAATTTTCCGTTCAGGTATTCTTAGTCAAGTAACAGAACCGGCCATATAGTCATAGTCAGTTTTAAGACTAATAATAACGCACGCGCCGCATAATAATAACGATTCCATACGAAATATCGCCGTAATTACACCAGCAATATTTACTACACGACGTCTTCGTATATATGTATGTACACCTATCATTAAACGAGCCTATGTCGGTACTTCCGAGAAGAGAAAAAATAAAGCGCAAATAGAACGAACCACGAGAAGAGCACAATCAATTCAGGTGGAATGTCTATTATGTATGGACAGGGTCACATGGTAATTGACTATGAAGTACAACGTCCATTGAGTGTCTCTATACACATATCGCCGCTCTATACGCTGAACGGTCAATTCCTTTTTTACCTTTCCAGCCAAAGTCTTCGAATAACATTCTCGCTCTTCCATAAGCGTTTAAAGCATTCTTTACACCTTCGAGCAATGGCTAATGGTTAATACAATGGGGCATATATTACACAGCATTATAGAGAAGTTAGAGTGTAATGTAGAGGATGGGTAATTGTTTTTATTGGCGCGAAATGGCGCCCTTACATGTTGCATCAGCGATTCTCAAAATCTACCTTATATTGCCTCGCGCAACAAATAGCATAGGTTAATTTCTACCATGGTTTTGTTATTTAATACCTGCAATTTTAGAGGGTAGAAATTGTTTTTTAATTTACCTTCACACAACGAGTTAAAAACTGATTATGGGATTTATTTTCTTTCGAAAAGATAGGAAATTCGAAAGCACAAGCTTCTTCTCCTTATATTTTGTAGGGACCTCTTCCACTAGCACTAACGATCCTCTTGGATTCAGTCTACACTTTTTCGGATCATCTTTACAGCATCCATTACAAAATCATACCTTTATTGAACACTTCTCAAAAGTTTGCAAATTGTTTGTGACTTCTTTAGAAACCTTTATAATACTCAAAAATTCCAGAATATTCAGTATTTATAAGGTTTGGAGAGTTATTTCAGTTGGCATATTTAGTACTTTAGTAGTGAGGTGGAGTAGTGTTGATGACTTCGTCCCTCTAATTTTCCCCAAAGTGGTTTTCTTATACATTAGCTAAAACAGGTTTTGTTCACAAAAGAGTCCATTTAACAACTTGTGCCGCGAGAAATCAACATTACTAACATAAATCAATATTATATGTCTTATTATGAAAATTTGTTTAATTTTCTCTCAATCGTTTTCAATATCCAAAGAAACAACTAGATCCCACGGTTGAAAGTAACAATTAGTGGAACAATATCGCAGGAAACATGCATGGCCCAAAACTTACAAAGTTTGTTGCATATTTTTCAACATTTGGGCAACTGTATGTAACACGAATTTTGACAGTTATTGCATTAGATTACATGTTTTCTGCATCTTCAACAGGTTTCTCCATTTACAAAAAGCATAAGAACATTATACACCAACGCTTGTAGGTATATGTTTCACCTATGCCACAAATTTAATGGGCTGCCTCTGACAGGTTCAATTACAAGCTTAGATTTCGAAGAATACTTAATTAATTTTTGCGAGAACACTTTTCCAGATCTATTAGAGGATATTCCTTTACAACAACATGGAGCAAGTACACGTACGAGAAATTTTGAATCTCCATTTTCCTAATAAATGGATTAGTTGGTGTGGACCTACAGCGTGGCCACTCCGGTCTTCTGATTTAACTCCAATAGACTTTTAGCTGTGGGAATACATGAAAGAAAAGATTTATTTTACTGTGCCTGCCGGACAGCATTACGTAATTGCCCGAATGCACGAAGAAATAACAGAAATAAATGAGGATAATTTCAATTCTGTTGCCAAGAATTTCAGCCATAGATTACATACGAACATATTAACGAAAATGGTACTCATGTTGAGGAATTAGATGTTCTGTTTCCGTCTCGCTTAGCTAGATTCAGACTCTTTACTATTTTAATATTACGCCTTTTTTTAATATTTATTTCAATTTTAACTGAAAATGCCTTCGCGTTCGGGATTTTGGTGTTCTTTCTTTTTGTCTTATTTTTAATAATGGAACACATATCCCAGTCTGGAGGAGTGAATATTGACTCACCGTGTATAAGCATATTTTTCATTAGAAGAGAATGAAATATTTCGTTTTGATATCTGCTGATGACCATTTTTTAAACTTTTTATTTATCAATAAATATAAATAATTGAAATAATCAAATACACTCTTCTTCTATGATCATTTGTTTTTGAAGAATGAAAAACATGGTTTTTGGTAAATTAATAATAATAATTAAAAAAAATCTAACTGGACACTAATGGATATATCGACCGCTTCATTCTAAATATTGTAATTAATCATTAATATAAAAAAAATAAAATAAATTCACGTTATCGATATCTTAAATAATATGGATCGATCAAAAAACTAAGAGAAATGTTTACTACAAATTTCGCAGTAAATTATTACAGTCAAGTGTGATAGCATGAGAATCCCGATAATAAAGCGAAATATTGATTTGAAGCAAAGAAAATATGATTTATTTTTTGAGATCTTACAATTTAAGAAGTACCTTTACAAATTTGCATGTTATATTCTGAAATTTAAGAAAGCATTAAAAAGAACTAAATCAACTAAATATATCCATTTCGTACGTTGACGTTTTATTTAAAGTTACCAACAATAGCAATAATAAGAGAAAAGTTGTTATACATAATAACCGTTGTGTTTTACGTTATTTCACGTTAATAGCTATCAATATCTATTGTGCGTAATGTCTGTAATTTATTATTCATACGGGTCATTTACAATTTCACCTCGTAATAAATCGAAAACGGTGCGATATGTAGCTATCACTAACGGTATATTAAAATTTCCAGTTATATGTAATCCATCCAAGTTCCACATTGATTCCTAGAGTCAGCTCGAAACGAGAGCACTCTGTAATCAACCAACGAACTCTAAACGATTCTAGAATAAGTATATGCGAAATAGAGTAGACAACCTTCTGCTTTCCATTGAAAAATAAAACAGCATTTAAATTATTTAAATGTAATATGTAATTACAAGGTTTCTGGCATTGAACTCATCGATTTTCTTTTGCGCTTTATTCTATTTTCCCCTTACTCAATTCAGAAAAAAAAGCACTAAATGAATGTATGCAGAACAATATACGGGTAATTTGAAATTCGTTACAAATACATGAAAGGTCTATCACGTTAATTAAATAATAGAAACTTCAATGACGAAACGAACGCAATACCTGTTTATTCATTGGATATTTCCAACGGATAATGTGAAAACCAATCGAGATATACCGATGGAAAAGAAAAAAAAAACAAATAATGTTTCAACGTTTTCGCAAACACAAAAAGCAAAATCCCATGACTTTTATCGCTGTGTAAAATCTCTTTCATTCAAGCGCAAGTGGTTAGTTTCGTTAGTTTAGTCATGTATCTATTGAGGGAACATTGACTTTTAGTACTCTCGACCACAATGCCCCCAATGAACAGATGAAACATATCGATAAAAAGATTTATTGTGCCAAATCGTAGATTCTATGCAGGCGCTATTTTCTCGTTTTTATAGAAATACGTGTGTAGGGATTTTTTCACAATAAATTCCTCGATGGTCTTAATGCAGATATAAATATGGAGAGGCGTACGTAATAATAGCCTTGTAAACCACTTGAGCAAGTAATTCTTTCTTTATTTGGGCATGTTTCGAGTGTGCTTTCGAGATTTTGTTAAGTGGTTGGCCGCTATTATCGAATCGGACCGTTACCGCGTACATTCAGAGGGATTCTCCGAGGCTTCAACGAACAACGAAGTGGTTACGTGCAATGGATTATAATAAACTGATGTTTTAATATGCGATTGTGAGTTCTGTATTAGGATGCAGCTTTCGATTGCTGAAGAACGCAGCTGCGTATAATAGGATGCTTAAAGTATGGAGATGATGTATTCAAAATAGCATGTTATATACTGACAATAAGTAAAATAATTTGTTGTAATTATCAAGCGGCATAATTACGAATGAAGGAACAGTTTAAGTTGTACAGTTGTACTACAAAAAAAAAGTTGCGGACAACCTAAGGGTGCTTTGAATAAAACTTTTACCTCCAAGAAGGAATTATTTCTATCACTAATTGCAATTCAGAGATTTGTTGCAAAAAACTTATAATACTTGATATTTTTCCTTTAAAGTTATAGTAATTTTAGCTAGCACTTACATTTGCCAACTTGGCCGGTGTTATCTTGAGGAGCGCATGGAAAATTATTTTGCCATCGCCTTCGCACTCAGTAAAAAAAGAAATTCACGATTTTACAGCGATTATCGTCGTTGATTTCTTAATGCTGATTAGTGCAGTTTTATTACGTTTATAATTTGTAAAAGTTTTGGAAAGATACAACGTATTATTACATTTAGATGTAAATCTCCACTGTACATTTAAATATTTTTCAAATTGCTGAATGTCGTACTTCTTCGTAACTTTTTTTTTTATATTTTTTATAAACTTATACACATTTCACTGTATTTTATCCTTCTATGTTCAGACAGCTCTTCTTTAGAAATTACGTTCGTTTTATATTATATACATGCGCATCGGTAAAAAAACTTTTACAAAGGCCAATCCAAATTGTTTAAAACAACCTTGGAGCTTATACAGGGGTGTATCCCAAGTACTCTGCTACGTACAATAGTGCTGGACGAGGCGATAAAGTAGGTTAAAATGGAAATTAGATCAATTGAAGTAGGACATTGGAAAATGGAAAAAATATTGATATCAGAGCTATGTTACGTAGATGAATAGTTTGAATTTATCTTGTGGATGTAAGCTAATTTAATATTTGCCTATGCTTTCAATCCATAATATTTCTTACAATCATTACATGTATAATGTTGTACGCACAATAGTCCTTTGTAATGCACCCACGATCATTTTTTGCTTTGTCCAACTACTGAAGTTGAAGTAATTGCAGTTGTTAGAAATTTTGAAAATTCTCTCTCATCAGGGTATGATAATATAAATTCGTGCTTATTAAGAGAGTGTATCACTGAAATAGCTACTCCGCCTTCTAAAATAATAAACGATAAGGTCTTTGCTAATAAGCGGTTTAGTTTCTGATGCTAGTAATTATCGCTGAATTTTAAGTATTTTTTTCAGATTTTTTAAAAATTGATCCCGATTAGACTTGTTACACTTTTAGATAAAGAAGCATAATCAGTTTAATTTTGGAAAAGGTAAATCGACTGCATCGGTTATAGTATTTTTTGGATGAACAATGTCGGTCAGTCATGTATTGGCTGTTTTTTTTTTTTGATTTAAGCGAAGTACTTGATCTGGTGGACCACAACATTCTTTTAAAGAAGGTCTTGTCTTGGAGTTAGGGGGCTTGCGCAAAATTGGTTTTCATCTTACTTGCAGAATAGAGCTCATTATGTAGGTAAAATCACATAATTTAACAGTAAACAAAGGCGTTTCTCAAGAGAGTATCATGCGTCCACTTTGATATATTTCGTATATCAATGGCATGCTGAAGTCGAGTGATGTTATGTGTGCCGAGAATAAATCTTTCTCATTACATCAAAATTAATAATAATAACAGTAATATAATATTTATTTCGTCTTCTTGCATGAAATACGTCATATTCTTTATTCTCTTACGAATTGATTGCTTATCCACTAATGTTGACATTAATTTTAAATTTCAAAAGCACTTCGTATAATGATTGGTGTTGCTCTTCGAACGAGCTCTATACCTTTATAAGTCAAAAACTTAATCTGCGGTGAACACGGTCTAATTCTGTGGAATCGCATATATACCCAATCAAAGTAGCATGCTTCAACCTACTCATCACGTAACTAAAGTACAAAGTTTTCAACAGCGATATGTCCGTCACCGCATGATGAAACATAGTGCCTTAAAAGCTTCAGTAGATATATACATATATATTTCTAATATGCGACTTAAATACCTTTAAGACTTACCAGTCCTGTGTCATACAAAACACTCAAACCTTTAATTTCAGATTTGTTTACTAGCTTGTTTCCATATATGAAGTAGGAAGACTCATGAGGAACAAACGAACACGTATAAACTACCACATAGAACTTGTCAATATTTAGTTTTAGTTTGAAACGCTCTAACCAGCTGATGAAAAACCATTATAGTGAACACAACATGTTCTATTACTCGAATAAAGCAATAACAGATGAGACAAATCTAGAGGAGAATTTCATGGTCAATCACATCAAAGGTTTTTGTCAGATCCGTGTAAATGACGTCAACTCGTCCACTTTTATCCAATACTTTACACATACACTACCGTTCATATATTTGGGGACGATTAAAAAATAGTTTTTATTTTTAATTCGGATAAAAACAAAAAGTCATTTGTAATTTAATTTACTTCTGTACATTGAGTATACTATACAAAACTAAAAATATTCCAAAAAGAAATGTTACTATGTAAAATGTATGTTGTACTAATTATAATTACGTCTATACGGATTTTTCGTCTATATGTCCACCCTTTGACTTAATTACTGCGGTACATATTCGTGGCATTCTTAGAATTAAACATTTCAAAAATGTTGCTGGGATCTCGGTCCATGCTTGCTGGAGCTTTCTCCATAAATCTTGTGAACTAGTCACTCCTTTTTGGCGAATCCTTCTGTCCAGTTCATCCCATATTAATTCGATAGGCGACAGGTCAGGAGATTGAGGTGGCCAAATCATTCTTTTTAAACGAGCTTCTTCTTCCAGAGATGCTAGATAGTTTCTGCATATACGAGAAGAATGCTTAGGGTCGTTATCCTCTTGAAACGTAAAGTTTCGACATCGTAATCATTCCCCACTTTGTACAGCATTCTCTTGTAATATTTTGAGATAGCCCTCTTTACGAAGTATTCCCTGTATTCTTACTAAATCACCTACAGCTGTTCCCGCAAAACAGCCCCAAACCATTACGTTACCTCCACCGTGCTTCACTGTAGGTAAAATACACTGTTCACTAACTCTTTCACCAACCTGTCGCCTAACAAACGTCTCCATTTGGAGCCAAATGTTTCAAATTTCGACCCATCTGTCCACAGCACGTTGCACCACTGTTCGAATGTCCAGTGTCTGTGTTCTTGTGCCCACTGCAATCTTTTTATTTTGAACTTTCAAAAGCAGTTTTCTGGCAGCTACTCGTCCCTTTAAGCCTGCCGCAATTAATCTTCGTTTCACGGTCGAATGCGAAATAGGATTTCTTCGTGAAACATTGACTTGCTGCGTTATGTTCGGAGCCGTTAGGAAACTGTTTCTTTTTGAAACAAGAACCATGAACTGATCCTCAGCAGCTGTTGTTGTTTGTGCGTCCAGAACGTTTCTTATCAGCCAAAGAACCCGTTTCCGCCACCCGTTTTAATGTTGTAAATACAACATTTTTCGATATTTTTAATTTTTTCGCAATAACTGCCATTGAGTACCCTTCATTACGTAAAGTTATAATAGCAGAACGCGTTTCGATGGAAATTTCTTTTCGTTTTGCCAATTCAGCACCACCCGTTTATTACGATGCTTAAGTTTAAACTAAACTACTATCAAAATCGATTTTATTTTAAATACAAGACGATATCTGTTTTATTTGTTGTACTAAGTGTTTTATGAATCTCACATTATTTCTTTGTGAAAATATTCGACAATATTTTCAAGTTTACGTTTATAACCCCATAAAAGCGATTAAGAGGAATTTTGCCTGAGGCTGCGGTAGAATATAAATGCGTTATAAATTTGATGGGATAGAAGAGAATACTGTTGTAAATTATGTTCATACATATAGAAATGTATACTCTTTCATATAAAACACAATCAATTGTCAATATTTCAATTTTGCTTATTTTTCTGTTTTTCTTAGTCATCCCCAAATATATGAACGGTAGTGTATGTTACTAAATTGGTGGAGCTGATCGAAATAAAACCATGTTGGCTCGGTAAATTAAAAGCATGTATACTAGCATATAAAGTGGTATACCGAACTCTTTCATTATCTAACTTTGTCAAAGTATTTTGGCAAAATTAAATGAAGATAGGTCTAGAATTAGACAATAATTTGCGATCACCTTCCTTATGGACAGGCACAATTCTAGTTTCCTTCCATCTAGTTGGAAATACACAAGAAGTTATAGATAAGTATTTTAAGAAGGAAAGCTAAAACATATCTACAGTTCCGAACCAAAAAAGCGGGAATGAGGTCATCCTATACAGTATTTTATTAGGTAGTTTAGCCATATGTTTAATCAATGCATCTTCCGTCACCTATGGAAAGAAATAGAGTATTGAACTAAGAACTGGCCCATTATATATGGAGCTTCTATCTGATGTTATATATATATATATATATATATATATAGGAGAAGAAATCAGCAAAGGCCAATAGGATCAACATAGTTTTTACCGTCATCATCCTTGAGATTACCGAGTATTCTAGTTCATCGTCTTTTTGTTTGGAGAAAGTTCCACAAAGTAGATGGGGTTGTTTTAATGGATTCTTCCATTTTACTAAGGTACAGCATACAACGTATTACACTTTCTAGACAATACACAACTTCTGAAAAACGCCCGTCATATAATTCCAATGCGGCGCAAGATTTTTTCGCAAAGTAAGGTTGGAGATGAAATCACTGGAAACTACCTGAAATCAAAAAAAAAAAACTTATAATACTACATAAAAGCCTTTTAATTGTTGTTGCAGAAGTATAAAAACCGAATAATGATTTGTATCGCAGCAATTACTGTTCTATTACACGCCGTACCCTTAAGAGTATTCTCAGAACCATCTTCCTTGAAGATTCCGGTAATAGCTTCTTTGATATTGTTCATACATAAGCGGCGAAGCAGATATATGAATTGACGATTACTGCAGCTACATTAAATATCAAATGCTACATTATGAAACGAAACATGCAATCCGTTCTATCTGAAATTGCACGAAATTGATTTTTTTGTTAAACTCCGATTTGTTTCTAATTAATGTAAATCTTTTTATTTGAGCTTATAAGAAGACAACGATGGATAATATCATCCGGTATTTAAATAAATTTACAGCAATACGTCATATATACGTTTAAAAACTCCAACCCTTCTTTTAGAATATAACATATGGCGTTATAGTGGTAATTACTTAGAGCCCCTGCTGATTTTAAATTAGTCTACTTGACGATCAGCCATTAACACGTCTAAATTGTTAACAATATAAGATACGGAACTGTATGTATTTTCAAGAGATCCTTTTTCTCCGATAGGAACAGTGAGTCAGGTCTCTAGGTGATGCTGGTAGTAGCTCTCTTTCAGTAGTCGTTACAAAAAGATCTGGTGGAGATAAGGTTTAAAATATGAAAGATTCCGTTAAACATTTGTTTTCGTTATAACTATAAGCGATGTAAATTCGTGAAGAATTTTCATGTAATATTAGAGCAATTTTTTTGGCCTCGGCAAGAAGCGGCATTACTAGAATTGCAATAACTATTTTTAGTAAAATACGTAAGATACGTTAGTTAGTTTGTGAATGACCATTCAGTGAACAAATTTTGTAATTTAGCAATGGAAAACATTGAATATAGATCAGTGATTAAATATTATTTTTCGAAAAAGAAAACGAATGATGAGATAAAAGTAAAACTCAGCGAGCTTTGTGGGGACTCTACACCTTTGTTAGCGACCATAAAATATTAGACAGCTGAATTCAAACACGGCCGTAGGAGAATTTTTGACGAAGAAGTCCACGTCGTTCAAATGAGGTTACCGTATCAAAAATGATCAAAGATCAAAGATGAAAAAAATCGGTATACGGTAATGAATGATCGTGCGTGGGATTGCTGAAGCTGTGAGCATCTCAATTGAGCGCTGCCGTGCAAATGCAAATGTTCCATTGAAGACTATCCATCGGGACGTGAAATATTGCAGTCGGCAATGTATTTTGCCTTTGCCATCTTCACCTATAAGTTATATTGTTTTATCATCAACAAAAAAAAGCTGGTTACTTTTATCCGCACCAACTTCGTACAAAATTTTCTTGTCAGAATTTTTCAAAAGCAAATCTTTGTGCATTTCTTTTACTGTTAAGTCATGTAGGAGTTATTTTCTATTTGGTGCATGCTGTTTCCTGGTGGATGATCATGTTTACCTCTTTTCTCTTCTGTAGGTTAATAGATTAATAATCTGTTTCCATGGTGATCTTTACATGCCTTCAACAAATTATTTATCATTGAAGTGCATTTGTACCCCAAAATAGAAGGTAAAAACTTTTGCCAGTTGCAAAATTTTGCGTTTACATTCTCTTGACTGCGTTTTGATAGAATAGTTTGAACAGTACACTGTTTTGCAGCCACTGTTGTGAACACCACAGTGAAGCTTCAATGCGTAGGTAGAGCTTCAAGTGTATGTTCTAAATCGTTTGAAAACAGAAAATGGCCAGTTTTGCAGAACAAAGAACAGTCCAAACGGTGGTTTTTTTCGCGCCCAACCAGCGCCAAAGAAGGCCAAAACCACTTTATCGGCCAAGAAGATCATAGTCACAGTGTTTTGTCCATATTTGCAAAGAAAAGAATTCTACTTTATTCGAACAATACGCAAAAACGTTGGACTAAGTGTATCGAGCTAAAGGAGACTATGATGAAAAATAAAACAAATGATAGTGTTTACGTTTTGGCAATAAATTTATTACCTTTTCCAGAATATATAATTTACAATAAATAACTTAAATAACTAAGCCGCTACTATCAAGAATTCCCTTTATAAAAAATAAAACGAATTTTACCCATAAAAGTGTTTCTTTCTTACCAAGATCAAATATTTATCTCCCCTCGTATTTATTGACGATAAGTAGTATTGCAAATATTATAATCGATTTTACATATAATTTCACTTAATCTCTTTTTAGAATGTAGACTTAATTCAAATTAATAATCTGACAAACACTTCTTTTGCTTGGCTAGGATAAAAATGATGCCTATCAATTCTTAGGTTGTTGGGCTGGATCCATTGTGCAAAGGCTGTTCGGCCGATAAGAAAGATGGCAATAAGAAGTGCGATGGATTCGAATTAAGCGATAAACCGTAATTATCCGAAGGATAAAGTTCTGTTAATCGGTGCCTTATCAGCAGACTGAAATACTGAATTCCCATTCTCTTTCTTATGGTGTCTGCGTTATCTCGGGAAAATTGATACGGGTACTGTAAGTTACTTGTTATTGGGAAAAAAGGGGGAAAGTATTGAGTTGGATATATTGCAAATTGTAATGGTGACTATTAAAGGTAAACTACAGAGTTTGATTTTGGGATCAACAGAATATTGAGCGAAACATTATTATGAAAAAAAAAAAAAAACTGTGTATAGTGTAGTATTGGAAGTTACGAGGGGAGTTCGATAATTACCTTACATCGGTAAGAGATGGCGCTACTAAGATTGAAATACTATATTTTCCATATGATTCAACAACAATAGAAAAAATCGAATATAGAGTAGGCCTCATGCTTAATGCAGGGTCTATGATTTCCTCCGATGTAAACAACGTTTCAAAAACGCTTGCGGTAGTGATATGTTTTCGAGGAAACATAAATTATGTTATCTACTGCAAGAAAGTAATACTGGAAGGTTATCTATAAAAATCTAAAAAAATCTATAAAAATAATAAAAGTTATATTTATTTATATATATTTATTTTCCTAAATAGATAATAAATAATTAGCAAATTATTACCTAAATATTATTAATTCCTCACGAATTGCTTTCGCACCCACCATATTTGCCAGATATCGATTGTTTCCTATTTTCGAATATGCGGGCTTGGAGAAATCGTGGGATACAAGAGATAGACTTGGACTAAGTGTATGGACCTTAAACTAAATTTTACGTATGAGTCCTTTTTATGTCATGTTCTGCTCTGCCGATGCATAAGTCCAAACATTTTGCTTGTGATGTGACATTATCTCTCTTGGTACAAAACACAACCCGTTAAGGTTAATCATTGTTTTGGTTTACATTATCTCTGATGGTCTATAATTCTCCACAACTCTACAATATCATTCCGTTTGAATAATATGGATGTGTCGTCGGTGTAAGAACAATTTTTTTCATCAAGATTAAACGGTAAGTTGGTGACGTATATTACGAAAAGCAATGGATGCAAGATGAAGTCTTCAACGACTACGCGCTATTTGGTTAAAACACAAAAAGAGTTTTGACTTCTGTAAAGAATAATAAATAGAAAGTTTTCATTGAAACATTATAAAAATGTATAAAAAAAAAACTTTTACTACTATCCTAACTTTCATTCCCGTTTCTCCATATTATGAAAGATTCTCATGAACCTGGGTGATCCCTGTACCGTAATTTCCGGCATTAATCTTCGAAAATTCGCACATGTACATCACCAGAATCTAACGATTTTCTCACAAACTTTCGCAGCGTAATAAGTCCTAACCAATGGCAACCAATGGTAACGGGTGATTCAAATCGTACATCGATACACACGAAATTGTGCAAGAAAAGTGGCACCCAACGGCGGCCGAGCTACAGATTCGACGGAGATAAGAGGAAGGCCACCGGGGACCACCCCGTTCACACGCAACCACCGAGATAACGGTGAACAGCTCCATCTCGCGGCATGCGGTCCGGCCTCGAACCAGACACAATAGAACGAATTCTAATTATATATTTATTGATCTCCTTAAACGGAGACCCCAACTGCATTGAGAGGATGAGAGCTTTAGCGCTGTTGCAGTCTGCAGTGCTCTTGTAAATTGAGTATCACATAAACTTGCACTTTTAGAGATCGAGACGATAACCTATTTATGGTGTCAGGATGCTTCTGGTTTGTGGGAAATGCAGAAATAATGTGGGATAAATATGAAAGATGTAGAAACACGTGAATGGGAAAGAAGTACAAAAATATATCATTTTAAACTGAGATACACAAATTAGTTAATTTATTACGTAACCTTACGCTTTGCCTTTAAATACAAATAAAATATAATTACAATGACGATTTCCAGTGTTGTAAAAAAAAAAATTAAAAAAATATTTTTATTACAAATTACCCCAAGACAAAAGTAATTTTTGCTTCAGGTTCCTTTAAGAAAGCTTTGAAGGACTATTTTGTGGCCCGCCTCCTACGAAATTAAATCTCGTTTCCCTACCTGCACTTTTAACATTTTTGTTCTTTTTCAATACAAACGCCTGGCGTGTGTGTTTACACACTTTGAATGGCCGATATTGTAGTATGCGGATTTTATATATTTCCTTTCGTTTTAAATAAAAAGAATAATTGGCAACAGGCAATTTCAGATATCGATGAAACTGTAGAGACTGAAAGAGTATCATCGAATAAGAGGAACACTATTTTTCTTAGCGGCAAAATCTTCCGATTTCTGGATACAGCGCTCTCGTAAATTTGCACAATTTTTAGATTTTTGTAAATATCTCGGAAAAAATAACATGTAACTATAGCTAACTTTGCATCATCCTTGACTATGTAATATATGTCTAATATTGAAAAATGATCTGCAATTCCACCCTTACGAACATCAAGTTTCTAAAAAAAAGGAAGAGGACAAAATCGTTCGGGTTCAATTTTGCCAGCGGTTTCTAGAAATGTTCTAAGCACGTCGATAATAAGTGATGAGGCTTATTTTCATTCAGACGTCTACCTTAGTAAGCAGAACTTCAGATACTGGGCTGCTGAACATCCTATGCAATTCCACCAGAAGCCATTGTATGGTTTGGTCTGAAATGTCTGCATCGAGAATAATCTGCAATCGGGAATAATATTTATTTGAGAGTAATAACCAAACAGTCATAATTAATCAGGTCGATACCTGAATATCCTACAAAATTTTCTTACCATGAAGCTTCCTAAACTTAGGATGAACGATCCATTATTCCCACGGCAAACGGGCGAGAAACAATTAACCTACTGAAAGGCATGTTTCCCGGTCGAAAAAGTTAAAAAATCTATTTGTAAAACATAAAAATTTAATTTTTCCAATTGTTTTATCGACATTCACTATTATTCCTGTATTCTAATGTTTGCATATTGCATACTATACTAATGAAATTAACTCCCACAATAAATCAAGTTACCGCAGCTTAAATTATCCCCGATATAATTTAGGTACGACGGCCAGTGAGTGGTCAACATTTCAAACAAAGAATAAATACTGCCCCGAATATAAAAGATCTCATCAGAAATCAGAAAAAAATCACCCCTCCCAAACATGTCACTACGCAACGGGACATCAACATATTGTTCAGGATCCGATTGTCTGTACAACGCTTAGCAGCGGCAATAACAATAACAATATAATAATCGGATGCTTGTCGACGAGCAAGAGGACCACTCGACAAGCGAATATGACCGCTACGCACAGGAGATATTTTGCGCGTTACTTTTAGAGCTTGTATCGTATTGGTCGCGGCAAAAAGTAACCCTAAACGAGGGCAATAAGTATAATAGACAAAACACTGTAAATGATTCACTTTTGTTTTTTCAAGTACCATAAACAATGGGTAATTGTAAACCACTGTTTAGTTCTAATGCGTCATAAATAAAAACGAGTATACACCTCGTGGGAAATGCGTCTATTTGAGACGGGAAAAGGGCTATGCTGAGGCTTTAGTGGCAAGCACGAAGCACTTTCCATCCAACGAAAACGAATACTACTGCTCTTTATTGCTGATGTATTGTTTTGACCATTTAGTAGTTAGTTTTAAGGCTTTTCAGTAGAGTACTATGAAGATTTTGTAAGACTTTGAAGATTAAACGGTACATTATGAATAGAACAAAATATATCATTGCATTTTACGTATGATACTTAAGCTAATGAATAATCTCGAAGCAATCTTTTTTAACTTCTAACTAGACAAAGTGTGGGCAATTTCGTAATTTCAGTGAAACTAGAGCAAATTTTTTTTTCAAAGGGTCGTGTTGTTTTTATAAAGATTTAATCAACAACAAATGAATGAAATATAGAAATGTTATCAAATTCTTAGCGAAAGGGCACTTAAGAATATTTATGACAGAATGGGGCAGGGGACCAATTCAAGGTTGCCCAAGATGCGGAAGTCTTGCTGAAACAAGAACCAATGAAAAACATCAAGAAAATTGAGGAACTGATCTTAGCAGATCGAAGAATAAGCGTTTCACTAATAATTACTGAAGTAGGGTTATTAGACGCTATCGTTTTAAGAAGATTTAGGAATGAATAAGGTGTTCAAGTGCGTTGGATTCCGAAAGTGCTTACTCCTGAATAAAAACTGTGTACACCGTGTGATCAGATGTGGATATATTATAGTGACCAAATAAAACAAGAATTCGTGCAATGGGTTCATAAAGGATCTTCGCCACAAAAAAAGTAAGAACGCAGTGTTAAACAGCAGAACTAATAGCTACGATGTTTTGGGATGGGGAATACTGAAGATTTGAAAACTGCCATTCAATAAAAAAGAACCTCAAACCACGCCAAATTCAAAAAGTAAAATCAATGATTGCACTTTTGTATCGACCTTACAGTCCGGGCTTGGCACCAAGTCACTATTATCTCGCCCTGAATTAAAAAGCACTTGAGAAGATGGCGTTTTTCTTATGATGAATGCTTGAATACGGCAGTGGAAAGGTTAATTTAATAATAATTTAATTTAACTCGAACACAATAAATTTGTTTAATTTATCTCTAAATCATTTCTCAATTTGCAAAGAACCCCAGAAAGAAACGCCGAATATTTCATTTAGTTCATTTTACAAAGTCTCATTACAATGTTTTTAAAAAACATTGGAATAAACGACCGTTAGTGAAACATATGTTGAAAAATAATTTAATTTTGTTTCCTAAATTATTTTATTCATGGATAAGTTACAATAATAAATCGACATCAGTTATAAAACTTGTCTAGCTAGAATCGTCTATGCGATGTTCCTAAATTTTCAACCTAACTGAATCTACATTCGCTCATACTCATCAATCAAACCTTCTTTACATTTCATTCCCATTAAACAAAAAAGCAAACCTTTGTCGCATATTTTATTGTTAACCGTTTATCTCAGAGAGCAATAAAATTACCGGCGTACTTACGTATGCAACTTATTTATATCAATAAAAAGGACGATCTGTTATAGCTCTTTTATAGTCGACACAGATCACCAAATAAAACGGTTTACTACCTAGGATCGTTAGCATCAACATTAATGGCAATACTTTTAATCATTTGAAACAGGTTTTTTTTTGTACATAATGGAATTTTATGGGCTCACCAAAGGTTTCGTTTTGTGATGTGCTATAGGATTATAACTTTGACGGTTTGAAAGGGAAGAACATTCATGTGATACTTTGAAGCATGCACTTATTTGCGTTCTCTTATTGCTAAAGTTATAACCACACTTTTTTTCCAGTTATAACATGTTTTTCTATAAAATTAAAAGCAATCTAGTCATTAATTCTAGATGTTTACGATATTCATCTTACAAACATGTAGCCTCCACACCTATAAGCAAGCATTCCCTAATGACCAGGTATTAATTAGGCAAAAACGAGTCGCACTTGAACGTATCCTCGCGGCATTCGATTTTGCAGTTCTTACAGCGTTTCTACTTCTCAAGGGAGTGATCTTTTTACCTTATCTTTATCGTTGTTAAGCTAGTTTCATTTGATTTTTTTTAATGTTTTTCTATTAATTTAATTCGTTCATTTCTGCGAAGACTATACGGTAAGATTTGTAAGTCCGGAAATATTCAGTAGGGAAGAAAGTATATTCTAAGTTAATGAAAACATTTATTTCAATACAAATAAATAAAAAAAAGCCCTGTAAAGTACTTCTTGATGATTAATTTTTTATCTATCCTTCAATTCATTTTAGTTTTACTTTCTTGGATTTCCGGTTTATTTTTTTTCTCTGCGTCTTTCATTCAAATTATTACATATTTCGCTACTGAAAATAGTTTTCTTGTCTTTTGTTGTTTACCTTTGATTTTACAAAAGTTTTTTGGGAAAAGAATAAAAATATTTTTCGAAACGTAATATGCTGCAATTTTATTTAAAAAATAAAGAAAAGAAGTAATAAACCGGATATCCCAAAGAAACTAAAACTAAATTGAGTTGAATTTCGAGAGTTAAAAAAGAAAGAAGCAAACATTTTCAAATTTTCAAAATCTATCTTTTAATGTCGGACTATTTTCTTTTGAAGACTAGAGCCACTTAGTTGAAACAACCAAATTATAATTAAAAAAATGTAACTTGTTCTTGTAAGCTGTTTCCTTTTTAAAGCCAAATAATTATTTTTCTCGGGTGAACTATACATTAGGTTTAAATTAAATAAAACCATATCTTTAAATCGAAAATCAGATGTAAAGCGAATAATATTTATTGTTTTTATTTTTCCAGGCAGTAACGAATCATCCATATTTTTGCTGTTTGCAGCATTTTCAAGTGTCCCACATCACAACGTAGTAGCAAAAAATATTTTATGCAATCGCTTCTTGATTATTTAAGTACATGAAGGCTCTCTATCGATTAAATAAGGCAATTTAGAAACAGAAACCAACAATTAATTAGGAATTCTTTTCAATTGTATTTTCCTAATTTTTCGTTTGTTTTTCTCTTTACGTACACATATAAAGTCTTCAGGCGGAAAATTTATCACTCCACTTAACGCCAATTACTTCACGCGATCGCATATTCAACACATGAACGTTGGGCGCCTCAGCGGCTTCCACAATAATGTTAACATCGAAGCGCCTGCTTACATAACTTACCAACGACAGTAACCACTATCCGAACGCCTTGCCTTTCTACCTTGGAAGCTCGCAACGTTGATATCTAATCTGTTCTGGAAAATGTAAAATTCAACTAAGTATACTTTAATGAAAATTTAAACTACTTCCAGAACATGCTTTAGGTTTATAATTCCGTACTAGGCCAGTGTTGCTTTTATCGGAATCATCAAAAGACGTGCGAAAAGCATTTATACGATTGTCGCCTACTAACTAATTAGGTAGAAGTTATGAGGTGATATTTATCGATTAAGGGATGGGTACTGTATTTGATGTAATTATTTCCATAATAAAGTGAGATTCTTTATGTTTAAACGATATCTTATGTTAATAATTGCTACATATGCAATTCCATGTGCAATATTGTGTATAACTCTAAAGGAAAATTATCTATTCAGTGGTATTACTTTTTGTTTTGTTTTATTGCAGAGATATTTATAAAAACAACAAACTTTTGAAATTGTACATCAATGAAAGTTTAAGCAATTGTAAGTTAAAACTTTTGAAGACATTACAGTCCTGGAGCTAACGTATTTACAAAGGAATTAGGGGTCCTAAAGAATAGTACAAATCACCTCGGAGTGTCAGCGCAAAATGCTTTGACAATAGATGACAGTATTTAAATTATTGCACCAATTGTTATGCAACTACGGCAAAGGTCAATATTAAAAATTAATAATTAAGTTAGACTATCACCCAACCACCATGTATGGACGCGCATTTCGCTGTGTAACAGCTCATCAATACATAGTTGTGAAAGACATACCCGGAACAATACACAAACCTGAAATTAATGCACTTTAACTCTAATTAGCGAAATTTCGCAAACTGTACTTTTTACACAACATCCCTCATGTACGATAATAAAATGCAAGTTTTTTCGAACAAAAAAGGATTTTCTCAGAGAAAAAAGCAATACCAGATTCAAGTTAATCAAGCAAATCTGCATAAATACAATTTAAGTTTGCGATGTCCTGCCTAAAATTTCTAAGAAGCAACGTTTAAAATAGTTTTGTTCGATGTCAGGAATTTTAATTTCGTCAAAATCAAAAAGTGATCGCTTAAAGCAGTGAGATGTAAACTGTTACGGACATCACTTTAGTGTTCTGAAACGCGATTTTTTTAATTTTTGAAATGTTTGATCAATATAACAACCCAGACAATCCTTGTAATTAATTTGGCAAATGACATTAGATTTCTCCAAATGGTTCAGACTGTATCTAAGTTTAGATGAAATTACAATGAATTCTTTTTTTTTGCAGCAATGTGCAATTTTGAACATGTGAAATATTTAAAATACGGTATTTTCATGTATAGATTAGGTTGATTTATATTTAAGGGGATGGCAAAATTGAAACTTAAGGAAGCAACCTGAGCTAATATCAATCTAGTTTGATGGAGTTGTTCACATCTCCGGTAACTTTAATTTTGTTCAGTTTCTATTTTCACAGTAAATTTCAGCTTAAATACATCCAAAATAGTCTGGATTTTGTCACGAGGCAAAGCAACCAAAAGGTTGAAGTATAAAAAAAATCAAAATCAACCGAAGCCCTAATGTGGTATAATAAAGCATTCATCACGATCTCAGCAACGAAAGGACTGATAGGACTGTCTATATGGCAACCTTTTTTGAGAAAAATTCTCATTGTTAAGCAACACAAAAGTATCGGCTCCCAGATTAATTAATTGTGTGGTGCGAAGTATGCCGATACCTTTGTGTTTGCCATACTACCCCACAGTTCTTACTATCATTATTATCAAAAAATAAGTTGAATTGACTGAAAAAGTAATTACTTATGAAGAAAAGAGATAGATAATGGAACAATGTTCTGGGATTAAATGGAATTTATCGGATATCACAGTAAGTACTAGGCAAGTCAAGTGAGATGTTGGTGAAAAGAGAAACAACGTCGAAAGAAAGCAACATAATACCAGCAGACAAATAAAAGTTGTTAATTTTAAAAGTAAGCTGGAACTGTCTCTGACTCTGAAAGTGTTAAAGACTTAAAGGTAAAATTTATAATTTTTTCAACAAATTTAGAAAATTGTCCAGTTGGTGAATGAATACAGGAAATAATTGGTCTAATGGGATAATTAGTATTGTGAATTTTAACGAGATTATAATATCTAGGTGTCACCATTGTAATTTTTCAAATTCTTCGTGACTTCATCTGAAATGTGGCCCTCTTAATGCAACTTAGCAATTAAAAAATTATTTAATTTAAATTTAGATGTGTAAAGGAGAATTGGTTTCAGTATTAGAGAGAAGTTCCATCGACTTTTCTACGTAAGAATCTTTGTTTAAGGCAACAGTGATATTTACATTTGTCAGCTCTGGTAATTAAAAGTATAGGATTTTGTTATAAAAACATTTTTGTCTCTCCTTTCTAAGGTGTAAAACATAAATATAAAGGGCAAACAAATTAAATAGAATTTCAGTCTACCCTGACTCTCACCTTTATGGAGCGTATTTTTTAGCAATGTGGATCAATAACAACCCCAAATAAATTAGACCTTGGCAGCTAAAATCGTATATCGGCGAGTAAATTTTATTAAATTCGTCTCGTCAGTTTCCAATTCGCTCCGAAAGCTCTACCAGTTCCAATAAAAGCTACGAACCATCAATTTAGGTATTATCACGCAATCAAGAATAGTCACTTCAGCTTAACAAGCTCTAATTGAATGAGTCATGAATTTACGCGTATACAGGCATCCAAGGAACGTAACGGAGAAAGACGGGCACATTACATTTTGTTCGCGAGGGTTCGAAACAAACACCAGCCTGGTCGACGAATTACAATAAGGATTCCAATGCCATTTATGTACATATATAGACACATGTACAATACATGTAGGAACCCCATATACCAGATGTGTATTGTATCTGTGTGTCTGTATGTGTTAGCGTGCAATCTACAGCATACATAGCATCACTCTTTTAGTTGCAGCGGATGACGCGGTAGACTTTATGAAGGGGAGGAACACGTGGGCCATACCCAATGGTCAGGACGATAATAACTAGCAATTAAAAGGTCTCCGATACGTAGTTTATTGTTATGTGTATACAATACGTCTCGGGGTTCAGTTAAAAACGCAGTAAAAGAAACGATGTTCAGTTTTGAGAATCAACAATTTTCAAGGTATGATTTATTCCCTAACATCAATCTAAAGAAAAAAAAATTAAGAGATTTTTATGTATTACTATATATTGGAAATAATTAAACAAGGTTTTCCACGGGAAAGTTTTCGCAATTAGCACCTTAGCTTAGTTCTGAAAATTTGTAGCAGGCAATAAGCGAGTCCGCTCTTTTATCACAAATTATTTTTAGGCTCGTATTACTTCTGGTTATACCAGAAGCCATAACCAACTTTGATATTTTTAATGGAATACTAGTACCTTTTATTCCTTTTAGATTCTATTGACTTAACTTGGTTTTTGCGTTTCCCTTTCTTTTACATCGCACTTTCTAAAATTACAAATATGAAATACAATTAAATGAATTTACGGTATATTTGTACCGGGGACAATGAAAACTTAGCACTTTCCGCTAATAATGGAATATTTAGTTGATCACGTACAGGCTGTAGAGGATTTAAGATCCAATTTCTGGATATTCAATTCAAGGAAGTCGATCTTTTCTTAACAGAACGCACTGTATATGAGTAAAGTATAGTAAGCAAAAACGCAATCGCCCTCGATGTATATTAGGTGTCCCTATACTTGTCTTGGATAGTTTAAAAGTTATAGCAATTATTTCTATCAATTAAAATTTTATAACGGTCAGCAATGGGAAAATAATAATTATCCTTTAGTTCTGATAAAATCTACCGAAAAATTATTTTATGTATACTTAGTTCTCAAATACTGAAAATAACTAATACCTTTGTAGATCGATGAATTGGCCGCAACGGACTTTGACTTTGCTCACCTAGATCTCCCGGCTGTAGTCCTCTTGATTTTTATTTATCCTGTTGAGTATAATGAAGATTTGATAAACAGAGTTTTACAAATTTAAACTACAGTGAAATTCGATGAAGAAGAGGAAAATAAAAAAGAATTTTGCAGTCTCGAGCAAATTGAAGGACATTTCGAACATTTGTAACAATTTTAAATCCTCCATCTTTCACATCATATTCTACTTTTCATCCTATTTTCTATTGTCTGACATCATCACCAAAAGAGGTAACCAACGTTTAAACACATTATATTGGAAAATTATTAAGTCGTACGGGCCTGTAAGTCCAGTGTTCGAATTGTGCATTACTACCAATATAATCAATCTTTTAAGTCTAGTAGGGGTATGCTATTCTCTTCCATAAGCACGTTGTAACGTATGCTCCCTGGTAGAGCTAGACTTGGTGAGCATAGATACTAAAGATGAGCACGAGATGTTCAGAACTCTTTCGAGTCATCGATTTTAGAGAAACAGCGGTTTACCAAGATCTTCTGATTAAACTCAAATAGGTAAATAGGCTCTGGTGTGCGTGTTAGGTAGGTGGATATTTAAGAAAAATCCATTCTCTTTCTTGAATGCGTTTGAAAATCAGAAAGTTTTGAGTTAGATCTTAAGTTTGAGTTTTCTTACGGAACCCTTGCGAGACTTCAAGAGAACCCTCAGATTCCGCAGAACACACTCGGGTCTATTTTTGGGAATCTGACGACATCATATGGTTATTGAAAAAATAATTATTAACAACATATACAATAATTTAGCACACCAGGATCATCACATTCTCGAAGGTCGCCTATTTTAGATATTCTAAAAATGTTCCCATTTCTTCTCTTTAATGTCCTTGCTTGTTCAATACAATACCGTCCATACCCTATTGATATCTTCAAATTTTCCTATAGTTAGTGCAACAAGGCTTAGGATTTTGATAACATCGCGTAATCTTTAAATGTTCATCTATATTCCTTTTACATTCCCTTCAAAAAAAAAAAAAACGCTACATCTAAGTGTGAATAATGAAACGCTTAAGTATTTCATTATTGTAGCGATATGTTAACATATCGCCACGGTTAGCTAACAGCCATCAGTAGTTCTTCACGGTTCGCTTGGTCGTATGGTAATTCCAATTTAAACGCGGCGATAAAGGCATTATTAAAATTAAGTGTTTTTTCTGCCGTTCGAAATAATTTTTGTAACACCACATGTCGTTAGCCGACCATATAGTAACTACACAGATATCCCGCTGAATGTTTTTATTGATCGTATGAATTATCTTCTGCTCTGCGTTGAAATATGCTGTACATACACTCTTGGACATTTGATTGTGAACATTGGAATAGCGAATAGAGGAAATATTGTGGGGTTTCTTTTTGAAGAAACACAGATTTTACAAGAAGAGAGGACGATAGTCTTTTTGACTGAAAATGTGTGAATCGGGAGAGATTTATTCCCGAAAGAAATATATTGTAATACGAGTAAATTCAAAAGAAAATTCTTGAACAACCATTTTCTTGAGTTAACGTAGGTCATAGAAAACTCTTGTTGTAATACTGGCATAGAGTGTTCTAAATTAGCAAAGATTAGAGAAAGAAGAAGTAGCCCATGTATAGCAACAACACACAATAATAAGAACGAATAGTGAACAATCGAAATAATTTTGAGCAAAAATAGGCCTAAAGCCAAGGTTGCACCTTAATTCCCCTGTTTCTAGTAATAGATAAAGGTATACGTAACGCAGAGAAGAAATAAACAAGACACTAAAAGATAAAAGAAACCAAGCCAACTAATATATGCAGATTATGTGATACTAAGTATTGCCTGTGAAATCGAAAATTGATAAAGAATGACTTTCCGTCGAAAAGTTAATAATAACAATTTTTCTCATAATTGTCAACTCCATACTGATTATCGAAGTTCGCCGATCATTTAGTAAACGTGTATAATTCGGTTTTTGTTTAGAAGAAAAGCTGCTCCAATTTGTTAAGAAGAAAAGCTGCTTAGGCAGCTTTTCTTCTTAACAAATTGGCGTACCGTGAACGCACACCGAGCATGATTTACTTCCCAAATATTAAATTCCGCCTCAAAAATTTTTTGTCCATCATACCTATGTCAACTCCCTTCGTGTACATATTTATTTGCGCAATTATGTATACATGTTATAATACAAAATATGAGATCTAATGTGAGATTCAATACAAGACAGGTGCAAGCATAGCGTATTAATATGCGTTTACATATAAAAACACTCAATTTTCTTCTTTCATGAATACTGACAGTAAAAAGCAATGATTTTTCAATTACATACTCAGCGTTTTATTTACAAATACTGTTTTATTTAAGTGTTTTGATTAAATTAGTTGCAAATACGAGATTATATCACGAGATATCAACAGCTCAGTAGATATGCCATGAAAATACTTGTTCTATGCAGAAAATGAAGTTTACGTGTTATTCCCGACATTAGAGGGGACAGCTGCTTCTAGTTTTCATGGACTTGCACTTGACCAGTTTATTAATTTAGATAACTTTGTGACATCTGCTACGATCTACTTGATTAATAATTCAAAACAAAAAGAATTCCTCTTCGCGCATGAAAGGGAACTTGGTCGGTAAATTAGGACTACAGATAATGACCTTTTAGCCATCTTTTAGAGTTAAAATAGCAAAATAAATCGGTTAGATTGGATGGAAATTTTGTATAAAAACTAGTTCATGCGAAATTTGTATTTAAAACTCTGTCATTAAGAGCTTAATGTTATCAAATAGTACTTAATGTCCAGTAATGGTGCGTGCCCCAAGTTTAATCGAGTTTACTTTCATAATTCTTTGCACTTGCGAAATAGAATTTCAACTACTACCTATTACATAGGAAAAGTTCATTAAATGGTGCTAGACGATCGTCAAATTAAGATTAGAGAGATAGCAGAAGTTGTGGAGATCTCGAAAAAAGTGTTTGACCTATATTGGAGATGAAGCAGATGATGCAGAAGATTTGGGCATGAAAAAGTTAACCACGCGTTGGGTGCTGTGCTTGTCCACTCAGGATCAAAAACGCTTTCGAATGAAAATTTACAAAGCCCTGTTGAAGTGATTTAAACTAAATAAGTCGAAGTTTTGGCGTCGATTTATAACTGCAAATGAAATTTGGACACACCATTACCTTTGAAACAGTGAACTGTTAAGTCATAGAGTTGTGTTAGTCGACTATCTTGAAAAATGGAAAAAATAGCGGGGGCATGCTACGTATCATACTACTTGACAAGCTGAAGGTAGAAATTGCCGAAATACGGCCGCATTTGAAGAAAAAGAAAGAAGTTTTGTTCCACCAAAACAACGTACCCTCTCATACAGTGGTCACCAAAGAAAAAGTTCATTCGAACAGACCTCACATCCCATTCACCAAATGTCGCCGTCAACAATTTTTTTTCTGTTTTCTAGGCTCAAAGTTTCAATTGGAAGCATCGAATCAGGCCATCACAATTGTAAATCGCTATTTTCCAGAATAAGGTGCCTACTACTATTTGGACGGATTAAAAAAATGGAAGGATCGCTAGAAAAAGTGTACAGACTGAAAAATGAAACTGAATTTGACAATAGAAATTTTTGTTTCTGCGTTGGACTGAAAACTTTAATAACTATAACTAAAATGTAAAATAAAAACTTCTTTTTGATATCCCGTTTAACTTACTCTTAACTTAAAGCAATTGCGTGCAATTAATTCAACGACACTTCAGCTAGTACAGAATGTGTAATTCAACATGTATGTTTATGTTTATTATTTTATTTTTAGTAATTCGAGCACGAAGTGTACGCGGATTTTATGTCGTGTCGTCGTATGTCTCGTCTCGCTTCTTTGTTTTTTGTTTATCTCTGACAGACATCCCCCTTTTCACGAGCGGTCACAAACGTACAACGCTTTAGGAACTCAGCCATTCAAAGATATCAGATGTCATCCTATTATGCTATAATTTGATGATCAATGGAAGTATTATCATCGTTTAATAGGCGTAAGCCTACCTTGGACGGACGGGATGCTCTAACGAGGTACACGCAGTATCGGATGTATTATTTATTCTTGCATCCGCAAACACATGGTTGGAGTTGATGTTATTATGCAATATTGGTTGCGTGTTTGATTAAATGAAGGTTTCTAATATTAGTAAGATTGATATTATTTGACTGAAAAGAATTGTTTCTGTACCACAGCGACTTCAATGCATCTGTTGTAGCGTCTTGCAGAAGCAAAATTTGGGCAAAATACGTATAATACAAAAGTAGATTTTTATGTTTTTTTGATGGAAAGGCGCTGAGAAGATACACATAAAATTTTTATGTACACTGTTAATAAAAAATATGTAACAAAGGTTTGTTAAGTTTTATTAACTTTATTGTGGACGAAGGTTCTGCCACAAAACATTTCCTTTTGTAGAATTAGGATTACCTGATATTAAGTGCACAGATACGAGAGAAGTCAGAGATGTTAGCGTCGGAATTACTGCTGTGTGAAAATCTCTGTATTCGCTCTTAACCGTGCTTCCATCGCAATCCCAGAATGTTATCAGATGAAGATGATTTACTTCTTGTGTTACTATTACTAGTTGTTACGTTTCACCTGTCGTTTTAACTTAACTCAAGATTTATTTTGTGTCAGTGCAACTAGCCCTTAAATGACCAGCTTCTACTTTGAAAATAAGCTAACAATATGCAAATCCTAAATTATCCAAAATTGAAGGTTACCATTAATTAATATAACAAAGAAATTAACGGTCCTAAATCTGAATTAATTACGTTTGTTTTTGTAAATTTCATTGCTTTCATAACAATTCAATTAAGCAATGCTTGGTGTAACTTGTCTTTTTCTTCTTTCTTCCTCTTATGGATAAATTTAATAGGGGGAAATTTTGAATTAAGTTGTCCTTATTGAACATTCGCTGGTAAAAAAATGTCATCAATGTTTCTGATCTAAAGTCGAGGAAAATTGGCCAAAGTATTCTTAAGGTCGGTTTCAAATTTACCCATAAGAGATTAGCCATAAACGGAGATAAGTTGTTGTCCATTGTCCATGTTTTTAATCCTGTTGAGATAATTGATCCATTCCATATATTGGAAAATACAAAATGCAAACTATATGCTTGATTGACTAACTCTAAAATACCGATACTTTTCTGAATTTAGTCAACAACAAAAAATAGCTTTATTTGCTTAACTTGATGTATTCTTCTACTTAATTTAGATGAAATTTGGTAAAAAATACGAAATTTTCTGCGATCTTTCAGGAATTTACTATTAACATTAACTAGACTAATCGTACTTCTTACAATTGGCCAAACTAGACCGTGTAGCCATCATACTAAACAACACTGCCTTTAAATGTACCAAATACAATTATTTCCCTTTTGAACAATATTAACACAGCTCCCAGTCCTCAACGAGCCTACCTCACTTAATATTTCTAGCTGATATCGAGTGTACGTCGTCAATCAATCAATGTCGGTTAGATAGGCATCTCTTTGTGCGCGTAATTTGGCCGGTATTTTTCTAAATTTGCGCCGCGCACCCGACGTAATCGCTCGTCGTCGATGATGACACCGCAGTTTCACATGAGAATTTTAATTTCATCGTATCACCATCCACATAACTAGTTATACGATGTTTAGACGCTTCGTAATGAGCGAGAAGTTGCGTGGCTGGTATTCAGCTAGTAAAAGCTCCATTTGTTTTTTACTAATTATGATTGACGGTGCATGAATGAAGTGAAAATTAACATAACAATGTTAGGTTGTTGTAATAGTTAGAGAGGTGATGACGGTAATTTTTTCATGATTTCATCGTTCGGCAGAAGTTGCTGAAAGTAAAGTTTCTGCCTTTAATACATTGTTGCAACATCAAATGAAAGACCGTGAAAGATGTTGAAAAAAATGGAGACGTAAACAATATAATTGTGTCCACCTTATTGTATTAAATTAGCCTAACTACAAAAATAAGTTAATGCAAGTGCAAATGCAGACGTTGTTCCTGCTCCGTTTCTTTTACCAGTTATTATTATATAAAAAAAGTTATTTCTTCATGGAGCAGATTGCATTAATTATTAAAATTATATTGTAAAAGGCAAAAAACGTGAAATCATTTCATCGTATCTGTCTTTAATCCCAATGGTTTTAATAATCATAAAAACCATAAAAATAAAAAAAGCAGATAATTCCAATGCTAATTTCTGGAAGACAGACGTTTTGTAATTCACAAAGAATACAGTAAATGTGCGGATTCAAAGATTTTATCTTCACCATCAGGACGGACCTTTAACTGAAATTCATGCCATAAGCTTCTAAAAAACGTAGATTACCTTCGTATTTCAGCAGTCTTTGGAAATTCATCCACTAAAGAGGTACAAAAGAGGATGAACGATATTGTAAGAGTTCCGTCAATTTTTAAAAACATGGAAATTGTCATTTAGGCTTTTGGTTAGAAATAAAAAAATACCATTTTACTGGTTCTGGAAAATTAGGGGGTTAAATGGATGGTGGAATCAATCCTTAAAAGGGTAAATTTTCATGAGCAGGTTCCAAAATTCGATAGCATTTCTTTGTTTCTAACCAGAAGCTTTAGTATCAAATTTCATCTTTCTAAATTAAAAAATTACGAGACACTCTTAAGGGCTAAATCTCCAATTTCGTCAATGCGTTGAGTCAGACAATCAGGGCTTCTCTCTTTATAAAATGAATATGGTGATGAATAATCTAATGTTTTTAAATTAAATGAAGAATCCACCATGTATGAAACAACAAATATTAAAGATGAAAGTGAGGGAGAAAATTGTAATAAATAATGTAATAAATTAAAAATATAAAATAGAAAATCGGAATATTTGCTTTTTTTTATCAGGCACCTCCATATCTGTCTCCTTTTTTATACTTTTCTACAGACTCTACTGAAGATATAACGATGAAATCATATACCTAAATTGCCACCAGTTCCCTAACTATAAGCGTGCAACATTGGAAATATCTTTTATTATTTACCATATATCTTAAGACATGCCCTGTAATACTTTGGCTAACGCTCCCAGTGCAAGACGGCTTTTCGATCTTCAAAGAACTCCAACATTATGCGTGGTATATTATAGGCAGTTGCGATATTGCAATAAAAACGTGCAAATTGCAATAACTCCTCCTAGTCCATTACGAACCACAGGCAAGGTGTTTAGCGTTTCCGCTGCTCCTCTTCGCCGTTTCTATTTCTAATACGTCAATTTCGCGCAGCTGCCGAAGACAACGTGGAGATATACAGTATATCGTGCTTGACAACTCTAGAATTGTCCTTAGCATAGCTCGCTGAAAACGCGTATGGAAATTGCTATCATTTATCTCTTAACTGCTTTCTTTCTTCGGCTCGTGCCAGCCGATGCCCCATCTAATAAGTTTAGCGTTTATCTACTTGAGTTATTCGCGTATATCATCAAGGGTAACAGACTTTTTTTTCTTGAAATAGAGTGATATTTATTCTTTATCACAGTAGTATAGTCGACAGCTATATTGCAGTTACTTTGTTAAGCGGTTGCGTAGATATCTGGCAATAACAGATATTATAAATCTGAAAAATGTGATATGAATGTTATATCTTCTTACATTTTAACCTACTATATACATATATGTGCTTACAGAAGTAGCGTCTTAAGTTTTTACAAACGACCATTTGATGGCGTTTGACGCTCTCTTTTTTGTAAAATCTGACATTTGTTATTATTGAAGCAGCGATAACTCAGAAATCGGCCGAGTAATTTGTTTAAAAAGCAATTTTATGAAAAAATGCAAAGGTTTTTATTGGACACTTCTACATTTTTTGTTAATGAAAAACCATTTGAGCTGATTTTCAGAATTTTGTCATGGTCAATGCTTCCGTCAGAGACGTATTTTGTGAAGGTCCACCAAATTGGGTTGTTGTTCCAAAAAACATCGATGTTGTGTGGAACATGATTAAAAAGAATCAGTATATGACGTACTGTGACTTAGAAGGATCATTAGACGTATCGAATATTGTAATACATTCGATTTTGCATGAACATTTAGGTCTGAGAAAGAGCTATTCGCGATGGATTCTGCATAATCGACAAGTGACGAAACTTGGATGTATTCGTATGATCTAGAAACTAAGCAACAATTAGCAGTTTAGGTGTTCCCCGATGAATCGAGTCCAACAAAAGCTGTTCGTTCACGAAGCATTTCCAAGAAAATGATTTCTTTGTACTGTACATGTCGCAAGCATTACTTTGGAAGATAGAAGAAGTCATCGATAAAATCAGGAAAGCGAATCGACAACGTCACATCATCCTTCATTATTATAATGCTAATTCAGGCACAGTATATCGAATTGATTGTTTTGAGGAAAAAAGTATCGAATTAATACCTCATTGCCCCTATTCACCTTATTTATCGACTAACAACTTGTTTCTATTCCCGTATGTTAAATAAAATATACGCGGACAGCAATTTCTATCACATCAAGAAGCTGTCGAAGCTTTCAAAAGCCATGTTTTGCCCACCTTCAGTAGGGAAAAAATGTTTTCAGGATTAGTTTGAAATCACGCAAAAGTCTAGTGCGAGCCCTTCACTTCATGTCTTCAACCTAATTTTTTTTGGGGGGCTTCCATTATTACTCTTACTTGCAACCTAGATTAGACATGCCATATCATGTATTAAAAATTTTGAATTATTGAATATTTTTGTACAGGCTTTGTATTGCGGTATCAATAGTATTGAGATGTTAGAAGGAGGGGAGTGGGTTGTTGTCAGTAGGTTTTGAGTTGCGCAAGGTTTCTGGAGGACCTGTGTGTACCTTGACACGCCAAATGTTCTTCAGGATTAAAGTAGTGGTGTATGGATAAAGAGGAACAATTGTAATAAAAAATATTATTACTTTTATTGCTGCTAATATTATTATTGTTATTGTAACAAACAATCAAGATACGAAAAAATAACAAATCTATTGGTTTCTGAGAAACTTTATACAAAGGCTTCTTTTCTATGACCAACCTCAGTTTCCTTTTAAATCTCGTTACACACTCCAAAAATAGAATTCCTTCTCCTAACATATTGAATACCCAATTAAAAATATCATTAAAATGATTATCGATCACGATTTCTAGATATTTCGCACTTGCATTTATGGGATAACCTTCTGATATCCATGTATGTAGAAACATCATCTGCTAACATAAAGCTCAATAACCACAAAATGAAATAACACCTATTAAAACCTCAATAGGTAAAGGAACAGTAAGACATACTTTCATTACTGTGCTGCGCCAAAATAACAATAATCAAACGGCAATTATTCCGAAAAATCATAAAATCTTACGCATGCTCGCACACAAACGTCGTTTCGTACAATCGCCAAGAACTACCATACGAAGCAGCAGAAAATACTTGATGCGACGACCGCGTGGGCCGCACACGCGTAAATAAACCAGCAACAGCATCGCAGTGACTTAAGCCTTACTTAAGCCGGGTAATAAATAAGTTCGCAAGATCTCCCTCCCGGCTAGCTCGTGCTGCAGCGGCTGCTACTAACACTACTAACAGGAACCAAGTATAAAAGAAGTAGTGGAAGAAGAAGAAAACTGTCCTGTGCGGTTTATCGTCCGCGGGACACGTGGATCGTTACGTCGCATGCACCTGTATTAGATGAATAACCTAGCGCAAAACATTGGAAAGCATTTCGCGATGTATGGTGTGTAATATATAGAGGTACAGGAGAGTTAAGTTTATGAGTAAACGTGCGTCACTTTGCGCTAAAGATCTGCCGGCGTATATATTATAGTTTACCAAGGATCTGCACATATGATCAAATATTCTTCGGGTACTTGTTGTATATGCCTAGAAATATTTTTTAGAATCAAATGAACATAGTCTCGGTGCAAGTAGTTAGCTATTCTATTCGTTGGTTCAATCTACGTTTAACTACAATATTAAATTTAATTACGTCGCTAAAACCAAGGAAAATTTCAATATTTAATCATCACCGATGGACACCACGTAATATGTTCACGGATGGACCTAACTATACTTTCGGATTCTAGAAAGAACAATCATTCTTTATAAAAAGTTTTGCTTTATCCAGCAAGTCCTTAGTCTCTACAAAAAGTTCGCAATAACGTACAGGTGGATACAACTCCTATCGGTTTCTCATGAGATCTTTATTTATTAATTAAATTTAATTACATCCATAAAACCAAGGAGAACAAATTTTTACAACATTGTACTTTGGGGTGTTTGCTGCGATATTAAGGGAGTCTTGGTTTTGTAAAAATCGTATCGTAAGTTGATTTTTGATTTAGGATCAAGGAAATCATGTATGCCATTTATTAGTATCAGAATATTGACTGTTGCGACTCCCTACCTGTCTGTCAGGTTCGAATCCTGCCGGAGTCAACAAAAATGTTATTTCGTTGATTAATTAAATTTAATTATGTTGGAGAAACCAAGCAAAGCGGAGGGAATCGAAGCTTTACGTACTTGTGTCACCAAATATTAGTGAATAAGCTAAATTTAATTATTCTAAAAACAGTATCAAACTATTATTACATTTCTTAAGAGAAACGAGGCAATTATTACAATATAAGAATTCGTACTAATTCCTAATGTATCTGTAACAAATACAGCCCTTCAACCAAATCTGGTTTATCCCGCCTAACACAGGAAACAATATTATGGTGAGATTTACAGTATCGCCTAATCGCCTATAATGCGATGTATTTCTATCAAATATATCAGTCTGTATTAGACACGTTTGTAGCTAATGACTCTGATTTCGTTGACAACCTGTATATTTCAAACAAGGTTATCAAAAAAACCCTGACCAATTGTTTGTTCTTAAAAAATCCGCAATTGATTGATATTTAAGATAAATAATTTGGTTTATTTATGGATTCATTTTTTTCAATTAAAAGACGATTTGAGTCCACGTAGTATTGAGTTTTGTCAAATATGGTTTCACAATTCCACAAGCAATTGCTTTTTGTAGTAATTAATGATGAAAAAAAGAAATAGCAAAGAGAAGTTACGTTACTACTTAAGTAAATGCATTAAATATTAAGTAATTAGACCAGAACCCTACAAATAAAGTAGCAATAGAAAGACTAATAGCTCAGACTAATCTCTATCTATGAATCCAAATTTTTTAATTTTTACAAAAACAATGGAAGAAAAATGTTTTTTTGATGCAAACCATTCTATTGTTCTCCGAAATATTCGTCAACAAGATTTATACACTTTTGCATGCGTAAATACCAATTCTCAAACCATTATCTTCATCCTGAAGATGGTATCTCCAAAACAGGGTTCGCCAGATTATCGGGGTGATAAAAATCGCTGTTCACGCATTTTTTGTTTGACATTGGTGAACAAAAAGAAATCCTTAGACGATAAATCAGATGAATGCAGATAATGATACATTAATTCTGTTTTTTTTTTTTTCAAATAATCAATTGGTTGTGCTGCATGAGAACCGGCATTGCCATGATTAAGGATTCCACTTTTTTTGTGCTTGGATCAAATTCTGCGATATTTATACTTTTCACGCCTAAATCTTCAGGCAAAATCGAAGTTCGATATGCCTTGGTCTCACGGTAAGTTCATTCCGATTTTGGTTGATCTTCACGAAATTCATTATTAACGGAAGCATGACCACGACGAAATTCTTCAAACCAGTTGTAAATAGTCCTTTTTGATGGTGTTTTGTTGTCAAAAGTTGAACAAAGCGACTCGAGACATTGTTATTGTGATGGGCTTTCCTGAAATTTCCATCGCCATGCGCAGCATCGTTGATGTAGCTCACGAATAATGGTAAGGATTCAACCTTTTAAGGTTTACTGGCTTAACCTACGACCTACGAATGGTGGAATTGAGTTAAGGAAACACGTACCTACAGCTTGTCCTTGCAGATATATTTATAATTATGTTTCTCTAATGCATTGTCTGTAGGGAAGAGGCACTGATAAATAATATATGAATAAGTTGAAGAAGTTACCAAATAAATATATAAGATAGAAAGAACCAGAATGATACCACCTAACTTATTATCCCTGGTACCTTCACCTATTACACTGTTTATCGTTCAAGCCCTTCCAAAGCTTTTTGTGGGAATAGTATTTATATGGTCGTAGAATGGGGTTGTGCGGAGGGTCAAATTAAAAGATACGTAAGGGTGTATCGTGTTTAACGATTGAATGTCAGTTATGGGCTGATAATTTCTGACGATGGTTGCCGCTTGTGCTTTTGTGGTAAATTGGCCTTATTGACTTTCGCTAAATGCAGGATGTACAAGCCGGTAACAATGATTGTATGTAATATATTCGAAAAATACGGAATGAATTCATTACTTCTTGAAATTGTTAAGGCCTCTAGCCTAGGTCTCATGCTTAGTGCTCGGATAGGGTAGTGTTAGAATCCAAATAAACTTTCCGAAAATATTATACAGGGAGTCCGATAACTATTATTAAACTTTCAAATCGGAAAAGTTTTTAAATACCAATTTGTACAAATCTCTTCTTTCAATTGAAATTATTGTCCTAACGCATATTTTTTCTAACACAAACGCCCTTCTCGTATCTACATGTAACGTTACCATAAATAATAATTCCGTATTGAAATCGAGACTGAACACACAAGTGATAAACATTTAGCACAGCCTGAACACTACAACATTTTGTGAGATCACTCTTAAACTGTAAGAAAAACCATCCAGCCTCACAGCAAGTCAACATGAAATTGATCAAGGTTCCGAAATAAGGAAGTATCCAAAGTTGTTAACTAAAATATTCCTGGATCATTTCCATTGTTGATTAAATTGTTTTCATGAATTTTCAACACTTGATTGTTCTTCAGATCTCCGATGGGAAAGTAGTCATGCATAGTCATTACTGCATTAAATAAATATAACGAATAAAATTGCCCAATTTGGCAGTGTTGCTACACTAAGTTTTATATGTATTTGTCAAAAAAAGTTCCTTTTATGTAACATCTAAAATTCACAGTGGATTGATGCTGATTAATTAATCATCTCAAGAAACAAATTTGAAAATTTGAATTTCTAATATCTGAATGTCCAAGAGCTCTCTGCAACTAGTTTAATAGTTTTATACTACTTTTGCAAAATGAATCACCTAAAAGTTCTACCTGAAGAAGAATCAAGATGAAGCTAAATTTCGTCGTTAATAAGAGCCTTAATTGTATTCTAACCATTTTCTCTCAGTGCTGATTTTTATGCTTATCAACTTGGTATTAACCCAAAGAATAAAATTATTACAAACATGAATTAAAGTGATACACTTCACAGGATATTTTCTATAGGCTAACACCTCACATTCCATAAAATGCATGCAAACTGAGAAACCGCCAAGGAAATAAGAGATACTTTCGCCCACGACATTAATTAATTTAATTGAATCTATCCTAACGCCTTCGTCCCAGGATTATAATTACGAACCATCTATAATATGGTATGAATCATCTGCTGTAGATTAATAACCGTCATAAATTATATGCGTATACTCATTACGTTATCCATTTATTCCACAAAAATACGGAGAATCTTAATTTATTCTAAAATTATGCCGAGTAAGAAGTAAGGGTTGTTCATGCACTGCCTACACACTTTAATATGTTAGTGGTAATCGTTATTATTTCAATTATTATTGTTGGATATTTACGCACGCCTTTTAAAATTGTTGGAAGTACGTTGCGTATCAATCTTTTGGAGCAATTGACCACAACCGTACGACCAAAACAATTTCCACATATAATTGAGCTATTCATTATGTACACTGCCGTTCAGAGAAGTTCGGTCGGTTGGTAAAAAAACAGGAAAAGGTTACAGAAACAAACGAAACTAAAAACAAAATGCAATTTTATTGTATGTACAGGTAAAAAAGACAAAAATAAATAAATAAAAAGTTATTCTGGACTAATATAACATACTAAACATTTTTTTTTTTTTTCATCGAAAAAACCTCCTTTTTCTGGAGTATTGCAAAATAATTTTCCTTCCTCATTACACCCTGCACTCTGCATAAATCTCCCGTCCCAGCAAAGGAGAAACATCCCCACACTAACACAGAACTACGCCCTTGCTCCACTGTAGGCACAATGCAGTTCGGGATCACTTTTCGGTTTTAGATCTTCGGACATAAACTCGTCGATTTTGCCCAAAAACCTCAAACTTTGACTAGTCACTCCAAAGCACGTGTTTCCAATCATCTAACGACCAATCTAGATGAGAACGGGTCCACTGTAGCCGTTTTGCTTTGTTGCCCCGACATAATAAGGGTTTTCCAATGGCAATGCGTCCATGAAGGTCCGCTTGTTGAAGTCGACGTTTAACCGTACTCGCCGAAACTTGTTCTTCACGGTCGCGATTGTATTCGGCCGCTATTTGTGGCGCTGTTAATTTTCTATTGCGTTTGCTTAATAATACAATTCTCAAATCTTCAGCTTTTGTTGTTTTTCTAGATGCTCCAGGACGAACACGATTTTCTGTAGTTCCAGTTGTCTGATATCGCTTTATGATGTCATTTACTGTTGAATTTCTCATATTTATTTTTTCAGCAATTTGTCGCCCCGAATATCCTTCTTCAAACAGCGTAATAATGCGTGAACTTTTTTCTACACTGGTAGGCTTGCCACGTGCCATTTTGAAGTAAATTTTCTTAAAACTTTCGCGCAAAAACGACAGATGCGCACCAACATACGTTTAACAGTAAAATGAAGCAAATTTATATCTTTACGCCTGTGATAAATAAACAAGAGTGATGCTGCGGTATATTTCCTAAATGTATTGTTCGTTAATAATCCCCAAACGACCCGTTTCAAAAGATCGGTACTTCCGAGAAATTCTTGGAATGATAATAAAAGGGACTTTATTGTGGTTGTCGCAATATTTCTCTACTTTACATAATAATTTATGGCTTTAATCCCTTAGAAAAGAATGTATGCTTAATATTTTTCTAATTTTTTGTATTAATAATTGTATACAGTGTGATATAATAGATTTTTATTGTGTGACCGAACTTCACTGAACGGCAGTGTACGTGAGCTGGATGATGTAACTTATTTTGCAGGTTCCTTACACTTGTTAAGATTCAGAAATAAGCGGGTTCTTGTGCACCCATCAGTAGCTTTTGTTATGTCCTAGACATTAATTTCTGGATATTATAGGACAATATATCCGCATAAATCAAATCTGCACTGCTAATTACGTGGATAGTCGAAGAAAAATTTCAAGCCTCAACATGAAGATGACATTACTGATGAAAATTATTCTGCTATGAATGATGAAAGATACTGTTTTGAGAATTTCAAACATGTTGAACGCTCAGTTATTGTTTAACAGTCATTTGTGTCAGTCAGATGTTAGAATTTCTACAAAAACTGCAACTACTACCCGATATCACCGGATAAGTTCACCAAATGGTGCTAGACGACCATCGAAATAACGTTAGAAGGATAGCAAGGGCTGTAGGCATCTCGAAAAAACGTCCTTGTTATGCATTGATTGGAGATTTGGACATGAAAAAAACCTAACTCCACGTTGGGTGTCGCTTTTGCTCACTCAGGACCAAAAATGCATTCGAATGAACATTTCCAAAACTCTCTTAAAGCAGTTTAAGCGAAATAAATTTTAACGTCGATTAATTAGATGGGGTTTTTATTATACATCGTTTTAGTCAATATTCTCTGTAATAATCATAATACTGTTCTACATGTTTTAATTTTTGTGAGCGCTGTTGAAATTTAGTGTGTTAAACTTGGTGTTTTCTTTCGGAAGATACTAAAAAGGGGCTCCCGCGAAGCTTTGATCTCGCCTTTTCAAGTTCGTTTTTGACGGAGGGTTTTGCGGTTCTGGCATTCTGACGACTGACGCGCGCTTATACATTGATATACACATACATTCCCTTTTATTGTCTAAACCTTCCGACAGAAAGGGAACAATGAGAACAGTGCTGTATCATGTGTGTCGGGCTACCGCGTGTGTGTGGCAGAACATGCCGTGATCCCAGGACGTGTCTTTATCTTTACGCTCTGCGGGTTATTTAGTCCTATTTAAATTACTTTCGATGAGTGTTTGCATAGGATGGAAGGTTATCTCGTGCATGTGTGCGCTAATTTTGGTCATATTGTGCTCGGCAATCGGATAAGAGACGAGATAATTAGAGGATTCTCTTTTAATAATATTGTTACCGTACAAAGTCGGTATTTAGAATAGATTATTTTTAAAAATTAAGTCACAATTTTTAACCTGTTAATAAGAAATCTTAACACTTCTAATGACTTTTTTTCAGAGTTCCCAGCCAGAACAGAGTCAATTATTTACTCAAAAATGGCTTTAGAAAAGATATTTCTTATGGAAAAAAACAAGAAGGAAAATTATTTTTGTATTTGAGCGTTTAAGAACATCTTACCTAATGTAACCATACTTTTAAGGTAAATGGACTGTTGCACATTGTAGGTCCATTACGGAACGATGTAGAATGTGATGTATGGTCGATTGTCGAAGTGTCAGCTGCAGGATCTAGATGGTACGGTCGGTCTAAGCATACACATATGTTATCCACGTTTATCGGACATGTTAGCCATTATGATGATGTACGTATGGATGATTTAACATCTCTTCGCGAATGACAATGACATTACGAACAATTGACGAGCTTTGAAATGTCTTTGAATCGTTGTAGTTCATTTTGAATGGGTTAGTGGCGATACGCATAGATGGTAGAATATTCTATCTCCTTCAATGTGGACCTGGTATTATATATTTGCCTATGTAAATAAAGTTGCATATGAGGAATGTTAAAACACTTTTTATTCTTCGTTATAGCCAAATAGAACAGAAATTAACCCAAAATTTGAGGTATATGACCGTATTAGTAGGTAACTAAGGCTTAATCTAAGCAAACAAGAACATTGCAGAATTGTGACATCGTTTTTGAAAACATGAAGTTGATAATTGCAAAGCCATCTATATGCTTAAAGTATTTAAAATAATGAAGAGCCTAGAACTTGCTTCTCTCATGGCATAACAGAAAAGGGGGAGATCAAGATTTATTCACAATTTTAAAAGTGTCAAATATATATTTCTACCATTATTGAGAAGAATAATGCACACGAGGAGAAGTATATTGCAGAATTAAATATAATTATGTTGCAGCCTAACATACCTGTTTTTCATTAAAATAAAGGGCTAATTATTAATATAAAATATTGTGGAAGGAACATTCTTTTTAATTAAAACTAATAATACACATTTGACCACCCAACGAGGTGTTTCATAACCTTCCAAGCTTTTATGTGTAAATTGTATGTGTAAGATGTATGCAAAAATTATATAATTTTCATTTATTTCACCAAGAATGTCATATATTTGTAATTAAAACAATGTTTTCTGATATTAAATAAAGATGGATTTAATATTAATAAAAAAAAATTATACAAACTCATTTGTAAAATTTAAAATATTTCTACGCCTATGAAGTGCAATTGACCAATACACCCTATAGCTTGGTCACAAGACACTGGCGTTTTCAGCTTCCTTGACTCTCATCAGATGCCAATAGTGATTGGTTAATCAAAATATTCTTGAAAAACTTACATAAAATATAAATATAAAACTTACAAAAAATAAGTTTTTCAATAATATTTTAATTAACCAAGCACTATTTTTTTTTGTAGTACCCCGAAGAAGCCAAAAATAAATTAGCGACATTTTAATAATATACAACTTGAGTACAAAAGAATTTTGGCATTGAATTAAACCTGTTTAAATAAATTCCCGTAACACAGGATTATTTAGCAAAAAAATTATATTTAAGGTAAAATCATTTTCTTATCAAGGAAATATTGTATATGTGTGCTTGTTTTTTCCGTGAGCACATACTTGGTTTCTCCTTGTCCGATATCTAGAGGCCCATATTTTGGGTGACCTTGTATCAAGCAGCAATGGGTATGCCATATCAGTGCAGTCACCACTACAAATGTATTATGTGTACGCGTTCTAAAATGATTTTATTTATTGTAATAAAATAAAATTGAGAATCTGTGTGAGATAATGGTTAGGTTGGGAAAGTTGAAGAAAGTTTCAACATTTCTCAAAAATTCTTTTTTTTCTAAGAATTTATGAGAAATTTTGTACCGTTTCTTCAACTTCCCCAACTTATTAATTTTGCTTTAGTTGTATTTAAAATAACTGTAGGTGTTATCTTTTATTCTTTCATATGTCATAGAAGCTTATTCTAATATCGTTTATTCAATTCATTGCAATTGCAAGCGACAACTTCTCGACAGAATAAAATAAGAAACTGGATTCAGAACTATGCAGACTTGTTTTCACGTTTAGAAAATAATATCGTGGACTGCATGTAACACAGCAGATTCAAACACAGAAACGCCAATCTAAACTAAATCCAAAAGGTTCTTATAATTTCAATCCTTTATTAAAGATAGAAAAGAAGTCTTTTATACTGGTTTTTCTTTGTTTTTAAGTTATTAAAAACGTACGCTAGTCATTCTATTCTAAGCGAAACAACGCTACGCAGACAAGTTACGAAATCCCACGATAAAGGAATAGTTTTTATAAAAAAAATGTTTACAATTAACATATTTGGGTGAACATTGACGAAGCAGATAATGTAACGGGGAAAGGTATTGTCTTGGGAACGATGTAGAGAAGCTGTACGTTACTTATTACGTAGTATATAACTCCTAAAATTAACAAACTATAAATGCAGAAGCTCAGGTTACGCTTTATTGAGACCCGCACTTGAAAAAACGATAAATTGAAAATTGTTCTTGCAGATTGTGAATAGGGAAGAGCATTTATACACAATGTAATTTTTTTTAAATGTCTAATAAACTGTTTTTAAGAAAAAAAGGTGTCAGTTTAATTGGACGTCGGTCTCTATCTGTTAAATATATATGTACTTTTATAATTATCATAGAACCAAGTATATTGGCCTGTAATACAAAGCTTTTACACTTTTCACACTTTTCTTGTTCTAATTTTAGAAGTGGAAAATGTTACCCCTTCATCATGCTGCCATTAATGTTTTTTGGAATAGTTTGGGGTTGAGCAGGAAGTTAATAGAGGCGAACGAAAAAATCCTCTTGGATTTTTTCTTGCATGAACTGCTCGAGGTGTGCCAATTTCATTATGAGCAATTCAGCGATTTTGAGCATGAGATTGAAAAGTTGCATGACGTTCCCAAATTTTCGACGATCAATTAGATATAATATCCCAAAAATTACCTATCGTCAAAACAAAAAAAAAATGAAGAATCGTTTTTACGGAACATTTGTTGGTCCTTGCACTTACCATAAGACATCAACTGAGATAAGGAGGGTGTTGCAGTAGATTCCATTGAGATGGACATTTGGACATGTTTATGACAAAATTTTCACCAACGGAATTACCATCGATTATAAATCAGGTATCCACTAAAATGCAGCTTCCCTTGTCGCATACATGCATTATTACTGAAGGAAACACGGCTACAACCTGCTTTATTTCATGCAAAATGTGTGGAGCAGGTTAAAGCTATTGATTATATTAAATTGATATTTTTTCCTTAAACAATGATACAAAAAACATTATTCAGGGAACGGCATACAAGCGCCCAGCTGAGGAATCACAGTTTTAAGCGGTACAGACGAAGCTTGCTCGATATACATATGTACCTACAAACTCTTGTCACTAAATATAAATGAATCTTGTGTATATCTGCTTGCATTCAACTACACATATTTCGAGTTATATTCTCGTGGAATAAACGATACCAGTCACCTAAAATGTGGCCCTTTAACGCATCTTGAATAAAATAATAATATATTCGAAGAACAACTTTCTTATTATCTATTCATGAGCCTTGATTGAGAATTGCAAAGAATATTTTTGCCCTCTTTCGATGCTTTTTAGCTTTAAGAACTTTCATATAAAACATCTTCTATCCAATTGCATTAATTCAACACATTTAATAATAAATTATACCTACACCATCCCTACATACTTTTTTATAGTTTTATCACAGACAATACATCAATGTGGGACGAATTAACCAAACCATAAGGCACGTTATAGACCTCCAACATGCCACCGAAACTACCATAACGTAATAATTTATTCGGAAATGCACCCCTTTTTCTATAGCCTCCGCTTAATTACTTTTAATGCAGAATAGGACGGAATTACCTACGCGACCGATATCTAAATTGACATTGCTGCACGCGGTGAGGTTAATCTGCATTGCAAAGGAGCAGTCCACAATTATGAGGGCATCAGCGTTTACCTAGCAATTGTTTTGTGCATCATTTTCGCCGCTTATCTCCGAACGGATCTAAACTAGTTACGTTTTAGATTGACAAGGCGATAAACGCATGACGAGCTAGGTTTTTTTTTTTATATAACGAATACAGTCATAGATAGCAAATTATGAAATGTATAATTAAAATTATTGCCGTGTCTGTTGTAAGCAATTGTCTGTGCTGATCTTGGAAGTTATGAATCTATTTATTTACAAAGAAGGGAAGGTAGTCTAGGTCTCAATAGATGAAGCTGCTTTGCAACTGTAAATGAAAATGTTAAACTAATTGAGTTATAGTTAATGGGCGTATGGTGTCTAAACTCAACACGAATAATCTTTGGCGGCAATGTTGACACTCATCACAGATAATATTTCTCGTTCAGGAAATGTAATAACTCGCCGCGGGTCCCACAAACGCGCCCATTGTTGCTAACAGTGCAACAGTTGACGAATAATTGTAAATATGAACCAGCAACATTTAATTTATGAAGTCTTACATAGTGAAGCAAAGTGGTATATCGGATGAAATTGATTGTTTATTAAATTGTTTGTATAAATTTTACATTTATTGATCTTTTAAAATCGCGCAATAAATTCAAATATATTAAGAATTACGTCCTTTGTTTAGATACACCATGAAACAATCCCAGATTCTATTTTCACGACATCATATTAAAGATGAGAAATTAATTCATCCTTAACAAACAACATTCTGTATACGTACATATTCTAATTATTTATCATCAAAAAGGAATGATTGCAAAAGATAAATTTTCCCAGTAGGTATATCAGTTCAGTACATTCAACGTCCAGCACATGTCTGCTGTCAATTGATTGCCACCGTGAAAGATGGATCGTATTTAGATGAACGCAAATAACCAAACAATAATGTTTGCGGCTGGTCCCCGTTTCAAACCAGATCGTTATAGTCATACTCACGTATCTATAGGACATCATGAATAGTAAAAATCTTTCAGAGGCACAATAAATAAAGGCTAAAGCTTCACCGTAACAATACGTGCTTAACAAGAACCGAATGGCCATCAATAGGCGATGGTAAGTATGGAATAATAAATTGTTGTTGGTTTGCCGTGAATATCTGTACGCTTTAGAGACACGTTCGTGTATGTTTTCGAGTGATTAGGAAGTGGATTCAGTGAAAAGGTGAATCGGGAGCTTATTTTATAGTTGTTTCGTTGCTTTTAATTGAAGGAAATTGGAGAAAGTATTTTGCGAATTGTATTCATCACGATCATTATTGTCATGTTTCAGTTTGTATTGAATGAATAAGTTATACTTCGTAATATTAAACGAACGCTGTTAAGCGCCGTTATGAAATTAGAAACCTAAACTAGTAACTGAAATAAAAATGGTCGAGCCCTCCCAGTCAGAACATTGGCCTCCTAAAATCTTCAATTTCGTAGGTTCACTTGGCAGTAGAGTTTATTGTCGATGCTATACAGGAAGATGCCCTAAGCCAGCAGCCTTTGGACAGCTACTGAAAATCTTTATAGCAGCAGGTAATGTGTGCTACCAGAAACGGTTGGTTCTTACGGCGATAACTGGCACACACGAATTTAGTCGTAATTAAACATTAGCCAAACTACCCTAAAAAGTAGTCAATTTCAACCGTATCTAGTTCAAATTATTGTATAAAAAAGAGATATAGACTCAATCATAAGTTTCTGATAAAAATGGTGGGGATACCAAATAATGGAGACATATTCAAGCTTAGATGAACATAAGCAAAATATAAACGCTTCGTTATATTTAAATCTGATGACATTCATGAGATATATTCAATAAATAGCAGTCTGCATCATTAATCTGTTAGTTTATTGCTTAATAATGTGAGTGTTATTATGGGAAACCAGGGTACAGTTATTTTATATATTATACAGAAGAGAGAGATAATATTGTCTTTACTGCAACCATTAATTAGTAATAATGTTCTTATAACTGTACGATCGTGAAAGCTATTAAATATTTTTATTATATACATATATATATATATATATATATATATATATAGCTTCGAGATTTGAACCCTGAGGGGTAGTACTAACCACTGATAAGAGACCTATATTCATCAAGTTTATCATTTTTTCGTAGTAGCATGGTATGATTAATGGAATTAAATGCTTTAGAAAAATTCACATGGATAACATCCACCTGCTTTCGGTTATTAAGTGAGGTATATGTTACTTGCCTATAATAAATATTATATGCAGTACACTTGATTTTCTAAGCAACATAATAATAATAATAATAGCCTTTATTGCCAACAGTTACAAAAAAAAAAAACAAATAACAGGCAAACAACTAATACAGTTTATAGAACACTGACAAAAAGCAGACGGATACAAATACATATCGATCTAGTCATATATTACACTGAAAAAGATATTCTGCCTAATGAAGAATGCGAATGAAGTAGTTGCGCAAGGGAACAATTAAAAATATCGCATTTACAGCAAATGTTATTGTATGTGGAGCACATAAAATAAATAGGCGAGCGTAACAGTAGATTTGACTTGGCTGAATCCAAATAAAATGTAGTAAATGAGCGAGAAGATTGACGCGGCACATGAAAACTCAGTTTGCCAAGCAGTTCACTGGCGTTTGTTTGATTATTTAATAATTTAAAAAGAAACGTTAAGCCAATTTTTTCCCGTCGTACTTCGAGTGGTGCCACAGAATTATTAGTTTGAAACGATCCGATATTCGTTTGTCTCCATTAAATGAGGCAATGGCAATCCTATATTACAAAAAAATCCAAGATGATACTAGCTTTGTCAAAGACAAATGTAGTAGTAATAATTATTTAGAATTACACATTTTGATTTTTACAACAGCTAAATGAAATGCGTAATAAAGCTGAAGAATTCAATGTGTCTCAATAAGTAGTGGTATGCAGTACTTGTGCTATCAACGGCATAAAGGATTAGCACCTAGTTCGTAGGGTTCTTACCCGCAGCAATTTTAACCCTTTCATTCATTGCATTGAATGGTAAGAGGATTACTATTAGGTACTACATTGACGACTTAATTAAAAGGACCTCTTTTATATGCAGGAAATTGTTAACACATTCACTTTTATACACAGTAGAAATTGTAAAATTAAAATAATATTTGGGATAAATTTACTACAACAAGAGAAAAATTAAGCTGTTCTTTAATACTAAACGGTAAAGAAGTTATCAATTTGCTTGGCTATTTGCTAAAAAACATGAAAAATGTAATAAACAAAAATGTTTTGTTATTTATTTTTTGTTTTTCAGGAACTATTTGGTTGTTATGACTATTTTTTTCTTTATATTTTGAAAAGTGGTTTATTCTTTCTGGAATTATGTAACTTTCCATCGCTTGTCCAGAAAATCATTCAAGTCGACTGTCACCCCGGAGTTCTCGCTTATTATTAGAAGTAAGCGATAGGCTTAAGCTTGGCAAAACTTGGAAAACTAAAAGCACATTCTCAAAATCACTTTCGCTCTTCTATCTAATGCTGTCGCGGAATTTTTATGGTGTTTGGATTCTTTGTGACCATCATGAACTTTCTTATTGCGTTTTTTGCTATAGTATTAATATGCGGTTGGAAAAATTGAATGTTCCCTAAAATATTTCATAGGAAATTTTACAATCGAAATTTAGCACCTGAGGAAGATGATAAATAGCGTAACAGCAAATTACAAAAAAGATTTTTACTATAAAAACATTGTGGAATATTGTTGACGAAGCTGCCTTATTGGAAGTTTATTATATTTTAATTTATTCTACGATTTCCCTTAGTATAACTGTTTGGCCAAAGCCAGAGAATTTTACATTTGTTCAACCTTTAAACGTGGTTCATGGTTATCATCACTTGCGCTTCTTTCTGTCTGTAACCTTTAAATTCTTCACTACTACAATATCTCCTTCTTTGTATATCTTCCAACTCTGTTGTTTTTCGAGCTTCTTTCGTTGTCTTCTTGCGTGACTATGGTTTCATCTGTTTTCCAATGGCGTTTTTCCTGTAATTATGACATAAGGTATGCTTTGTAGTTCTGTGTTCGGAGTGTGTCTTCAATTTGTGGTAATTTTTATCCCACTTGTGATGATCCCCTATTTTTGATCATCTTTTCGCACGGATTGGCTCTTCGGATTTCTTGTGTAGTAGGTCATTTTTTTGACTTGCCCAATTTATTCTTTTGTAATAGACTAAAGGATCAACAAGTTATTATTATTATTACCACATAGTAAATACTGCCACAATAGAGAAAATTATTGCTAAATTTTATCTACAAAAAAAATAAGGTGTTATCTTGCACTTTTAATTGCTGGAATGTGTATAATTAGCGATGGTAGATGTCGCTTACTCATATTTCATATAATAATACAAAAAAACAGCAGCAGATATATGAAAACTAATACTTACAAGGAGAATACGTCTGGATAAGGTGTGTATATGATGCCTGTGTTGTAGCTTACCAGTTATTCCATCGCAGAAATTAATCCAAACCAGTAAAAGCTAAAAACAACAACATCTACGCAAAGACGCGTTGATTACCGGCAAAAACTTCTGAACTAAAGTCCTTATACGGCGCTACAACTTCTAATTCTTAATTTATCTTACGCACAAGAACGCACACTGCGGCTAGCAAACGTTAACGGAATAAAAATCAACCGAGATTTGTAAGAAAATAGTTAGTGGCAATTAGCGACATTTACACGCGAATACGCGCGTTCTTAATTACGTTCTTACGCACACAAGTTTCGATCCAATTTGTAACTATCACCGAAGGAATAATTTTACAAGAAATTTCGCACGAGCTGGGTTTAATGTTCAAATAAATCTTTGGGTGATATTTTTTTATATGCATACAATCTACGGCATATCATTCGTGTAGGTGCTCACCAGGTTTTTTTTAACATCTGGGTTCCGTCTCCGGATGTTTCACATTTTTCATCTTATAAATTATTTGTATAATTCATTGTCAAGCTTTAAGCTCTATGGCGTTGAAACGATTAAAGGTAGTGGATCGCGGTTTCCGACATTGGAATGCACCAATCGATACCTTTATGAATGTCCCGATTCAACGGCAAATAGTCGCCAAAAAAGCGTTGGAAACAGAGAGAAACAAGAAGTATCGAAAATTACGGATTTTCCTATATATTTTGACCCGCTAAACATGCTCACCTTTAAATTATTTTCGATATCTTTCAGAGTTAAAAGAGTTTGAAATAAATAAAATTGTGACCCAGTTGTTTAATGTTCTAATGTTTATGTTGAATGGAAAAGATGCGGTATTTCGGAATCATTTCATGTACTGAGATGCTTCAATTGTTGACGGTGCGGCCACCTCGCGAAGGAATGCAGTGCGGAATATGAATTAAAGGAGTACAAACCCCAAGATAACAAGTGCATACACTGTATTCAACATAAAAACAGATACAAATCTGATAAAAATGTAAGTCATACTATATTCAGTAAGGATTATGAATGTTATGAAAGGATTAGGCATATCAATCACACTATACTGTGTGAACAGTATCATTCCATGACAAATTACAAAATCTTTCCTCAAAAGTAAAATGCTACATAAATAACAAAAAAAAAATAGATAAAACTAGACACAATTACACTCTAGCTCCATATAATAGTCGTAAGAATTAGGGGTTGGTGACTTTAATGCCTTCTAGCGTCAACAAAGGAAACGATATCTCTCCGGAATTAAAAGAAATACTACCACTTTTAAATTATGAAAGGAATATCAAAGACCTGCCTTTCTTCTCATCTTGTAGAAATCCTACGTATCTATACAATATGGGCACGTATGGGTACAATACATCTACCAAAATCCTTCTCGTAGTTAGCAAACATGAATTTCCCTGTATCTTCCACCCTATTCTCTACATCTTCTTCCGTTGCTCTTTAATTAACTCAAAATATTTGCTAAGAGGCGGAGATACTACTCTACTACTACGACTAATGTTGCCGCTTAGGTTGAATCGCTTCGTATCTCGATTATTGCGCGGTGGTTCTCAAACGGTTAAAATATTTGTAGTATATCGCGTGTAATCAAGTCTATTTAATTATTTTTTTTAAGCAACAGAATAATTTATTTCGTATGTTGGTAGAAGAATAGGATTCTTATGCCCGAAAGAACCGAAAGGTTGTACTGCAATTCCAAAATTGGAGTTCAGGAGATTCTCTGTGTTAAGATTATTCCATTTTGTAGGCTTTAAGCTTTTAAAATAAGAAAGATGCATAATTTTCTATACAGATACTAATTTAGCCAATTCCAAGAAATGTTGCCAAATCCAAAGAAAAATAATTTGATTCCTTTCACTATTTAGCATTGTTACTTACCATACAGACGACATGTTATTTTGTAATCATTCCTTATTACCAAGCACACCTGGATCAAGTTTCCAAACCTAACTCAAAACCCTACCGTATTCCAAGCAGAAATAGCAGTGCTGGCTTGCATTGAAAAATTATTTAGACAATGAAGGAGTGCCGATAGCGCCGGACTCCATACAAGCAAAGTTAAAGCTGTGGTAGCAGTGCATGGATGCGCTATATGAACTAAGATAAAAGGGTTAAGGTGAACCTAGTTTGACTACCAAGATGTAAAGGCGATTGAGAAAATGTCAAAATAAAAGAACTAGCTCGAGTAGGCTCATCAACTGCTGGCAAAACCCCAAAGCCTTCTGTAGGCATGGCGTACATGATAGTCAAAGCGATTAGTGAACAATTTAAAAAAAAGAGATCCCATGACTGGTGGAGGAAAAATTCAAGGCAAAGAGAATCCACACAGTTTCTGGTTGGATCTAGGTCTAAATCTACAACGGACACTATTAGCAAGCCTCTTAAAACAATATTAAGCTTGCTAACAGGACATTGTACACAAAAAAAAGCATGCAAGCAACCTAGGCTTGACAGAAGGAATACCATGCAGGTTCTGCGAAGCGGAAAAGGAGACTGTCGTCCACGGTCCCTGTGATTGCACAAGTCCAGTAAGAATACGCCTCTCAGAAATAGGCTTGAAGTATGCAAAAGTCGAAAGCTACGAAGAAGGATCGCTTGTAATGTAATTAGGTCTGGTGAGAAGGGTGAATAATCTAGCAACTGAGGAACCACAATAGATCTGAAAAGATCGCAGTGGACCAGTGACCAAGGACCACCTTTCAAATAATCCAATTTCTTTACATTGATAGATGATGGTACATGGTAATAATAAGATAACAGAATAAACAATCTTGATTATAAACTTTAAACACTTTTAGAACCGCTGATATTTAGCACGTTATACATATACAAATAAAGGAATCCAAAAGGAACCAAAGACCGTCGCCGTTGACGACGATCCTTCGTTCGCTTCGTTTGCGTCCTGTCAGATGGTGCTCTTCCCACGCTAAAATTCCGCTCCGAGAAAAGCTTACGAGCTTTCCAAGGAAGAAAAATCACGCCATCGCATCGCTGAGGAAACAGAAAAAGAGAGCAAGAGTGATAGACAAAAACGAACGAACTAAAAAAAAGAAAGGGAAAGCCAACAACCGCCCTCCAAATTAACGTCACATTAATCAATCTTTTCTTTTTTGTTATAGGCGTCGATGGTCTCGACTAGCCGTAAAAAAGGCCCTTCCTCCTCTATTGCTTTAAATGCTTGCATTTGTTCGATTGTCCGATTAGAAAATGTGGCGGACCGGACCGATCACCAGCTATTGAGCAATGTTTAACTGATTAACCCTCATTAGCTTTTTTCTGCTACTATACGATGTCGCACATGGTGGAGATTGAACAATCGAACGTCGACACGTTCGGAGCGTGTGAAACTGCGCGATTTATCAAGTGGGCTGCTGCGATATCATCTATTTATAACGGGTGACAATTAAAATATGTCCGGATCCTGTTGTTATTTAAATTTTAACGATTTAAATTGATGGCGATATTTTTGTTAATGTTAATGGTATCCACCGTGTTATTAAACGCTTTTTGCATGGGTACACTACATAAAATAGAAGAGATTAAAAAAGCAGATGTAATGGCTGAGTAGTAATGAATGATAGTATGAGGGTGCTTTGAAAAGTTCTTGTAAAAGTGAAAAGTATTTAATTTTCAAGAGTAGACCATTTTTATTTTTCAACGTAGTCTCCTCTTAGGCTTATACACTTTATCCTGCTTCCTTCCAGTTTTCGGTACCTTCTGAATAATGGAATTGGTACATCTTCATATGAATAGAATCTCTTTTCCGTCATTAATTTTTTCATATTGGGGAACGAAATCTACAGAGCTGGAACTCTAACTCTATCAATTTCGCGACCTTTACCCCCAGAGAAACGAGCTGGTTCGTTGTCCTGATGGAAAATAGCTTTTTGCGGACTAATCGTAGACGTTTTGCTTGCAACTCAATTTGTAAACTATCCAATAAGAATACACCTGCCCTTTTCCAAATAGTCGATAAAGATTATTCCATAACAATCGTTAAGGAATAATCTTCATTGGGAAGAGCAGTCACCATAACCTTCCCGTCTGAAGGATCTGCCTTCGCCTTTCTTGCTGCGAACTCTTTACTCAATCCATTGCATGAACTTTGTTCTTTGGTCTCATATAGTGGTGTATTCATGTTTCGTCCACAGTAACGAAAAGTCGCCTAAAGTCTTGTGGATTACACTGAAACAGCTGCAAACCGTCTTTTGAATACGTCACATCTTGCGAACAGCTTTTTTATGTTCAAATGTTCGAGCAAAACATTGTGTGCCCGAAAATATGAGAGAAATTAGTACAAATTGCGTAATTAACGCCAGATTCGTTGCTATTGATCTTTCTGGTATAAATCTACTGTTTGACAATGACCTCGATACGTATTAGTGGTTTAATATCTCTGATATTCCGCAGACTTTTCGACCCACCATTGTACATATTAAACTGCAGTAACTAATGAAAAGAATGAGTCTCTATTGGAATTTTTCTACTTATTAAGAAATCCCTCCTCTTGTGTAATAAACATGAAATTAGAGAATCTATACCTCGATAATTTTCTAAACCAGGAATTAATTTCCTTAATTAAATTAATGGTGACAATTTATAAATTTGTACATAAAATCACTCATTAAAAGGGAGTTGCGTCATAATTATTAACCCCGTATCAAAGAAACAATTATTGTTTCTAAATTTCAATGATTTGGATGTGGTTGTCATATTTTGACTTGAGGACTTTGCAATAGCACTTTGTACTTGATTTTTGACATCCTGTATATCCAAGAGTTATTTAATACAGACCAGTTTTTGAACTACGTTATGACTGATTTTTTAAAACAAATATTCAAAAGTGCCATTTTCTTACTTTGTTTTAAAAAACATTTTAATTGAAAATGCTTGTTAAATTATTAACAATTATTAGTTTTATCGTTACATTTTTGAAAACTTTATTAGATTCTTGTCGCTTCTGTTATTTCCCTCCTAACATCACCCTATTTCATTTCCGATTTAGGAAAAGAACCAAAATTGTTACATAAATAGAAAATCCATACTGCAAACCTATGCGATATATACACACCATATAAGTCTGTGTTGTATGGATGGATAGGGAAACCCTAAATAATCCAATCAGTCTATTATTTGCTCGTTTGTGAAATCCGTTATCCGTACTTTGACCGCAACTTATAGGGGTGAATATTATTTTTGTGGACATAAAGCCTACATCGAGTACCAACATACGGTATTTGTATATTCAGTAGTATTTGAATGTGTTTTGTTAGACAAACAGGGGAAGATTTTAAGGTATTTCTGGAATTATTTGGAACATTGGTTGTACGGTTATAAATAAAAAAGTAAAAATAAAAAAGTATAAAATAAAATAAAATCTTACATATGGGTAGGAATAATAATTTTTATTTGCCAATTGATCCAAAAGGATCATAAAATATACAAGTATAATAAAATAATAGCAATTATCCACGAGATGTTTCTTAATAGGTTATTAAAGGCTTTGATATATTGAGGTAAGTTACATTAGTTAACATTTATGCATACGTACGTTGGGATTTTTCCGCACATTGTTGTTCTATAATTCGGAATTGCCAATTAATTTGGAACACGCAAAAATCCGGTTTTTTATTTGGTTTCAATTATAGCATTATTATAAATAAACAAAATTTTAAACATAAAAGATTTTGTAATCTGGGCGTTCTTTTAACATATGTTCAAAAATACCGCCATTGACCTGTATTGTGCCCCTGTTGAATAAGTGTGTCGCATTTTATAACAAAATAATGCACAAACTCGAAAATAAACGTTAAATCACTATCAAAATACGCTGAAACTGAGACATAGAACAACAAAATAATTGAAATAATTTTGAGCTTCGAAAGGATTAATTCAGATAGCGGATACCTCGCATGTGATAAGAAGCGTGAACAGCGTTCTTGATTTTTGATTTTATATGGGTACTGTAAGACCATTTTTATTTTCTTGCTATCCAAGACGTATTAATTCCAAAACAAGCGAAAATGTGTACCTCTTACAAGCACGCCGGTTAAAATTATTTTCATGTGTACAATATACTCCTGGCGTTTAGCCCGTTCCTTCCGACTCGTCCTGTATATATTGTATTCCCTAATCACTATTTTGGAAACTGTATCTGACTAATATTGTTATATGCATGTGCATGAAGACAACACCCAATTTTTAGTAAGTTAAGAAAATGATTTATACAAACATGTAGATATAGTTTATTAGAATGCAATTACGCAGGTTTAGTGTTTCCTATTAACATACTGATTACCCATATCTTGTTCAGTACCTTCGGTAACATTTACTAAATTCTAGATAAGATAGTACTTCAGAATTAACGAACTTATCCTATAATTAAATCCTACACATTGCTCTCTCATCAAAAGTTTTAATTACGCACGTATGATCGGAAGCCAGATCTTCATTGCATTATCTACGTATTCAAGATCCTACTTTATCGCTGAAAAAAGGCAAAAACATTGAATTCCGTCTACTTGAACTCATAATCCAACGTTATAAATTGTGACATCTTTGCAATTAACGAGAGGTTAGTTAATTCGCTACTTCAATCGAACAGGTTCGCAATTAGTCCTTTCCTTTTGTCAAGCGACCGCTTCTTCTTCAAATGGCGTCTAATAACGATAAAAATGCTTATTTTTTTATACGCGAAATTAAATAACTAAATTAAACTCGATGACGTTACACTTTAAAAAATCTTTTCGATTTTCGGTACTAATATTCTTATTTTTCATATATATTTTGTACTCATCTCAATTCGGTGACCTACGACCTCTCAAAATTTCATTTTTGCATGTCAGTATAATGCCTAGATTCTTAAAATTCTCCAACTTCTTACATTTACAATTCCTAATGTCCTATTCAGTTTTCTCCCCGCGCATTTTTGTTGCGCTTTAATTTATTTCAAGAGCTTGCTTCTAATTCTACCTCCAATGGTGCTCCCTTCTGCACTATTACGAACTTTTATTACCGATGCGGTATGATTTTTTAAAATTATTCTTATGCTTTCCCTTATGACTAAAGTTCGCCACTTTCCGTGCTTTTCACGAAATTAACAGAGACTAGAGAGACTCGTGTTTTGTCGACTCTCGGGGCAACCAATAGGCAACACGAACACTTTCTTATGAGACGAATAGACACGAGTCTGTCTAGTCTCTGTTAATTTCGTGAAGCGCACGGAATGTGGTGAGCTTTACTTACGACTCCTTCAAGTGTTATATTGAACAATGCAACAGATAATCTATTGTACAGCTTTACCCTTTTATTGTGTTTGTGAAACTCTTACGTTTTAGTAATTTCACCAAAATACACAATGTGAATTTACCTAAAATAGTGTCTTATACACAAAATAATAGATAATGCTAGATATGAATAGTATAATATAATTTATTGTAATTTTCTAAGGCAACTAGACTTTGTAATAAGAGGTATAACAATATTTCTTATATGCATCCCCATAGCCAAAAATCTAGTGGAGTTAAGTCGGGAAATCGGGATGGTCACGCAATTGGCCATCCCGATCAATCCATTTATTAGGAAAACGGCGATCCAATGTAGCATCTGTAGGCGCTCCATGACGTTGAAAAAACGTTGTTGGACGTTGTTACAAAGGAATATCCTCCAGCAGATCTCACAACATGTTCTCGCAAAAATTACTGTAATTTTCATCAGTCGGTATTCTTGGAGATAAATATGGACCGATGATTTTTTTCTCAAAATACCTTTCCAAACGTTCACAAACCAATATCTTTGCTGATTCCGCTGACGTAAAATATGAGGATTCTCATAGAACAAGGTCGACCGTTATGCAAAGAACTTTTTGAAGCTATACATCCTGTCACCACGGCACGGCTTCGCTTTCCGGATTATAGTATTCTAATTTTTATGTTATTTTTAATAGTTTAAAACACATATCCGAGGGCGGGGTGCTAATATTGATTCACTCTGTATATTAAAAATCACAATTTCTCTCCGTATAGAATTAAAGAGATAAATACATCTATTATCACGAACTGATTTAATTCAACCAGTTTTTTTAGAAAGCTTAACAACGGACAACTAAAAAAATTATTGATCGCGAACCCGTATCAAATGTAGCCTCATTTGCATATTAGAAATTATGCTCGCTGAACTCGATAAACAGCAACGAAGACCATGTCGATGGCGCGTGGCACTTTCAGGAAGTTGACCACTTCATATTCCCCCTCAGTAAATGCTTCAAGTTACCAGCTTTGTACATCCCATGCATAGACAATAATGCTTATTCCGAACCAGCCTTGTTGTTATTTCTTAATTAGTCAACACTGCGTAGATTATAGCCATCTAGAAAGCTATTGCGTTATGTTTCTACGTTAAAATATGCAGCAAAATGGAATGTTTTCTATACGGGTACACAGGGAAGAGAATAAATTGATTGCTGCGGATATCCTTATCCGTAGAACTGTTGTCTTGAAAACGAGTTGTTGTTGAAACAATTATTCAACTTTATTTATTACTTGAAATATCTGTAAGCATAACTTATTAGAGTTTTTTAAGAATACATCATTTTAATCTTTTTGTACTATTATAATATGAGGTAAGCAAAATAGCACGTGCATCCTTGCACTGGAAGTTACACGTGCAGAAAGAAAATTATCTTAAAATCATTTCAAGCGTAAATTTCTTATCTTTCCGTATATTGTTTAAGTTTCAATTACCTTTTTAACCGTTAGCGAATAATTTTATAACGGCTACTTGGCTCCCAAAATCTAGTATTGCAATTTTATTTAGCTAAAAAAATTGTAATGTTTGAATATAGCCAACAACAACAAATATTTTCTGTGAAAAAAGCGATGATCTGAAAATCGAGGTGTACTTAATACTGAAGCCACTGAGCTATTTGGATTAGTGGTATAACTGTATTTCCTTTAACTTATATTATGTGCAATGTGTTCATTGGGCATTTCGACATATGTACTATGCTTTTGTACTTTCAGGTAGACTACTGTTGTAACTAATACAGCCTATTGAATGCCTAAATTGGACGTTACACCGCTGATTTTTTGAAAAACGTTACAACATGTGAATTTTTGCAAAAGACACTAGTTGGCGCAAACATTTTTTTTTTAATTTTCTTTTATAGCTATTTATTTTGAATTCTAATATGACTTTTTTTTCTTCAACCAAAATCAATACTTTATTATTTACAAGATACAGAGTGTTTTTTACAAAAAAATAACATGAACAAACGACTCTCACTTTTAACAAAAGTCATTTTAAGATCTAAAATGAAAGTAAGAATATTAACATCAAAATGAGAAGGAAGAAGCTCCTTCTCATTTTCGCTGGAAGCAAACTCACTGAGGAACGTCGGCGTTGCCATTATTTGAAAAAGATGTGAGATCATAAAATCAAATCGTCACGTAAACACACCAAATACATATCTAGTAATCGAATTTTCTTTAAAGGAACGTGGTCCTAGAAGACAATTTGTTGAATTCAGCGAATTCCTTATAACGATTCATTTTTCTTGAAAAAAAATGGCATTACAATTCAAAAAAGAAAAACAAAAGAAAATTTTTGGCAGCTATTACATGCCCTACACCTGATGACCACCACAGGCTTTAATTTTTGATTTGGTTGAAGAGACTTTGTAAACACCTGCAAAACAGAAATTTTTTAAAGTATTACAAATATTGTAATAGAAATGATATAACACGGTCTTCTATTTAAAAAGTGTGAGATTTAGTTGTATATCAAATGCCTTCTTTCCAGTGCGCTAAAGGCTCTCAATAGGATAAATATGTGGTTATCGCAGAACAATCTGAAACAAAACATTGAGAAAATAAAAATATTGCTACTTACTACTTATTAAAAAAAACTCCATCAACTTACTTTGAAAAAACAAATACTTGCGTCATCTGACGAAACCTGCTTTCTAGGAATGTCGTTGGATAATCAATTGAATCAATAAAACTCTCATATCCAGCTTTTGGCGAAGAAACTCAACGGTTTTGGGTATGCACGTCCACCACAAGTTAAGGGACAACTATGTCGGACGGTTTTTGCGAGATTCTCTGTTTGACGCCACTTCAAAGAACTGTTTGAAAAGTACGAACTCACCCGCACGTGTAATACTATAGGTACTTGAAGTGCCTAAAACCATCCGAAATAAAACTTCTAAACTGCAAAATAGTGTAGAGTACCAAAAAATTGAAATCTACAACCATATTCCAAACAATATTAAACGGCTATCCTTAGCTTTAGATTCAAAATCAAGAACAAATTAACTTACTATTTCACTGCATACTACGTCTTTATATCAGCGATCGTTTTGTTAAAATTCCGTTCAGCTGTATAATTCTCTGTTTGGATGCCTTAAGTGCCTAAAGCTTGGGTAGTACATTTTCTTTCTCGGTGGGAGCGCAACGCGATATTTAACTACATTTTTCTTTTTTAGGTTAATTGCTGCGCGCACCTATTATTTGTTTATTGCAGAGAGTCCTAGTTGAGTATGAATAGCTTAAGTTAGACTTCGCTAAAGCTCACTGTATTCTTCTTTTTTAATAAAGGTCTTTAAATAAATAAGTTAAAAATTTATTATTCTTGTTCTAAAAGAAATGCATTTAGCCAATTTTCTACAAATAAGCAACTCATTCTACATTCTACGATACTCGTTTAGCCACGTTTCCAAAATGTTCTTTTGGAATTAAAATTGGGAAAAAGGGAAATAAATTGAAAATATGTTATTACTATTATTGCAAAAAATCCTCGTGATTTTCCGTCAATATAGACGTACTCCCCTGAAGAATAATTAAAACCAACTTGACATTTTTCTGTCCACAAACCAAAAAAAAAAATAGGCGGGATTAACGATCAGTAATTATTCGCGATGTTTTCTATACTGATGTAACAAATACGCATAACGCATATGTTACTCGTTATCTGGTTATTTGGCACGTGGATATGGATACGGGCGCCAGACAGCAACCCATTCGATTCGCCGTTCCCTAGGCGAGCTCGTGCGCGGCCCGCGTTTACGCAACACCGGTCCTCGCAGCAGTGTGACCGACCTATGCAGTCCATCCGGCTCCGAAGCACACGACAAACCGGCATACCTCGTACCTGGCTGACCTACACACCTGGAACGCTTAGCGAAAGCTCGCGCCAGTCGCGCGACCCTCCGAGCCTACCACAACACTGCAAGAACGGTCCATAGAGGACCGGTTCAAGAACGCTGCGCTGTATAGGTATCTCGGCAAGTGGTTCACTAGGTTCTAGCGACGAGACGAGACGAGACGAGCCTCTTCATACTTCCAACTAGAGACTCGAGATTCAAGTCTTAGTTGTTGATGCTGCTTCAAGCGAGAGGTTCGTCCATTATAGCAACAGGTGGCGCTAGCATCGTTTACGACGATGTCCGTAAACGCATCTTTCGCGAGATAGGGATTTCATTTCTTACATTTTTGTGGTTTTAATTAGATGCACGTTATTCGTTAAGTTAGAGCTTAATTTAACGCAGACAAGATATCCCGCATTGCAGGAGAAGATTGTCTAACATTAGATAAGATGCCAATGATGCATAAGGATTCTAGAATATAGAAAAGTTTACATTATCTGAACTGTAGGAGAAAATGTTAATTAAGATACGTTCTAAAAGATGTCAACACGTCTTCGCGTTTAGGAGACTCGAGATTACAACTCTTTTTAGCACTAATTGAAGTCTTAGTTGAGTTGTCTTAATCTGACAACATGGAAGAATGCAAATAAACGATAATTAAATCTCTTACAAAAGAAGGCCTCGACCAACATCAAACTATTCCATTAAGAAAAACTTGTACACTACTTCGTTTTAATTTACACACATATTGCTATTTATATGTCTTTACCCTAAATAAACAATAATAATAATAAAAAAATAACTTAAAGCTATATTAAGGAATTCTTTAACATTGTAGAAATTAAATTGGTGCAATATTCTTTTTAATTCTAGCTTAACTTAAATTAACCATGTATAAGGTAATTTATTATATAACGTCACTCCTAAAAAATAAGGACTGTTTTCAAGCAGGTTCAAATTAATTCATTTAGGCAGAATAAAAGTATTCCGCACTAGATGACTACGACAAAGATAGGTATTCAAATCTGTTTTCTTGCTATGTACACAAATACAAATATCAAGTATGTATAGATACGCTAGCGGAGAAACTTTATATGGACAGGAAAGTTTGCGAGGTTTTATACCCGCCATGGAAGGGCTCTTTTCTGCATCAGAAAAATTTGGGAGACAGCGCGAATTACCGTAAAAGATAATTTCGTAAGTCCTATGTAGTACGCATAGATTTACGCCGTAAGGAACGAATTTGATAGTTTAACTTAGCCTGCCGCATGATGAATCACACGACAGAATATTGGTGAAAGTCAGTCGTAAAATTTTGATTTCTTGCTGAAAACTGAGGCAAGTCTTTGCCTAGTGTATAATAGGAGAGCTACCGTTTTTGAGGGATTTAAATAGAACTTGTTAGAGGAGATCCATGTAATAACTTTTTAAGGAGTAAATTACCGGTATGAATAGCTTCTTCTTGTGAATAGCAATAGCAGAGGCATCGTCTGCATACATAATTATAATTACAAAAATAACAGTGTCACTCAAATATAGAGAGTTTGGCGTAAGAACCGAGCCTTGAAGAACTCCTAAAGTAACAGGTAAGATTCCAGATTTATGTGTAACACCCTTCTTATGCATGCCTATCTCGACAAACTGAGAACGATTATCCAAGTAGGATGCAAATCTCTGTCCCGCTCTTCCTCGAACTTCATAAGCGCAATCGTTAGGTATGCAATCGAAAGCTCGATTGTCACAAAAGATATCAACAAGAAAGCGCATTTCTTCAATGAACAGAAAGACAATATTATAAAATTGATATATAGCAGAAATTGTCGATTTTCCAGAAGAAATCCGTTGCAAGGAAGTGGTCCAGAAAAGAGTTCAGTCTCTTCAACACACCAAATTCGAAAAATCCAACTATTGCCGAAGTAACGGAAATTGGACGATAATTGTCAGGAGAGAGTCTATCAGTCTTTTTGAATATAGGTTTGGCAGAGCTATTTTAAGGGTATTAAGAAAAATACCCAACTGAAAGGAAAGATTTATGAAGTACGTCAGTGGCCTGCAGAGGTAGTGTTTTATAGATTTTATCGAAAAAGAGGGAATACCATAATTGCTATAAGATCTTTTGTTTCTCAAGTTATCGAAAAACAATAAAAATACCTCCTCTCAGTAATCCAGCAGTACCATAGATTTGATGTTATGATATATAAGATTTGGAACATCCATGTTAGGTACACGAGCCGCAGTTGGATGAGAACCTGAGGTGTTGAACGTAAATAGGATATTTAGTACTAAGTACATCAAATATGTCTTAAACAGTGCCCCAAAGCTATATTCCTGAATAAAATTAACGTACCAATATAATAAATCGCAAAATTTATATTTTAACTCGAATCTATCCCTATGCAAAAAGTTAGCCTTGGCAATTCTAAAAAAAAAAATTTCGATTGTGACAAAATTTGTTGGAAATGTTATCTAATGTTTGCTTCGAGGTTTGAAAATGAATCGATCGAGGAATTCAACGGAAAATGAGGCAATGCGAGCGGTACAATTACAAGATGAGGGATATTCTCAACGTTATATGGCCAATTTGCTTGGAGTAAATCACTACAGTAAGTCGTGTAGTTAGACGTTCTAATGAAATGCAAACTGATTATGGGAGGTCAGGACAAAAGCGAAAACGAAACACCAATGCGAGAGATTAACGTTTTCTTAGACAATCTGTTTTAACCACCAGGTCGGTCATCCGCACGGTATTGATGATCTTGAAACCACTTGCAATGTTTCGATTTCTGCTCGAAGAATTAGGAAAACAGGAAGTTGAACTAGTCAATAGAAGATCAGCAACCGCGTCACTGCTTACTAGCGAGAACAGAATTGCCAAATTAGGTTTTACTAGAGATAATAGCAACTGGCCTATAGATAATTGAAGACGTGTTTTATTCCCTGACGAAACTACGGTGTACCTAAAATGTCTAACAAAGACCTGCATCTCTCCAAAGATTCTGCTTCGTGGTGGCTCTGTAATGTTCTAAAGTAGGATTTGTTATAGCGCTCGTAAAGATTCTACCCAAATCGATGCATGCGAATTTTTATCTTGGGAACATTGTAGTTGAACATGTAATGCGTTTTGGACCTTTTGTGGGAGACGATTTTTTATTTATACTAGACAATGCCCGACTTCACGTGGCTAGAGACGTACTGAATTGTCACAATAGTGTTAAAATGCATCCATTCTTTAATTGTTTTTCACTTTTCTTGTAATTTCAAGAATATTAATTTTATTGAAGTTAAATTGCAATGACGTAATTCTTCGTTACGAAGAGTACCTTTTAAGTTTTTACAAAAACCATAAAATACTAATTATTTTTCAAAATATTCGCCCTTAAAGTTTACACGTTTTTGCATACGTTCTAACCAATTCTCGTAACATCTTCCAAAATCATGGTTTTTTAAAGCTTTAAAGCTTAGTAGATTTGAATGACACCCAACTAAGTTCTAATGTTCATACACACCTTTACAGAGTTTTGATGGGATGTTCCACGACACAGGTTACCAATTCACAACAATCTCCACTTCCGATGTTATTAGAATTTGTAGTCACCAAAGAATTAAAACAATAAGGCAGATGTTCTGCACAATCAATACAATCAAAATTCGCATAAAGCTGTAAATCCAATATGGGCAGGCCCAAGGTTGAGCAAAAATTTGCATATAGACTACTGAATTCCAGTAACTGAAGTACTTGTTTTCTGGCAGAAGTGTACTATGATTATAATGTCAAGGATAACTTAACAAATTCACCCAAGCGATTTAATTTCAAATAAACGCAATAAGGTACATCCGAACAATTTCAATGTTGAATTTAACACTGCACATTCAGCCAAAGGCAATAACTTTCAGCGACCTTAACTATTTGTTAATTCTCCTCCTCCGCCTTTTTGCAAATACAATTGTGGTATGCACTAAAATTCCAAGTAAACTTAATCATATGCCAACTTAATTTCCTTTGAAGTTGAACACAGCTACAGTCTATACTTTAGATACTTTTTAATAGTATTTAATTTCTTGGAGTAATAGATCCAAGTGAATACAAGCAATGAGGTATTAATTTGATGTTTTGCTGTATGAGAACTTTCATCCATGACAAACAAATTGTTGTGTACCATTCGGCATTAACTGTTTTCGATCTTCCAAAGGACAAAGGACTAAATCCAAGAAATGTTGAAGTTAGTAGTCCTCCAAGTCTTAACATCTGTAAAGTAGTTATTTGGTTTTAAGAAAGAAAACAGTTTACAAGGCAAATAGTTAACATAAATAAACACAATAAAACTAGATTAACAAAATTATTTGTTGCGAATAGTCCGATATATGTTTGCCCGTGTTAAAAAGGTTAGAACTATGCAAGAGCTTTTTACTCTTCAAAATCCAATCCTCATAACTCATCTTAATCTCGATAAAACTTCAGAAGCTAATTGATCACGCTCTTTAATGAAAGCAGCAGGTGTAACCATACATAATACGCACATGTATAAATAGTAGTCAGTAGCCGAGAGTACCCACAACTCATTACTTAACATTCTTTTCTCCCCATGCATGTTTTCGAGCATATATAGTTAGTAAATCTTGGTGGTCTGCATGTTGTACCTATAGAAGATGGGAGGAACTTGCTTTTAAAGGTTTATTTTCCTCACTTTCTCACTATACGCTTGCTTTTCTTTCTAAGTTCTTATGTCGCATGGATACGGTGCTGTAGGTAAAGTATGTTTAAAATCCCAAGAAGCTCTCCTATACACAATTTTTAACGTAAAAGATCTACAGTGATGCTCGAAAAAGTTGAAAACGACAAATTTTTCACTGAACACACACTCAGTATATCACCGACTATTATATAGTTTTTACTCCACTCAAAATAAGTTCTATAAGTTCATGATGGTACACATATAAAAAGAATGTTGACCTACAACCCCGACATGCATTTATAACCAACATGCGCCGATAAATTTCCTGCATTAGAAACAGATCCAAAGGCTCACGATGTAAGTTACTTACTTAGATCGATTTGTATGGTGGTGGGGCGTTATAATTACAGGTACTTCGCTTGTTATGAACCGAAGAAGAAATAGGCATGTTGAATTACACATATGAAGGCCCATGTGTTCCATTTAGAGATCACAGGACGTAGATTGACGCGCTCATGCGAGCGTAAGCTCTTGAAGATGATTATTACATATTATGAGGTATTGTATAAGCTATGTGTATATTGTTAAGGATGCGAAAATTTCAAAGTAATAATCCACGTATTTGATACTTATTAAATTATATAAAACTGGTAATTTTCTAAATTACACGTGATGGAGATGCATCTTTAAAAGATTTCTGTATTGCGTGGAAAGCTTTCTATGATGTGGGACATGATCATGTTGACAATTTGAAACAAATTTTTAATGCAAATTGATTTTGCTAAAACTTACATTGATTAAAGTGTAGAAAACCGGAGGAACAGCTATGAACTCGGGTCCAATTTGTTAGGTTGAGATGACAGGATAAGTGACCACGTGCCTTATAAGAATGCTAAAAAGAAAAGTGAAGAAGTGAAGTGAAGAAAGAAAAAGAAAAATGCTAAAGGTAGAGATGATAACAAAATTCTGTTAAGAAAATCTGTTCGTCCACAAGACAATACTTCTTTAGCTGTTCTAAACCTGTTACCAATCATTAACAAAACGTATCGAAAAGGCTAGTTTTGTACAACGGCTTCTTCTGGTTTACAAAATTATTTTACGTTGTTAGTTAATTGATTTTTATATCTATTTTATAAAGCTTTCTTCAGCTATTTGTATTAGCCTGCCTTGAGTATGTCTTGCATATATGTCGCAACATCTATTATGATCGTTATCCACCGATATCACCTCCAACGATCTGTCTGATTTAATTTCCTTTATGCTGCTCTTGTGGCACTGATTTCTTTTTCCACCTATACTCTTTTGCCGCTTTCAGTGCGTGCAATTTTTGATCTGGCTACTTCTCCTGTGTTTATTGTGTTCATAGTGAGGATTTTTTTTGAGCTATCGCAAACTTCACACCTTCATTCAAGATTGATATTTTCTCTTCTTCTGGGTAGGTTGATTACTATTTTTTTAGGACCGGTGGAGCAGGTTTCATTTTTTGGTATGTTCATCAGTGATGCCAGTTTCTTGTGCTTTTTGTGTTTTACCTTCGGTTGATTGTTTGTTTTATTGTAGTTTCGCTGTACCGCAGTCAGAATGTCTTCGCACTACTGGAAGTTTAATCGTCAAGCCTTTAGGGATGATGTTGTTTCCCTGATTTATAAAGCACGGTAAGATGATTTGCCATGATCAAATTGGCCAAGAAAGACCAATTTGATCGTGGTCTTCTCGTGTAATCAAAAAGCTCTTTAGTTCGGGTCCATACCGAACTTCTAACTCATTACGTGATATTGGTGACACCTGAGTCGGTGTTATGGCTGTTTCCGTCGTTAGTAGGACTTCGCTACTTTGACGTTTTGGCAGTAAATCTACTGCCGCATTTAGGATAGCTTTGTGAACTACAACGAGATTCGAATCCGTGCGATTGGTAATTAAAATTCACTGTTCAGCCACTCGAACCACTAGGCTATCAAGGGATTGATAACCGAGTGGTTCGCCAGATTATCGAGGTCTTGCTAATGACGGAAATAATCCCAACGCCAACTCAAATGATACTCCATCGTCAACAATATCGCGTTATGAAATGACGAATTAATGGCAGAGAAGAAACTAATCTTAAAATTAAGATGTTTACGGGCCCTCTTTATGCTAATGCGTCACGTACGAAACCCCGCATTCTTATAAATGATCGAACTCGATCCAAACATTAATTTGCAATTAAATTAAACACTTTTGATTCTTTGGAAATTACTTGCACAATACAACATACAGCTAAACACGTCTTCTCTCAAACGCAACTCGATTGTCCTAACATCTCTCCTCATCTGTTACTAATAGCTTTTGTTAATTCTCAGCCACGTTTTGTTTTGGCGATGTTTAATATTCTCATAATAAAATTAGTACAATAAGACATTGTCATTATTTTTTTAAGAAAATTTGGTTAAAACAATATATTTCCTCAAGCTGAAAATACGCATCTACATTAAATGATACCAGCCCATATAAATAATTATAAGAATTATGTTCTTTTTTTTATATATTTTCTCGATGTCAATTTTAATTTTCTTCTAGACCCATATATTTTTTAGGTTACTATAGTTTAATGTAAAATATTATAGTTGTATGATATGAACGTACATTCTCTTTCCAGAACAATGATGCACACAAACCGTTTACTCCATCGAAAAATTTCCATAATACGCAATTAAAATTATCATCCATCTTTGCAATATCGATAAAGATGGAGGATAATTTTAATTAAGATAATAGAATGTAGGATTGCATCTCTCATCTCCGCAGCAAATCCTCCTTTTTACTTTATTTTCTAACCGTTTTCATGGAATAATAAACTTAATCCTGCAGCAATATGCATTTGCAGAATAGAATCTGTGGTAATATAGCTTCGTACCGTGCAAGAATCTTATCATACATTGAATATCGTAAGCAGATTGTTCGCGGCTATCGATTTGAATTGAAATTTCACGGATGTACGGTTTTAATTAATGGTGGTACCTCAGAAGCTTCACAACAAATGCAAAGAGGTAATGTGTATGATATGTGTTAAATTGATGCATTGTATGTTGGGAAATAACAGCAATTGTAACGAATTTGATTCAATTTTAAGATAATTAGATGGTGTAGACATCGGCAATAATACAGTACCTACATCTATTTGTCTAATTGTAAGTCGTAAAGAGTTATTTATAAAAGCATCGCGGCACATATGTTTTGCTTTGAAGCATATTGGTAATAAGGGAGTTTAATTAATTTTAAAGCTGCGTTTAACCCAAATTATTGTAATATCAACCAGTAGTGATTTTGCTTCTCCTCGTTTTAAAGAATAACCGGACCAACAATATGAAAGATGTGAAGCAACTGCAATACCAACTGAAGTTAGCGGTAGAAGCAATTACTTTATGAAGGTGCGGCTAAAAGGTAAGAATTTCAGTATTTCCAAAACTAGATTTGATTAATATATAAGCAAATCGCATTAAGAATTAACTCAAATGCAATTTCTGATCATGCTTTCTCAGTGAAGCAATCAGCTTACACGGAAGATAACTATATGGATTCAATAAATCATGTACTCGAACGTTGCGGCACTGGAACACTGAAATCATAAGCTATACTGGATCAGCTAATCTCGAATAACTTTTTTTTTATTTTTGTCTAATAAACCGAACCACCTTAAACTTCGCAAAACTTAAAACTTAGAAATGTACTTATACAGATGACTAATATCCTGCATCTTCGGATTTTAATGACTGCCTCTATACGTTTAGGCCAATTTTTTACAATGCGCCTGTAGAACATTTTTCCACGCTTCCTTTATTTTGGCTTTAAGTTAAGCGTTTTGGAAGAACGTTTGTGATCCGCAGTTGAGTTTTCGCAAAGTGACAGAGACGCTCAATTAGATTTAGATCTAGAGAATGGGCAGACCAACCAAAAGGTGGAATCAAATTTCGTCTATCCAGTCTTTAGGTTTTCGAACTGTGTACTGGGAAGCTTTATGTTGTTGGAAAATATACTTTCTAAAAGATTCTCCGAAAATAGTTTTGCATACCATAGCCTTAAAGTCGTACCCCGATATTATAACGCTGCCACCTCCGTGCTTAAAAGTAGGAAAGACGCAATCTTATGAAATTCCTGGTTAACTCTAGAACGCAGAAAAGTACTTCTAGGTGTAGTAAAAAGCTGAGGAAGGAACTATGGACGTATTCAATTTATCAAAAGCAATGCCCCCTTTGATAATTACCTTTAGGTTCGTTCTGTTAGACTAAAATACACTATTTTTTACCCGTTTTTTCCTGTTGATCTCAGGTAATAGCGTCTTTTTCAAGCCTTACAACCTTGCAGCCACCTTCTGCACTAATTTCTGCACGAAGTTTTCTTCTTATCTCGAAGAGAAAGTGTGATCTAATAGATCGTCCCCTTTGGCTGTCATTATTTTGGGACAGCCGTTTCCTGGTTTATTTTTATAAGGTCGAGTAGTATTATAACACTTTAACCTTTGAGCAATTTTGGCGAGTTCCTTGTAGAACTCAAAATCACAATTTATGCCCTCTTGGTTTCTTACATCAACATAATACAATAGATTTCGCAAGAGTGACAAAGCCAAACAACTATACAAGCTTTGAATTGCAACTCTAGTTGACAACGTTATCTTTATACGATCTAATTTATTTCTGCGGAGCTACCTGCCCCAACCTTTTTCTCTATTTGGTGGATGACTTGAAATGCAGATGTTCTCTCCGCATTACATACCAGCCTACACACTGTATACTTACATTATAACTTCATTTATAATAGCCACATCATCAATAATAACAATTAGCATTGCGTTGATCGACCTGTCCACCTTTAAGATGTATAACTAGATACTGAGGATCAATAAAACCTATTAAAGGATGCGTAGCGTCAGCGGATAAAACAGGTCGACCTCGCGATTAAAATAATGTCATAAAAATCATTATCGTTATATGATCGATAAGAATTTATCGCAGGGATTAATTGAAGCAGTTTCTAGGGTAAATGACAGCGACGCTTAGTTCAGAAAATGTGATATGTAGATGTAGAGTTTTTTGCGCACACTTCAAGACGAAGACGATTGCAAAATACATATACTTATGTAAAATTCAGCTGGAGTTAATAAATTAAGCATGCTGATGATAATTGGAAAGATGTCGCGGTTTGTAATAACCTTACTAAAGCCTAACATAGACGGAATCTGTCTGTTTTTGGTTTCTTTTTCTATGGTCAATAAAATAAGCTTGACTATTCCATAAATAGCTCAAAAAGGAATCTATCGACTTTTGTTCGTGTGTTTAATTACAATTTTCTCAAATGAAGGCATTGCGGATGTCAGGCCATGATTGAAATATCAAGAATTTTGTTGCAATTCGTAGTACACTGAGAAGAATTTTTGGTAAAATTAAATATAAATATATTAAATATGGGACAAAAACAAAATTTATTTGGATTTAATATAAATTTGTTGTTAAAAATTTGTATTCACTTGAATCAAATAAGAGATCAATTTTACAATAACATTTATTTATTTATAATACGCCTTATTCGTCTTATACGTCAATTTAACCATACTTTTTATTTATTCCAACAATAATTTTTTATAGGTAATGGTAAGTGAACGCATCTTCAAACTTTGGCGGCAAAAGTTTATGCAACGTAGCTAATTACGTTGCATAAACTTCATTACAACATTGTCAAACAGCCAACAATAGAGTTTGAGGGCCGTTCAACACTTCGTATCGACAAAATGGGGTAAGTTTTGTTTCTCATACTTTCACTGCTATTTTCTTGCTACTTTGGTTTTTCTTATGATAATTACGTGAAATTGATTTCGTAATGCCCCAATTTATACAATACACACTGTCCTCAAGGGATAAGTGGACACACTTTTCGCAGTGGGTACACTCTTATTTGATATAAAATAAATAAATAATTCAATATTATACTACTTCTAGCCTCACTATTTTTTACAGGTAGTACGTCAGAGGAACATGGAAAACATAATAGACAAAGTTCTACATACCATGCGATAGTTTTTCAGTCAAAATTATTCTATTCGGAAAGCAGCAAAAACAGCTTGATTCCACAGGTTAACCTTGCGAAGACATCTTAAAATGTGTAAAGGCATTAACACAAAGCAAAGTTTTTACCCCTGAACAGGAGAACGAAATGTTAGAACACTGTAAAAGCCTGGATCACAGGTTTTTTGCATATACTTTGAAATCCCTTCGCCATTTTCTGTTGAATTATGCAGTAACCAACCATATTAACCAGCTCTTCCGAGAACAAAGTAAGGTGGCTGGCGGCGATTTTATAAGAGACAAAGGCTTTCATTGTTGTGCCCCGGAAAAAAACAAGCGCAGCACGAATTGTGGGATTCAACAGATTTCAAGTAGATCATTATTTCGATAATTTGGAAAAAAATAGTACCAGAGGTACATATTCACTACTGATCGTTGATTCAACCTGGATCCAAACAGTTCCAAGCAAATAGTAGCTACTATTAGGAAGAAATATATGGCCAAGGTAGTGCTGCTAAACAAGAAAAGTCGATCCACTTCGCAAATAATATGTCTTTTTTATTTTCTATTCTTCTTACTTTTTGAAATTCTTTTGGAATCTATTAAATTTTTATGAGAATACATCGAATTGAACTTTAGAAAATTTTCTACATTGTTTACAGATACCTTTCCAGCGTACCAATTTAACATGATCCACGTACACATATTTATATGTAAATTTAAACGGAGAAGTTTCAATCCTCTTTAAAACCAAAATCTCAAAAATTTATTCCTCTATTTTTATTATAAATGGTGTGTTCCAATTTTACCTATAATTATTTTTTCCAATAGAAAAATATATACTTTATAATTCATTCTAACATCCTCTTCCTGACCTTTTACCCATAATTGAATAGTCTTGTTTAACAATGCCTTCTTTTAACTTTATTGGAAAATTTCTAAATTTATCTTAAACTAAAATGACTCGACAGTAGTTTGTAACTAATTCAACCGTAACTCCTTAACAACCATTACAACAACCTTAACAACCATTTCGCTCAAATATTTCCTTATACTTCAATAAAAGCTTGTGTGATTGATCCAAACTCATTCACTTATATAAATTAGAAAAAAAAACATCCCCAAATTAAAATTACACATTCTATAGACTTGCATCTATTAAATTAGCGAACAATTAACTGTTATACAACGAATAGAATTTGGAGATGGATCGTGTGGGTCGTAAAAACCGTAACAAGCAGACGTAGAAGGCAACCAATCGCTACCCAGCCAGGTATCAGGTGTTAGATAACAGAAAATAGATGGGTGTATCCGGCAAATCGTCTAATACCCCATTGGCGGACGATAATCATCACCGGAAAAGAGGGGAAAATGCTCGGGGTGTGGCCTTGTCAATTTGGGGTTGGTATCCAACATAGCCACCACTGTCTCAGTAGTACGCATTGCGTTGTTCTAATGTTAGGGTGCGTGTTTGTTGTTCGCTGGTACGGTGACTAGACGCTATTGACTCGGCGTGTGACGACAGTGTTTTGTTTATAATCTAATCGCGGCCTACTGCGTAGCGTTGCGTTAATAGATTTTTGTTGTAATAATTTTGGCGAGCCTTGTATTATTTTTTCTGGAATCTTTATAGTTAAAAGGAACCTTTATTGAAAAAATCAAGAAAGTGATCTATGAACTTATTGGACTTGCTAATATTTCGTTAAGAAGACCAGAAGTAACTATCCAGCAAATTGTTTGAAGATATGGTAATATTGTAAGTATGCTTTTAACAAAACATAAAAAAGGTACTGGATTTTTACTAAATAAATTTAAAAAAATTAAATAAGAAACAAAACGCTAAGCAAAAAAAATTTTTTTTAAGAGAAGTTCGAATATACAACTTGAAAACATTTCTGAATTCGAAACAAAGTACGTAATTTTGTTGTAAATACAATTATTATTGAATGTCATGAAATACAATAATTATTCCAATGTTTCTGTCATCGCGCATTGGTAAAATAAACATTGACAGTAGTTCAGGCTGATTTTAAACTACCAATATGTTAATAATCTTTGATCCGGAATTTTACAAAAAATTTGAAACTAAAATAATATACATCCTATTTAAAACATGACTTTTTAACAAAAATACGTCATACCAACTTAACGCAATGTTGCGTATATGTCATTAGCAATTCAAATCCACATAAACCCATGTAAAGTACGACCTTTTATGTCTAGGTCCCTGCCAAAATCACATCTGTCTAATGTGCACTTTCGTACAAATAGCGATTTCTGTAAATTCCCAAAGAAACCCTAGTAACTTATACCATTAGATTGAAGATAATTATAATTTTGCCTCAGAATTTAACAAAAATTCCAAAAAGGTCATGTTCCATTTAAAAAATAAATATAATCAAAGACTAATGAAAACAACTACTAACTACTAACTAAACAGTAATGATAATTGTATAAATGTTTCGGCTAGCTTTAGATCGTCTTCAGAGTATTAAAAATTAAATTCAAAATTAGTATTTTCTTATTATTTCAAGATTACTTGAAACAGAGCAAAATGGCATGTTTTTCAGATAAATTCAAAATCAAAGATGTCCTTCTAAAACAACACATTCGACAAATTGAAACTTACGCATGTTAAATCTAAAACTACACCGATTTTTTTTTAAATAAAGACGAAATCGATTTTCTTATGTACAACACAATTTTTATAATATCGTCTACCTATAATTTGCTTGTGTGTAGTTCTTGATGATGTCTTTCAATAGTTTCACCCAATAATCTGTACCCACCTAAAATTTGTCATCTAGTGCGAATATTGCTTTGCAGGAATTAAGTTCCACAAATTTGGTTTCCTAAATTTCTATAAATAAAGCAACATTGAGTTTAAATTTTTTTTTTTTAGAAAATCTATTTTTCTTCAATATCTCATAATAAAACGAATCGCTATAACAATGATTGAGTTAAAAAAAATATAAAGTAGTTCGCCCTAAAGGTGTTGTTGTTGGATACACTTCTCCAATCTTTGTGTTAAGGATTGACGATATCTTTGATATATGCCTGGTTCATTACGGAATCTATTAGCAAACTCCATAATTCTTCTCCATAATTGCTTTTCATTATTTAATTCTACGGCATACACCTCATATTTCATAAACCCGTAAAATAAAGAATCTAGGGATCAAGATCGGGACTATGGTATGGGTCCTCCACGGCCGATCCGCCTATTCCTAAATCGTCTTTGCAAAAGCACGTCGTCATGTATATAGTACATACTTTGAATAATAAAAAATGTTCAGTTTATTTTCCAACAAATTTCGCCTTTCAATTGATTGAGTAATCGAAATAGACCAATTAGGTGATTGTCGATTATATCCAAACATTAATAAACAACCCATTCTGGTGATACCGTACTACGGTTTGATGAGGGTTTTCATCTCTTTCAATAGCGCATATTATGTAGGTTCAAAATACCATCTCACGACGCTAATCGATGTCTCTATGGCCGTATATGTTCCGCAAAAAATTTCAGCCCGCTACCTCTAACGACTTAGGAGATCTACTTCGTTGGTGAAATTTTGTCCTTGCTTTTACAACTACTCGCAATATTGTATCCTGTTCTAATAGGTAATGAATTGGGAAATGAAACGGGTGAAGAAACTGTTCTTTGAGGATTTATCTAACTGATTCACGGTTAACATTCCATACAGCTGAACGTATTTTTCTAGTGGTTAGTCTAGGATTATTCCATTTGCAAAACAGCTTCTTCGTTTGCGACAGTACAATAAGTTCTGGTAATCCCACTATTAGCTTTTGCTTTTTTCAAATAGCCATCTTCTCCCAAACGCCTATGCACGTCAATAAATGTTCTACAACTAAGAACATATTTGAACGAATATCTCTCTGGATATAGCTGGATTGAGCTTTGTCATAACGCATAACCATATCCCTGTATTCTTCGAAAGTGTAGAGAACCATTTTATTACAATATCAATTTGGCACGCATGTATTTTATCAAGTTCAAAGCTATAAGAATCTTAAAGAAAACAAAGATAATTCTAAAAGATAACCCTATTATTCATCCGTTAATCTTATCAAAATTCTCTTTAGAAAAATACAATAGCATTTGTTAAAAATAACATTCCGATATTAAAATTCTCCAGATATAAAAATATATAGGTATATAACCACGGCTATATATCCCATCCATCGGAAGCGTAGCCATACAATCCTATATAACATGTAGATAGCTATTACGTATTGCTAACGTAACCGAATATATATCTCTCACAGTTTAACGGCCGGCCATTTACCACATACTTCGCATCATCAAATCCGGACTTGTTCTTATTGCCCGGCAAACAAGAAATGCTGTAGTCCCAATATAGCTTACGTATAGGTGAAGACATCAGAGGTTAGGTTTCTTCGAGGATTGAAAAAGTGCTATATGAAATTATAAGGGAAAATGAAAAGATGGTATTGTCTTATTATCATCAGCAAATTATTTAAATATTTATCTATATGCGAAATGTGGTGCGAGTTACAGTGTTGATCTAGCGTTGAACTCACCACGGAAGATTTAATTGAATACTTAGTGTTTGTTTTTATGCATATGGCTAAAATTTTATCCGGAAAAACAACAGCACGGACAGTTTCCAATTTTAATGTAATTTTTTATTACATTATTTTTTATCGCATATGCCTTGATAACGTGTTTGATAATTTACAAAACAATTGCAACAACGAAATGAAAAAAGTCGAATATCGAACAGTTATCAAATTCTTCAAAACAGAACAAAGAAAATCGCCAAAAATTATTCGTAAAAAAATGTTGGCTGTCTACGAAGATGTTGTCCTTCAAAGTCGACTGCTTGCGAATGGTCAAAATTCATGATCGAGAATCATTGGATGATAATCCCCGTCCAGGTTGGCCTGTTGAGGTGATCAGAGTTTTTGGAAAAATGTGTTTGGCACTGGAGAATGCAAGCCTAAAGAAGTGATAATTTGCAGCTTTATTAGGAATTTCACAAACCACGGTTTTCAGAATTCTCTACCTTGGAATAACATAAGTTAGCACAAGATGGGCTTCACGAATGCTTTCGTCATTCCAAATGCGTATTCGGATGGAGACATGTGAACAACTTTTGGAGTTTTATGGAGACGAACCAGATTTAATTAACAATCGACTTGTCACCGAAAATGAAACCTGGATCCATCATTTTAACCCTGAGTCAAAACAAAAATCAATGCAGTGGCATATTAAGAGCTCCAGCCCTCCCAAGACGTTTAAAGTCATCCCTTCTGCAGAAAAAATAATGGCAACTATTTTTTGGGAGTTTTACTGATTAATTAGGGAAACAGGAGAGTATTATCAAAATTAATGCATCAGAAAATCTATTAAAGTGAAAATCGCGGGAAACTAACGCGAGGTGTCCTGTTGCTGCACGACACTGCACCAGTCCATAAGTCAAGACTTTCAAAAGCTGCCATCGCATCTCCAGTAGCTCTCAACATTTACAGGGAAGCATTGGCAGCCCATAGGAATATTACAATATAACACGATAATATTCCCCCCTTCTAAGCATTTAGCAAATTTGGAGGAGCAAGGTAAACAACGGAATACCTTACTTTGAGACTCGGGGCTCGATCCAACATCGATAACTTAACGAATTAGACTTTATTCTCTAAAATGGTAAAAGTGATTTGGGTATGTAAGCTAGAAAAGAAGTCTTCACTAGCATGTCGCAACCACAGTTGATTGTATCAAAATTTGGTTTTTGGTCCATTTCATTATTAACAAAAACTTAGGAAAGCTTGAAATTTAATTAAAATTCTTAAATTAAGACAATGGTCTACTTGACGAAACACCATATTTTATGTCAGTTTTGTATTCCTTTAGCAGAATAAATTTACTTGACCCAAACATATTTTATTCCCATTTAGTAGTAGGGTTACTTCCCAGAGTCATATCTTATCCATAATCCTTCACAGGGCTAATATACCAATTGGAGATACACAAAATAAACAATTTGGAAATGTAATTCCTAGTTCTCGCACACGATATAACTTCCTCGCCTTTTTTTCAACGTTTCGATAAACAAACGAACTCAAACGGACAGGTTAATTGCAATTATACAACGAATAAGGAGAGGTATGTCCGTCCATCAAGTCAATTTCACGTGCTCAAGAGAATACCACCTCCCCGAGACAAATTTTTCTTCGAATAACCGGAGTCGAGAGCTCAACGAGACATTAAATAAACAATGTAGTCACCATATAGCTGCTTTCCGATCGAATCTATATCTGCAGTACATTATTTACTATCTCTAGATATCGTATGGTTTATAATTAAATCAAGGCGATAATTGGTGGTTACGCTGACATGCTTGAATAACTATGGTTTAATGTAGGTATGGCGGCCCTCGGGCTACTTTATCGATAATAGTTTAGGGATCTAGTGTGTGTTGTGTCTGTGTTTATGGAAAGATATTATACAGAGTTAATCTAAAGAAAACCAGTATTTAGCTTGTTTGAATTGAGCTTAACCAACATAACCAACCAAAAATGCAATATAACCGTAATTATATGCACAGACCATGAACACCAACCCTTGTATTTTTAAAATAACAGTGCATAGTTCCAGGCGATCGAGGATCATAATAAAAAAAAACGGTCTTATACATGTATGTGTCCGCCAGTTGTTTTCAAGATACAGGATCTTAATAATTTTTTAGAAAATTAATTTTTTTCTTTTCTTCCATTGGGGAAGACGTAATTAAATCAAAATTAGTGTATTTTAGTTTCTAGTACATTATTATCATATTTTTTAACGCGTTGAAAAACGCTTACCTGTAGTTGACTACAAAATTGTAGCCCATGTCAAATTGTTGTAATAATTTACTTAAGTTTATTGTGTTCCTGATTCCGTTGTTTTTCGTTTTTCATAGTGAAGTTAGATCAAATTCTTTCAAAGCTCAACGTATCTATCGAGAGAGGTATCAATTAATCTCTATAATATAATAAATAATAATATATTATAATATAATATATATATTATATATATATATATATATATATATAATATTATATGATAAATAATATAATAAATCTCTTCCTAATGTTCGAACATTTATTAACGTGTGTAGCCGTTTGAGAGAAATGGCTGTTTCAGGTAAGCAAAAATTCATACTGGGGTTACCAGAACTTATCGTACTGTTGCAAACGAAGGAGCTGCTTTGCAAATAGTAGAAAATAATCCGAGAATAAGCACCAAAAAAATAAATTCAACTGTACGAAATGTTAATTGTGAATCAAGTTAGACAAATTCTAAAACAACAGCTTGTTCGCCTGTTTCATTTAAAAAAAAATCATCATCTATTAGAACAGGCAGGATCGTCTTAGGATATTCAGGGCCCCTTGGTCACACATTGACTATACGTTTGTTTAGTGACTTTATTAGGTGATGGGTTTCGACATTTCGGGGTCTTCCTTCAGGGGGACGGGGACGGGGATGACTGAACGACACGGGTCAAAATTCAGCCGCGACACTTGTTAATTACGGATAAAAATCGGAATAGGATTTTTTCTCGGTTAAGGAAATAAAACCATAGGCCTCGTGTCAATACAATATTTGGCACGAAAGTTGCAACGCCTCTGGATTCGGTATAGTTCTAGTAGGATCACAGTAACACATGTGTAAAAGCGTACCCTGATATTTCGCCCAATAACACAACAACAACTATCACGCAATACGCAGATGATTTTTGTATCAGTGTACAGCACAAAAATACCTGGAAGGGAGCTACTAAGCCTGGCTGCCACGTCGATGATTCAAATATCAAAGTGGCTAAGTAAGAACGGATTTCAACTGTCAGTTAAAAAAAAACTAACGTTCTTCACCAGATAGAAATGTGACGCAAGGCCACATGAAGTTGGATAGGGTGCAGATCTGCAAGTAGCAAAACATTTCTACAGTGCTTACGTAAAATCACGGGCCCATGGCTCAGCAAATGAGCAATTCTACAAAATATCAACGTGAGTGAGCAAGTATATCTACGTAAGAATTATGATTTCTGCACCAATACACTAAGTGTGGAAACTCCCATTAGATATTCATCGAAAAGTATTAGCTGCTAAGTACGTTTCAAAACTCGCGCATGTCAATAAATTGGAGCAAGGTAACATGATTCATCAGTTGCGATTTATCAGAAAGGTATTGGCAAGAAGAAAATAATTTTGGCCGTTCGTAAAAGCATACAAACTATGTAACCAAATACGACAATATCACCTATTAAAAAATTGACTGCTGCACACCATAGATGTCATTTTTCTTCCATACGTCGGAGATACTGATAGAGTACTGCATACAGCTATCATAAACCAAATCGAACAAGCCACACATATGATGTTTATGCTGTCGGATGCAACAATCACTTTCTGAAAATTAATTATGTTAACCACGCTACCTTTCTTATGACGAGCGAGAATCTGAGCAATGTCATCAAAAATTGTACTTAGCACGTAGCTCAATTAAGCGAATGGCTAAAGAAGAAGAATTTAATTATTAGTCACGATAAGACACCTTTATATACTTTTTAAGACGAAAACCCATAGATAACCATAGCTACCTTGCAGAGGCCGTGGTTCATCCGTTGGGTGCCGTGGACGATGAGAACATGGAGTGGAATGCCCATATTAGTAAAGTGTTCAATAACTTAAGTTATTGTTGTTTTGTGATGCGTCGAATGAAGAATCTGGTAAACGATTCTGTGCTACATAATATGAGAATATAGATATATGGCATCATTGTCCGGGGTGGTTACAATGGCCTACTACAGGTTTCTTTAATGTAATATATATACTTGAGATTCTTACATTTGTATTTGTTTGAACAGCATCTCACCTACACAGGCATGAAATTATTTTATTCACTTCCTGCTGATCTAACAGCGCTGGATTACGCAGAAAGAAACTTTACACATTTCTTTGTAATTTAGACACATAGTCTTTTTATTTATGTATTTATTTATTTATTTATAATAAATCCTACAAAGACAATGTAAACACATTCACATACATGCATCTACATTTTAAAATCCTCAATCCGATAGTAGCACTCCCGAAGCAAATGCGTCTTTAATGTTCTATTGAATGCCGGTTCGGCAAGTGTACGTACTGAAGAAAGCAACTTGTTATATAGTTTTATTCCAATGAACGTTCTGACCGTTACCGCAAGTCGAAGCTGTGGCGTCACGAAGCTTTCCGCATTTCGAGTATGGTAGTTGTGAAAATGTAAATTCCGAATAAATTTTGAGTAATGCCATAATAAGATATCACCAAACGCGGATATGTAAGTATCTTACGTTGTTGCAAAATATAATTTACACGATATCATTGATGATAGTTACCTGCTCTGTGTTTGCACCTGTACCACAGGCCACAATTCCATGTGCTAATATACTCTGAAACATAGCACAGAAGCTAAACATTGACATAATTCATTTATATGTTTTTCAATTTAATTTAGTATCAATATTAATGCCTAAAATTCCGTTTCTTGAATATTATTCTTTGTGCTTTTTGAAAATTTTATTGTGTTTGTTTTATCCAAGTTTATTTTCGGTGAACCTTTTGCTCGCTCTTCAGAACATTCGCCCCTCTCTAGGTATATTAAAAACGTGGTATCATCTGCAAAAAGTATTGTATGATATGGCAATATTTGTGGTAAATCGCTCATATGCAATAGGAACAATATATGCCCCCCTGAGGAACGAGGGATATTTTTGCCGAAACTGCTTTACTGTAAGTATAATAAAAAGCATGCTGGGATCTTACCATAGCAGCGTAACTTGTCAAATAATATTTGGAGAGACACGCAATCGAATGCCCTGCTCAGGTCGCAAAGTTGTGCAACAAACAGACATCAGAGTCGAGATTTTACATGAACACCTTCGCCAACGCGACAACACGAAAATCGAAATGACTTTCTCAATTTTTAAACCACTTTTCAACTTTCTTTGTTTTTTTTTTTACTTTTGTTTTGTGTATTTTACGTAATGGTGGTTGTGTCTTAAAGTAATACATCATGACGTCGCCTATATTTGTGCAGATCCAAACTGTTAAAATAATTTTTAAATTTTAATCATTTTTTACGAATTACTTAATATCGTACGTAAGTCTATTAATAATTATGTATCCTATTGCAACAAATTATCTATTCGCACCAATAACCAATATATTTTCACCTATCCCTGTACACCAAACTATTAATTATTAACACCCATTCTTAAGCAAACGAACTACACATTTATATTCAAGATATACTACGGCTGAATGACAGCCTAACTGTGGAGAAATCCTCCATGCCCGAATACACGACATTGTCTATCTGTACACGGTAGAAAGAAGTAGATAGGTACGCGTAATTATACGGCGTGGAGACAAACGAATTTATCGTATCCTACGATTTTTCAACGATAATATCCAACTTGTCATCTTTGTGCATAGTTAATAATTTTCGTAATCTAGTCGGAGTCGAGTTCGAGTCCTGCAAAGCGCGTGTGGGATGAAATATTCCTGTCCTAATGCCTCTCGGCCGAAATGGTGCGATTGGTCGTTTCGAAACGTTGGCCGCTAAGCGAAGAGAAATGGGCCTGTCTTCCATTAATTACACAGTGGAAGATGTAGAAACAAGATATGAATGCAGTTCGTCGTCATGGAATTGTTTAAATAAATAGTATTAATCGTAGATTAGCTTTTGATAGTTTATCGCATTTAATATCAACGCCGATTGAGATGAAGGAAGACTTTTTTCTGATTGTCCTATTTAGTTCTTGTTGTCGTTAACTTTTCACATTTAAATCAAAGTAAGTTAAGCATAAATTTACTATGGTATAAAACAGAGGCTTAGAAGGAAAAAATTATAACGTCCCTGTCGTTCGTAATCGTTAATTTTATATGAAATATTAAAATATTGTTGCATATTGTATTGTATTGTTGAAATTAATAAAACCACAAGCAAATGTACAATAAGATTTACAAATAAACGCCAACATTAAATTAAAAAAAAAATAAGTACTCTCTTCCTCTACTTACTCCCAGAATGTACTTGCTTTAGAGTTTTATACTTATTTTTACCTTTTCCTTCCAGAATGCTACCATTTTTATTTTGTTTGCATTTATCTTCATATGGTATATCTTTTGCCCACTTCCTCTTGCTACGCTTTTAAGTTTTCCCATATTTAAGACTCTCTACACATAGCAAAGGCACACTTTGCTAGTTAGCTTGTGACCTATGCTACATTAATGTAATTTTGCTAAAACAAATAATTATAATAATAATGAAATAAAATCTTCAAACAACTTAAAAGTTGTTTTAAGATATCATCCATTATTATTATAAACAAAATCAGGTTTCTTTCCCTTGCTTTAAACCTTCAACTGTAAACCGTTCTGATTGTAAGTTGCTTGTTCTTTTGTAATTTGTGTTGTTTTGGTACATCCTTTCAATTCCACCCTTCTTTTTAGACTTACCCATTTTATCTTTCTTAGTATTCCATCAAATCCATTAAAATCATCTTTGGCTTCCATAAGTCCCACAACTAATACAAATATTGAAACATTAAATTATTATCCTTTTGCACCTTGTGATTATATTGCTCTAAAAGCAGTTGTTTGTACTCGAGCAAAAAAAAGATTTTCAAATTATGATATTTAGATTTTAGTTTCTGTTCAGTGTTTATTTTACTATTATTTATTTTGACTCGTTTAGCATTTATTTGCTTCAAAAACTAACAATAATTATTTTGTAAAATGACTATTTATTGCCTTTCTTGTCAAACATCGATTTAGAAATGAAATGCTCTTGTTCTAGCATATTCGCTGGGCGTGCAATTTAGCGACTGTTGCCTACCTCCCATTGACTGTTGTGCTTTCTCTTACCATATGCCCATTTGTACAACAGGAAACAATTCCAATATTTGTTTGGTCGTACACTCTCATAAGAAAGAACTAGCGGTGTCATCTATACTTCGTATAAGAAACTACCCCATACTTACATACGATTACTTATTTTTCATCAAAAGCCCCAAACCATTATTAATTATCACTCTGCAAGGTAATTCCTTCATAACTTGCAGGAAAGGATTCTATACACGAAGAAAAATTTATACTCAAAATAACAATATACGTAATAAAGTATGAGATAACAACATTTTATGTTAAGACGAACTATAATTTTTGTTAGAGCAACTATATATTTTATTGAATTAAATAAACGCCATGTAATTCTTAGTATACGTTTTTCTTATTTTAAAATTCAAGATCAAAAAATATTGGAAAACTAAAAATGTAACGTTACAATTTATTTCTTAGAATGTCTATCATTATTTTTGCAAAGAAAATAAACGCCTATAAAAGTTGATGCCTTCCCTAAAGCATGTTTGAAATATCTAACAGTTTACGAGTGATCATAAAGTACAACTTCATGAACTTCAGAAATTAACGTACGTAATCCAGATTAACAACTTCTTTATTCGGTCATAAGTTACATAAATAATAATAGTTGCAGACGTATGTGGCCCGTGTTTTGTATATAAAAGCGAACTAGCCATAATTTTATTTCTTCTTTTTTACATATTCCGTGAGTTCGTCCATTAAAAGCCATGAATTCCTGACGGTGACTCATCACCATTTCCTGCACATAAATTATGATAAGATAAAACATGAGAAAATTACATCTACTGGAACTACACGTTGATAAACAAACAACGTACATTCAACAGTAATATGCATTAACTACTACCTTTGTGTATGAAATAGTAAATTTTGTACTTATAAAATGTAAAAAAAAAGAAATACAAAGAACTTTATCACTTATTTGTGCTTTTCAATTCAAGGCATACTGCCAATTCCCCTGGCATGAATTGCCGGGTGCCCTATAACTCGTCGCAAGATTGGGATATCAACGATAGTACAATACCAAGAATTAGCGAATACGATGGGTTTTCCGAATGGGCCGACGGTCATTGCCGCTTGGTATATAGGGCGGATTCAGAAGACGCCAAAAGACACGCTTCGGGTTGGGCCATGAGGAACACTAACAACCATAACGTGCACATCCTAAAGAAGAGCTGCTTGGGAGTGCTAGTTTGTTCTTTGAGATGCACCTTACCTAATGGGGATACCGTCCATTTAAGGCCGGCAATTTGCGATAAAGCAAGGAAGAAGCAACAAGGTAAGCATCTTCAAAAGTCGTTTTAAAATGGACCAAATTACATTCCAAAGTTTCAGGAAAGCCATGTCCAAATAGACAATGCTCGGGAAGATTAGAAATTTTACCGTGTAGAGGGCACTGCGGTTATCCAGTTACGCACTTTTGGCGGCATACGGAGCACGCTATCTTCTTTCAAGCGAAAGGAGTTCACGATCATCCCAGGCCGGAAGCGAAAAGCACTTCTGAAGCTAGAAGAAGTCTTGGCAGCGGAAGACGTGTTAGGGGATTAGCTGTATTGTTGGCAAGGGAAACAAATTTGACCAGTAAGGTAAGGACTATTATTATTACTTGATGATTCAAACTTGCATCCAATAATAAACAAATTATCCCGTTCTGATTAAAAATTATAGTCCGATTTTAATATTAAACATTTTTTCAAGATGTTTTTGAAAGAATTGTTGCTAATAAAATTTATTCTTTTCTAAACAAACATAATCCGTTTATAATTAGTAAACATAGGTTTGGACGAGAATTCTCAATAAAAACGAAACCGTGAAATATGTTCAATATACTTCTGTCCCCCATTATATTCATATCTTTGATATTAGTTTTTTTTAGCGTTGAAGCACGTTAATTTTACTTTTTTAAAAGGCATTTTGAAATTGAATTTCTTTCCTTTTATATATGGCGTCGTCATGTTCATCTTTTTTTTTGAATTATAATCCTATTTTTTATTACCAACAAAAATTAATTCTCTATTATTTTCCAAGTACAATGATTTTTCTTATCGTTCACAAGATACGTCAATTTTTTGGAAAAACATTTTTTTTTAACAAAAATAATTGTAAAAAAAGTAACTTTAGATTAACTGGCTGGTATACTTGTTTATTAAGAAAAAAAACCAAAAGCATACGTTTTTTTAACAGAAATAAATTTAATTGAATATGCCAAATTTTCGATTTTGGTATAAAAAGAAAAGTGATTTCTTCACACGTTTTCGTATCCAAAGGAAGACCGGTATCGTTGTTTTTCTACGATTCCACAAATACATTAACTTACTCATTTTCAACAGCTACCAAAACAATATTACTGGATGAATCTCTCCGAAACATGAACATTAATTTAACTTAACAACTAACCACTAACTGGTCCACCTCTGTACCATAAACTGCTCGAGCTACAGGTAGCAAAAAAATTATCGCGGCATTTATTAACTGGATGAATAATTGGACGCGACTAGGGCATTAATATGCAGACGCGATATTTAAATCAAAAGCAGTAGCCGAAGCCATTGATTTTATATAGAGGCATGGTATATCTATAAATCATATTGCAGGACGAATTTGCAGCCAGATAGGTTTTTTATGTAAATTTATTGTTTTTTGCACGGTGCATTCGGATCATATCAGATTACACGTAGTGCTGGTTGTTTAATGGATTACGTAATGAAAGCAAACGTATGAAACTAATATGCTAACACGTGTAATAAATGGTTGGGGAATTAAAACAGGTGGTGAGTAGGGTATTATACCGGATGCACGTGTTGTAAAGACAAAATCCAATCTATATCCAGTCAGAGCTAATTGTCCACAAAGATTACTTACTGTGTTGTTATAGAGTATAGTAGATCAAAAATAAAAAGCCCCAACGCTGATCCAATCAAAAATATCTGGGGAAAAATTTGCAAATCTAGCGAAGTGTTTTAACTTATATCTTATCACTATAGGTGCTAACAATTAATCCAATTATTTAGGTATATACAATGAAATCGCACAACATTTTTTATATATAGGACTACTCAAAAAAAATGCCAATCTAATTTGCGTACTTCTTTTTTGTTCCAGTTCATGCCCTTGAGAGAATCATCAAAACGTCACTGTCGTGAAATAGTTCAAACCTCTCGAATTCTCAACCCACCCCCGCTAATCAACGACCAGGACAAGAATTATTGCTCGTGTCCACCATTCGAATGCATCTGCATTCAGAACTTGAACAATTCCTCGAACCACCAATACCAGAATCATTCCCCAACATCATATCAGCCAGTCCAAGGTTTAGAAACCTATTGGTCATCGCAGGACGGTAACCATATCCACCACCAGCAATTCCAAAACGATCTCAACATTAACATCAACAACCAATTCGATTTCTCGAATATCTCGGCCGATTTATTTCAACCGGAGGAAATCTTTCAGTTGGATCAACCGATAAAACCCGATTTCATCCAGCAGAACGATATTGCACGGTCACCTCCGACGCTTTTGGACCTTGGAAGCGGAACTATTCATCGACAGTATAAAACTGAAGAATACTGGCAGCAGAATTTAACGAATTTAGTTAATGATGATAGCAATAATAGTAGTAATAGTAGATTGTATTTCAATTCGTCTCCTGATAATTCCCAAATTTCCCTAAATAATTCACCAGCTCTAAGTCAGAATGATGTAAATTTAGTAGGTACTAAATTAGAAGACGTTTATAACATTCCTAAGTATGAATATTTTAACCAGACGCAAGAAAACGATTATAAATGTGGGCAATTCCCCGATTTAGCGGACTCCAAATTATTTTTCAGCGAAGAAGCTAATTTGGTAAACAATTTTGATATGCATTGTAATAAAAATTCGTATAAAAATTACAATTTTGATGCTAGATTTGCTGAAAAATACGATGCCCCACAGTTTGTTGACTATACAGCTATTCTAAACGTTTGTGAAAATAAAATGGTGTCTAGTGAAGCGATTTTTAACGAACTTGATTTGAAAATTAACAACTCTTTGACCAATAATTTCCATTATAATCCAGAATCCTTTGAGCATCTAGTAACTCAGCCGTAAATTTTACATTGATTACTCGTTTTATTCGTTGTATACCAAAATTTGTGCCTTTCATCATGGGCGTAGCCAGAAATTTGGTCAAGGGGCGGGGAAGCAATTAAAGTTGACATTTTGAAGACTTTGGTGACCGGCAATAAGAAACGAAAGTGAAATTATTTCAGAAATTTAGGGGGAGGACGGGCATGGCCTCTCCCTGCTCTCCCTCTAGCTACGCCTATGCCCTTCTTATTTCTGTTTGTAAATCAATAATTTCGAACGCTTCTGCACCTAAACTTAATATCGATCTTTAGCATGTATAGCATATTACTACCTATTTTATTAGTCTAATGATGTTAGAAGTGTGCACTGAGTGAAAAATGTTAACTTTTTCTCCTTTTAATGTATGTAAATACTGCTACTATTGTGTTATTGTAAATATATAGGAATTAAATCGAATTGTGATATCAGTAATAAGCCGTTTTATTTTGCGTTAAATTATTATCAGAAATAAAAATAGTAATACAAATATTATTCAGAAAGAAATCAACTTTTAATATAGAAATTGAATTGTGGCGCCATCTACGAACTAATGTAAGAAGCAACATGATTATCGCAATAATTGTATCTCCGTAAGGTGCCAGGTCCATTAATTTCATTTCTAAAATAAAATAAAAGAGATGACGTTGCTAAAAACTATTAAGAAACCGAATAGTTTTCAAAATAAACTAATTTTCTAATTATTCTTACTAGTCAGGTTAATTTAAGTGAGCGCCATCTGTAAAGTAATGGTTCAACGAGACTATTCAATAGTGGTCTAGTTGGAACATTACTTTATAGGTGGCGCGTTCTAAAAAACTTCAAATACCGATTTCGAAATCATCACTTAAAAAAACACGGTATTCCCCAAATTATTGAAGATCTAGATTTTGAAAATGTTGAAGGTGTATATACTTACACTAGTAATTTGATTTTTTAATTTGTGTGTAGCTTTTATCAGTTGGAAAACAAAAGAAAAATCTAAAATGGGTAAAATATATTTGTCTTGAATCAGAAGCTGGAATAAGAGAAATATTATAAAAAACCATTATGGTCACGTAGCTGAATTAGCTCATATAACCTTACTTGATGAAGATAAAGAAAAATTTCAACTCAACTTCTACAACTCGTAAGTACATACATCTAAGTATTTAGAAGAAATGTTGCATTAATTTATATTAAATACGCCTGATATCCTGCAATTAAGATAGAAAAGATTAGAGAAAATGTAGATGGTATCTTTGGAAGAATCATCTTGGTAACATAGTAACACGCAAGATATCAACAATATTGTACCTAAACGAAGGTGTTTGAGATAAAGATGGTGCAGTCAGTGTAAATTTGTAGATAAAAAACAAGGTGAAACATTTAACAGTGATGACATTAAAAATTAAGATTTTCTTCTGGAAATCATGACAAAATATTATGCCAAGTATGTTTGGTTTGTGTGGATTCTCATAGTTATATATGTATAGATTATTTAGTTCATGAAATACTATGCAAACATATGTATTGCATATAGGCAATTCGAATGGTCACAAAATTGAAAAAATTACTACTGGTGAAATTCAACTCCATTTAGAAACATTAAGTAAGAATACTCACAATATCAATATTCCTTCCAATTTAAGATAATTAAAATCCCTGAGTCAATTCTGACTAGGGTTCCAAATGTAACCAACACCGATGTATCGGATAAAATCAACCAATTAATAAAAACAGCTTTAAACTTGATCCAGTGTGATATAATGGTTTCTATAAAACAGGACCCTGCAGTGCAATTCCTTCCACCAAATAAAGAAATTGAGTGCCATCCAAGGTATTTCTCTATTTCTATTTTAGTCTATACCAATCAAATGGTTGTTTTATAAATTATATTTTACGAAGAAGAAAAGAACCAAAAGAATAGATACCTGGCATTAAAGCGGCTTTTTTAATTAATTTTACTCACTGTTTATGAGAGCATAACTACAGCACAATTACATTTTAAAATGGTTGTAAAATTTAACTCGTAAACGAGGGTTTACGAACCAAGTGCGTGAAAAGACATTTACGAATGAGCACTCAGTTTAAAGCGCGGTTCGTTAAGCGATCGCTTTATGGCTGCGAATTCGACAAGTTGAACGTTAAATTAAAATTTTAAACATTTTTCCCAGTTCTTTGTTAAAAGAAAACATGTATTCTGATGAAAAATAATACATTGATCTTTTTACGTGAGTTACCTTACAAGTTCAATACATCTATTTTTATGTCTCCATTTTATTTTTTAACAGCATTGCATTGGCAGCACACTTATAGTAATGTTCGCCACTTTCCGTGTGCTTCACAGGCGTCGGTATAAGAGTAGTTATTCAACTGTGTGATTCGTAATATATACGCAAATTTATGCTTCGTATATTAGACTATGCGGTGGAGTGCGGATGTAAGGCGACCCTATTACTGATGTAAGTATAGAAGGAAAGAGATTTATCTATCTCTCTGGAAGAATGAAATGTGCATTTGGTTTTCTGCTATTAAAGCAATATGCATAAACATACGAAAAATGCGAATAGCACATATTATAGCAGCGTAGCTATATAAATAAAATCGACAATGTATGAAATCAGTGATTCTGTACTTAATGTTACGTAGTACGTAATGTGATGGCACGTAAAATGGAACTACCTCAACCATCGTCTTCAATTTTGATAGCATCCAGATGAGTAGGACAATGTAATGCCGAAAAAATTTCAAAAGTGGTATTAAATACATTAGAAAAATTTGAACTTTCGAGAGACAAAGTTTTAATGCTTATGACAGATGGTGCCGCAACCATGTGTTCTGTAAGCCGGTCTCTTAAGAAGCAGTGCGGTAATGTAAAATCCATGCTCTACATCTTGTGACAGAACAGATTCGTAGACATTATCCAGAGGTAGCTGCATTAATAGCGAATACAAAAGCAGTATTCCTCAAATCCCCAAAACGAATTCGCGAGTTTCACGAATTGTGTCTCCATACAACCAGAAAAAATTTCAAGCTGCTCAGATTACAACGGATTTACAAACAATACACATTTCATCCTTCCAGATAGAATAAATCCCTACTTTTATACTTACATGGGTAACAACGTCATTTCGCGCCCCCACTCCATCGCATAGTCTAATAGGCAAAGCATAAATTTCCGCATGTATTACGAATCACACGCCCGAACGACTACTCCCATACCGACGCCTGTGAAGCGCACGGAAAATGGCGAACTTTATATATTTAGTTTAATAACAATATTTTTATTTCTGTTACATTCAGTATCAACTTTACTTCACGCACTAACGCTTAAAATAAGAGTTCACGCACTGATTTGAACGCTGGAAGTTGCCGATTATTATATTCAAGTTCAATAGTAATTGCTAGTAATAGCCTAAAAGGTATAATTAATGCAAATTTGTTCCTGTAGTCAATTATAAAAATAACTATACAATCATAAGATTCAGTTAGCTACACAATAGCATCACTTGAACGATTATACATCAACATAACTGCAATTATCTAACAAGCGTAGGATGGTTTCTAGAGATATCTAATCACTAGAATTAGTACAGCTGTATGTTTCTGTAGGCGGTTTATTAATAAATCAAACCTTGATATTATAATTTTCGATTATCGTGGCACTTAATCATTGATCGAACAGAAATATTTCATCAAATTTTCTTAACCAATTTCAATAACGACATAAAAGGTGTCCCATGTATTAAAAATAATTTATATCTAAAGTACTTATCTCTGTCATTACATGTTATTATATTTAATATTTACCTCTTCATAGTGAATAACCTTGAAAGTAAAAATTCCCACAAGAAATAAAGGACACCTGTACACACACAGATTTAATAGCTATACAAAGCGTTTAAAATAGCCTTTCTTACGTAACGGTTAATTCGGTAAACTTTCATATTACGCACTACCTAGTAATAAATATCAAAAATGATTTATTCGTACAATAAACTATCGTTGTTAAGTTATTGTATTCGTCCTTTATCGAGCACAAAGCAGGTAATAAGCTACTCTACAGTTTTTGTTCATTCTTCACGTGTGAAATATTTAAGAAATTACCTTTTATCAAAATATATATTTTTTGTAAAAAGATGTAGGGTAAAGCCGCCTAAAAGTACGTAGAGGATAAGACCTTTTAATAAACACACTGAATTTATTTAAACATGGAACCAACCATAAATGACCCCTTTCACACGAAACTTAAAACAAGCAACATTTACAAATCTTCAAATATTATAGTCAAAAGTTACTAACTTGTGACTGTGCTGAAGTTGCTAAATATTTACGGGAAAATTAATACGTCTTGCAGATCTAGAAAATAGATTTTCTTGGAAAAACACTTAACACTAATAATAATAAAGAAAAAGCATTATTTTAAATAATCAATACCTCAAAAGAGTGCGAAAGTTAGATTAAAACTGATATGCTAATCAACCTATAAAGTTTCACAATCAAATTAAGGCGCTAAATGCGTATGTAACTCGGAAAAATATGAATCTTTGAATCGGGAGTTAAAGTATCACCAATTGCTGTTTAAGAAAGGAAATGCTGGACAAGAAGCAACAACTTGCGTTAGTTTCTGCGTGGCTCATTCATACCGAAACTCCATTTCCGGTAGATTTTGCAATTGAAGCTTTGTGTACTTTAAACGTAAATTTGGAGCTTCAAATTTTGATGCAATTGCAAACGACATCAAGCTTTTTCCAAATCCTTCCAACGCGAACATAGAAATCCTCACCCCAGAACTTCAAATGAATATGATTCAGTTGCAGTATAGCGATATTTTCAAAGATAAATACTTTATGCAATACTAAGCTTTTTCCGCTCGCATTGCATAAATTTGCTCGTAGTTTTTTCCGCGTTCAGAACTAAGTATATACGTGAAAAAACATTCTTCAAAATGAAATATGTAAAAAATATTTACAGATACAAGTTAACTGATGAGTATTCGAAGTCGCTGCTGATAATTTCCCCTAAACTTGATCCACAACTGCAAACAATTGTCAGTAGAAAGATACAGCTACATAAACCTCATTAATCATAATCATACCTTTGTCAGTTATTGTGCATGTTTCTTAATTGGATTACAATGTAATCAAAATAAATTTCCGGCCGGTTACCGCGCGTCAGATTGCTGGTGTTCGCGAGTAACTCTACATATTCATCTATTCTCGGATTTGAATATAATAAAATACGTTATCTTCCATAATCAGACTAAATTAAAGCGTAATGAAACAAATTCTTTAACATTCCAGTAAGGTGTAATTGCGTCTAATTACGTCAGCATTGGAAAAATACACAAGCGGAAATTAAATTAAAATTAAGGATTTATTTTTAGACATATGGCATAACATTTTCGGCAGTTGCATTCTATTCATTACGTAGTACATGCGTTTGGCTTAGAAATTGATTAATTCGAGAGAAATAAATTGAACGTTCAAAGTGCAAACCGTTTAATATGATCTAACATGCATTTTGAGGCCCAAACAATAAAACACTTAGTAAATAATTTAAATCGATATAATAAACACGTGCCATTATGCATCTGTTGATCTGATCTGATCTGATAATGTCTGATAAGATTTATTTACATATTGATACACTTCGAAATATTATTCATGTAATGTATTACACGAATTTCTCCCACGCCATAGACATGCAAAATTTACGGGCCGCAATTTCGATTTTTACAACAAAACCAAACGCACCCAATCGCGGCAAACAGATACATCGATCCCATATCTCATACTTCCTACTTATGCAAAAGCAAAGTGAACGTACAAGACAATGAACGCTTATTAACCGGCCAAAACTCAGATGTAAACTAAACTCCAAATCGTAAGCATACATTAGAGTGACCGGCCGTGAAAATACGCGAGCACCAATACCTCTTTCCTGGCAACATTTTGTAATGCCGACGTACCCTTGACATCTTAGCTTTTCGATCTATTGCAAGCGAAGCACCTTAACGTTGTGTCGGGCTTAAGCGCGTGTGTTTTACTTTTACCCGTAATAAAACCGTATCTTTTATTTAACAAAAAAAAATAAAGTTAAAATATGAACCGTGCCCTACGATCAACAAAACCCGCTTTTAAACGGGTCACCCACTTGATATTTGACATGGATGGACTTCTTTTGGGTACGTACTTTTGTAAGAATTCGATTTATTCGCTGGTTACACAACCATATTTATTTTTTCCTCGCTAGTGATATAAATATAAACAATATGTAAAAAGCAGGTTAATTATTTACAACTACAACGATACAAATATCTGCTTTACCGACATTAACAACGCTATCTATTCAATAGCTAACGATTTACGTTTGTAACATAATTTTGGTAATTGCTGTAAAAATATGTTTTTGATTGTTTGATTTGTTAGCGGTAAATTGTTACTGTAAATATTGATGATCTCAACAATGAAATTGAAATCCAATCAAATGCGAATTTCTAATCAAACACATTTTCTTTCGAGTAGGTAGTTCCCCGGTAGAAATTTTTAATTTTTAAAATAATTTAAGTTGGCGTTTCCGGTAATAAAGAACATTTCTTGGCGTATTGAAACGTTTGTTGCCAGAATTGCCAATTTAAATTATTCGCGAAAAACTTCCACTTGGGTTGAAACCAATAATTCAATTTATTTTATCGTAATACCAGGCATTCTAGATAACACTGTATATTACAAGCTTTTTTAAAAAGAATAATAATCTGCTGACATTGAGATTTATTTAAAAATAACTGACATACACTACCATCCAAAATTAACTCAACATTATTATTAAGAGAATGTCCACATATCAAATATGTTGATTGTATATCAAATTACTCTTTATTAATCCATGAAGTTTTGTAGTATTTTACACGTAATACTCCATGACTAGAAAATTAACAATTTGAAAATTTGATTGCAATAATATATTTAGTGACAAATTAATGAATTTAATATATCTGTATTTGCTATATCTTGAAAAATATATCGTTTTAAAGCAATGTTGCCAGATCACTTTTAGCGTATTCTTGCAAAATATTTCCACATTACTTTTGATTTCTTTGAAAGAAATAGTTTAATATAGACATATGTAGTATCGGCTTTTATTACTATCTACGCACGTTATCAACTCAGTTTTTTATAGCGAGAAATGGTGGCAACACTGTTCTAAAGCTCAAACTAAAAGGCTAGATCTAGAAACTGGAATTTAATAAATTGAAAATTCCTTAATATATTATGATAAATTGCAAATAATTTTTCTTTTTTGTATCCTTCACAAACCTATTTTACTCATTTTAACAGTTTGAATGACATTCATGATTGCTTTACTTCGCACTTTCAGATACCGAGTGTATTTATACTAAAGTAATTGCCAATATAGCGAAAAGATGTGGTAAAGTATACACAAGTGATGTCCGACTGAAACTCTTAGGAACCAAAGAGGCAGACACTAGTAAAATAGCCGTTAGGGAAATGCAGCTACCAATGACTTGGGAGGAGTTTAGACATGAATTTGCACAGAATTCTAGTCTTTTGTTAAGGAAATGTCCACTAATGCCTGGTAAGCACTGTTTTTAATTAATTATGCCAACATTGCCGTAATATTTATTGTATTAGGAGTCGAAAGATTTGTTCGACACATGCATACCAAGAAAGTCCCAATGGCAGTAGCAACTTCATCAACGGCAGAAAGTATGGAGTATAAAACAGAACACTTGAAAGAATTCTTCTCATTATTTCACCATAAAGTAGCTGGAGGTACTGATCCGGATGTGAAATTGGGAAAACCTCATCCTGATATATTCTTAGTCTGTGCTTCACGATTCCTAGATAAACCCAAACCAAAGGATTGCCTTGTATTAGAGGATGCACCGAACGGAGTTCGAGGAGCAATAGATGCTGGTATGCAATGCTTAATGATACCAGATCCTGAAGTTCCACCAGAACTATGCACACATGCCACCCATGTTATCAAAAGCATGTCAGAAATTAAACCTGAAGAATTCGGATTACCATCATTTGAAAAATAGAATTAAAGAATTAATGGTATTACCACGAAATAAATAAATAAAAATAGAGAATTAAATGTTCAGCACAACACTAGTCAATGAATGACAACAATATTTATTTGATAAATATGTACATTTTAATAAACACTAACGAAATAAGACTAACTTGTTTTATTTTGCGATACTCTCGATTTTTGAAAGTACCGTATCTGCTGCAAGATTAGATAGTGGATAAGATTCTTCTTTTCCCTTCTCTAGAACAGAAATAATTAAGGTTATATTATAGTTCTGAATCCAACAATATATACCAAATCTAGCCCATAATCTAGGTTCTATCTGGGAACATTCTCTAATTAGAATAGGGAACTTCGGATTCTGAGACTTCAGATTCACATAATGTTTCTCAATAAATTCTCTGCAAAAAAGTAATAATTATTACATAACCTCTAATGGGGTACAACCGTTTTAAGGTTAATTACCGCACGCCTTTGCTGGTTTCTCCTTTCTGACACAAGTGAATTCTTAATTCTTTGAGTTTGGAACCGATTTTAATTGCTCTAGACATAACTGTTTGTTGATTATGAAACAAATTCAAATAAATTCTTGGGGTTACAATCTGTCAAATTTATTTTTTCTATTAATGTAGCCAACTCAAGAGTATTAAAGGCACAAAGAAATCAATATATTTCAAGATTGCATATTACAAGGGTTTATGAATAATTTAATAAGAAACAAAGATAAGTCAACTCCCGCTTCTTTGGGTTAAGAACCAATTTTAATTGCTCTAGTCATTGCCGGCTATTGATTATGAAGCAAATTCAAATAAGTTCTCCCTGATAGAAACTGTCAATTTTATTTTTTTCTGTTCGTGTAGCCAACATAAGGGTACTAAATGCACTAAGGGAATTGATACACAGATATTCCAAGGTTAATTAATAATTTAATAAGAAAATGTACAAAAAATTAAAAATTCGTTATAAAATTGTTTTATATTTAACTATTTGTGCGGATGTATTAATTTTAAACTTATTAGGTACAGCTGAAAATGCTTGTAAGGCAGATAAAGCTGCTTGGAATCCAATAGTAACGCATTGCTCTTCGTTTAAATCCTTTAACATCGACGATATTATAGCAGACACAAGGCAATCCCCAGCCCCTTGTACATTAACTATCTCTTGCACTAAACTTGCTGGATAATGTCTAATTTGTAATTTATCTTTTTCAGTTGTTAAAAAGCTTGTAGAAGCGTCAGCATATCTAGCTACCAAAATACCATTTTCACCTAATGTGACAATAACATTATCAATGAATTGTGCTATAAATTTAGCGATGTAAGCAATTTCCTTAATTTCCAATTCATGATCGTCGAAAGGGATAGTATAACCGAGTATCTTAGCGAGGTGTTTCAATTCATTTATATTTGGAGATACGTATTTGATCGTTTTCCAATGTTTAGTTCTGAAAGGCTTCTCGGAAATTACAACGTCCGTTGGCTCGAAGAACACTGAAACATAATACAGAAGATATTATTTTGTTGTAAATTCATAATAATAAATTTTTAAAAGAAGTAGAAGAATCGGAGTATATATCATTTCTTAACGAGTAGAGATGAAAGAAGAAACCTATACACTCTATACACTAGCCAATGGAATATGCTGTAGAATTAATGATGATACTTTGATAACCCACTTGCATTTCTTTTAATTCCGAGGAAATTTTAATCGCGAAATTTAGAAAATGCCAACTGGGAAGAGTTAACTTGATATGTATGCTTTTTCCCGAAATTGACCACTATATTCACCATGATGAAGATTTCATTTAAAAAACAAAAAATAAGAAAATTTGCAACGGTATTCTATCAGGGGACATAATCCACAAGTTTACTCACAAAATATATTATTTTATTACAAATTAATAATAATTCAAATTTTAAGTAAAACGTTAATTGCTTTCTAAATAGCCTCTGTATATAATTTATCTAGGGATATTAAGTTTAAAGTGTTCAGTTGTCAAACATTCGATACCAACATCTAAGCACTAAAGTAGCTCAAATACAACATCAATTGTTGCAAAACAATCCACTTCTTCAATTGAAAATATGGGAACGAAATCGAAAACTGGTATTTGTGCCATAGCGACGACTGTAACTGCATTTTTAGCGATCATAATCGCATTTTGCACCCCATTTTGGCTAGTAAACGATGGTAAACTGCCAAACCCGCCTTTCGTGCGAATAGGTGAGTCATCTTAGTAGCACTGAATCTAAAGTAGGAGTGGTTTATTATCAACATTTATCAATCAATTGTATTGCCATGATAAGCGATCATTGCATAACTTTTAGGTTTATGGGAGGTGTGTTTTGATGACTTTGAGGATTTTCGCCACTTTTACGATACCCGTTTCACAGGATGTTGGTGGGTGTTCGAAGAAGAATACTATATCATCCATAACTTCTTATTACCTGGATTTTTCATAGCAACACAGTTTTTCTTCACATTATGCACAACTTTATTATTAGTCGCAGCATTCTTGACTTGGTTATATTGTTTTTGCAGCCGTGATCATGATAAATACTTATTGTTATTATATACGATTGGTACTGATTTAATTTTAGCAGGGTTCTTTGGATTAATCTCAGTTTTATGCTTTGGCGTTAATGGTGATCGCAGAGATTGGATGCCATACTGGGAGCATAACGATTTGAGTTGGTCATATGGTTTAGCAGCATTTGGTTCGTTGATTTTATTTCCCGCAGGGGCTTTATTTTTAGTTGAAGCTCGCAGAGCTAACTTTAGGAAATTGCAAACGTCGCGACCTCCATCGTATTATGATATGGAAGTGAGAAAGTCTTCCCATACTGATATTTAATTTTTTTATATGTTGAAGTCTGTTAAAATGTATTAAAATATGCCCATGCAAATACTTTAAAAGATATGCATTTAAAAAATGCTTTTAATTTGATGTATAAGTATTTTTAGATGTACAATTTTGTTTATTTCTCGTTGTTTTGATGTATATATTAGTTATTGAGTATTAACGAAGTGTTTTTCACTTATATTGAAGTATTATTAGGAAACAAACAGAAATATGTTATTAAGATAACTGTTGTAAGGGTTTAAATGATAACTCAGAATGATGCTTGAGGGTATTTTCTATTCCGTCCATTGTAGTCAACTTTTTTTCAAGTATTAGCGATCTTAAATATTTTTTAATCTTCAATACGCTTTTATATTTTGCATGATTTTTAAATTAATACTCTGCACAAATTATGATATTTACATTGAAAAGTAGTATTTATCATAAGTATTTTGTGTCAACTCGAATGATGTTTGTTGTAGATTAAAGTAGGCCATGTTTCCTTAACTAAGAATCTCAATTGGCATCTAGTGGCATGCGACTTTAACCTAAAATTAACTTCATTACTTAAAATTAATATATTTTGATACCTTATATCTTTATATAATCTTACGTATGTAATATGTACAAATATTTTAAATATATTAATATTTTTAAATATTTTTGATAATTTTTCTAATGAATCTTGAGATGTTAAAGAAAGCTAAGGCTCGAGTTTGGAGAGATTACGGGAAGAAATTTGATTAGATGAAATAAAAATTCCTGTTAAAATGATGTGGATTACTTTGAATCATGGGCGTAGCCAAAGGGGTGCATGGGAGGGGGACCATTTATATTGCCCGGAGCTTGATCGCAAAAGGAAACATATTCATCGTTATTAAAGTATAATAAGCGAGCTTCATGGTTTATTAATGCAAATTCTCAAAAATGGTATTAATGAGACTATGAGGAATTAGTGAAATATTTATTAATGAAATGATGGCATGTATACACTGTTCACAATGAAAGGAATAATTATTTTGAAGGAATAACTCATTTTGAATCGCCATATTTTGGTTTTTGCTACTATCAAATGTTATTTCAAAATGCACACATCCATAGATAAGAGATATCATTTCAATAGATTTCACATACAAAAAAGCACATTTAAAGTTTAAACAAAGTTATAGCGCTTCCCAGAAAACAAAGTAAAATTCTCTGTAGTTGCGTTTTAACAAAAACGGGTTGTAAAGATTATATTGAATTTGTTCTTTTCATTGTCAACGTAGTGTATAATAAAAATTGTCGGAAACAACAACCAATTTAAATACAGGTGGTAATTTAAGTTCTCCACAAAGCCTCCTCTCATCCTCAATCCTAATTAGTATTTACTCGAAAATGACAACCTCTAATTAACAGAAAAATACAAATTTCCCGGCAAACAACCCACCAAGTTATACGTGTTAATTCCGAAATTAAGGAACGAACAATACTTGCTCTTTTTCAACAGTCAATTGTTTCATAATTATAGCCTCTTTTGATCTAAGCGGGAAACCTATCATTTGATCCCCGTGGCGGCATTTTTATCGTGATTCACTTGTTAATTGAATAAATTCTCTGAGTCATCCCCTCTTATTCAGTTAGTACCTAGCAGAAATAATTTTCCGCATATGTATACACGTCCTACCACGGGAAAAGTTTATGCGTGAGCATATACAACAATGCGTTTTATATAAAGTCGATTTCACGCGCCACATTCGTTAGTCCATAGGCGTGTCTCCAAGTTAGTCAAAACGCGAAACAAGCTCTTAATCACCTTTTTTAAATAAGTTTAAAAAGATTAATTTGTGTGGGTGTGACTCTATTTATTTTTCTTATCTGCTTCGTATGATTTTATGATATCAAATATCTAATCGTAGTAGCCATGCCTACCAAAACATTTGATAACGACGAGGTAACTCCGATCAATTTTGTTTGTAAACATGAATTTGAGGTTATGCTAATATTAATCATCCTTATCCATATTGTTTATGCAACAGGAGATGAAAAAGAGGTCGTTGGCTGGGAGCGTTGGGATCGCCTTTTTTATCCTGGGCATGGTATTCGTTTGTGTAGCTTTTGGAACTCCAAATTGGTTAGTATCAGATCCCAGAATAACAGGAGCCAGATTAGATAAGTTCGGATTGTGGACGCATTGCTTCAGATCACTGCCAGATCTACAAGACGTCAATCAAAGACGATTCTTCGTCGGTTGTAGATGGATTTATGACCCATTTACAACTGGGTACGATGAAATACGTGGCTTCCTTGTTCCAGGCTTTATGGTAGCTACACAATTGTTTTTCACATTGTGTTTTATCTGTGTTATCATCTCGACAGTGTTGGTTCTAGTATATTATTTGTGTTCAGGACCAGATCAACGATGGTAAGTGTTAAATTTAATAGCAAAGATTTATAGAAGGTCGCTTATATCATTGACCCCTTTATGATTTTCTTAACTTTAAATATATAGAAATGAAGCGTATTTCATTTCAATAGTCACATTAGTAACTCCAAAAACGTAAATTGTATATTTGAGCGACCTTGAACTCTTATAAACAATAAGACAAACCATAAATTCTAATTAAATACGTTTCAACATACTCATTGTTCTAGCTTTACCTTCAAACGATCCATACGTTATTTTTTTATGCAAGAAATAGTGTAATTTCATGCATATACACATGTGTATATTCATTGTTTCTCTTTTATGCTTGAACATAAAATAGATGGTATTTAAAAAATGCTACGTTACTGTTTACATCTAATTACTTGGTGGGTGATGATTTTATAGGCTTTTGTATTTCTTTGATAGTTGTCAGTTTGTTTTGTAATTTTTTAAGAAAATATATAAAAATGATTCGAAAATCGTCAATATGACGAACGTTACGAATTATGCCATTTATTCCGAATGTGTTGGCAATCCTGGAAACCAACCTGTTTAATAAACTTATTTATTGCACTAATAACGAGAAATGAAAATTTAATAAATAGATAATTGGTAACTATCATTTATAAATACTCACGGTTGGTAACAAAAAAATTCCTACATTAACAATATCCTGATTTTATATCTACTTATTACATTCGTTTTGTTTATGCTTAGATAAATGTAATCAATATAATAAGAAACAAAGATGTACAATTAGCACAGTGGCGCTGCAATAAATTTTGTATTATCAACCTTGAACTAACTTATAACTGTATAAGCTAAACTTCATCTGACTGATGAAGTTCAGCTTATACAGTAAGGTAGGTCTTATGAGGATAATTTTAGCCAGATTCACCGAATATTAAAATTATCGTTAAAACAAGAGGATGAATTTAAAAATTAATTGTCTATCAAAAATTGACAATTTTTTAAAAACTTGCTATAATTAATTAATTGCAATAAAGTTCAATAAAATCAAGAGATAAAAATTAACAAACTAGGGAGAAATAATGGAAAATAACGAGAATGAACATATTAAAAGCGCGGGATTAAATAACAGGAAATAATAAAAATAGTTCACTTTTTCAAAATTTGGATTCCTGTGTTTATCAATATTTCTTAAGTCAGAGTATAACATATCAATTTTCTAAAAACCGTAACTGCAGTCGTTTAAAAAGGCTAACTTTTGTGGTACGCCTCACTGTATACGTAAAAGAAATTCAAATTTTTTTCATTCATTTTGAAGATATATGTTGAACATTGGCAACACCGCATATGACTACAATGACAACTCGTAACATTTGCTTTCCTTCCTCCGTTACCTTGATATCTTTCATTTACTAATTTTTCTTTTATTTCCAGGTTTGTCCAGCTGGTACAGATAATCTCATGGCTACTCCTAGTTGGTGGTCTTTGTGGCGGCATAGCTGTCATTGTTTTTGTAACATGCGCTAATAGAAGTGGTTGGATGCTAGGCCATGACAATAACTTCTTCGGATGGTCGTTTATATTGGCAGCAGTGGGTGTCGTCGCTGTTTTAGTGGCGTCCAGCTTATTCTTCGTAGATGCCAACATTCATAAGAAGAAAAAGAAAGCTTTTAAGGAATCGCAGAGCCGATTCGCCATGGAACAAGAAACCAAAACGTAAACATCAATCGTGGAAAAATGTGTTCACTCTACTTTATAGATAATATATGGAATATTTTAAAGATAAAAAATAGAAAGTACAAGTAATTTTACTGCTAGAATCTCTGGTAATCGTTATTACTTCGAAAGGTTTATGTAACATATCCGTCCATATTCCAATTTTAATTTTTGAGTATTCCTTTTTAACATTAGTTATTAGAATCCACATATCGATAGTTTATGTTGTCGATATTGTTTTATGGGTATTTTCAGGTTAGATTATTATTACACTAATATGTATGTAATATTTTTAACATGACTGTATATATTGATATTCTATTCACATTCTTGTTATATATTTTAGACTGGGTATATGAATTAGAGAATATGTGCCATTATGTGATGTAGATTTTTCCTTAAATTTTACAAATGGGCACGTCACCACTTAACAACCTGTATACTTTTACAACTTTTATTATTTAACTTTTACTTGGTAAACAACACATAAGTATCGGCAACCTCCGCACCACACAAGTTCAATTTATTATGTAGTAATATAATAATTAAGGCGGGCGGCCGTTTCGAGGAAACGAATGGTCCTCATCATCAACCGGTGACCAAATGATGTGAGAAAAAACTTTTTCTAAAACTAAACATGCATGTACTATCCCTACTTCTTAGAACAGATATCCTTTACAAGTGCCTATTTCTACCCCCTGCACGCCTTGAAGCTACGACGTGCGAAAAAATACCATGCATGTACTATCCCTTCTTCCAAGAAGAAATATTGTTTTAAAGTGCCTATTCTACCCCTTACGCGTCTTAAACTACGACATGCGAAAAACACGGCCAGATAGACGGGAAAATCTCCTTTATAACCCAAAATATAAACAAGTGCCAGCCTACTGCAAAAGGTCAAAAAGGACAGAGTACGACAACGGTCCGTTTTCTCGGTTCATCAGATTTTTATTACTTTTTATGTAAACTGTCTCGTACGCATCTAATTCTCGCGGCGACGTTACGTTTTTAATCAATTTTAAGTCTTCTACTTTAATACTATGCCGTTTCATTTATATGTTGTGCTATACTCGACGCGTCCAATCTGCCGTAGCGATAATTTCTTATATGTTCTTTGAATCTTCCTTTTCGCACGTCGTAGCTTCAAGGCATGCAGGAGAAGAAGAAGAAGAAGAAGGCATGCAAAGAATATCTTTTCTAGGAAGTAGGGATAGTACATGCATGTTTAGTTTTAGAAAAAGTTCTTTCTCACATCATTCGGTCACCGGTTAATGATGAGGACCATTCGTGTCCTCGAAACGGTCGTCCCGGACTAATTATTATATTACTATATAATAAATTAAACTTGTGTGGTGCGGAGGTTGCCGATACTTATGTGTTGTTTACCATACTACGCCACAGTCCTTGCTATCATTATTGAACTTTTACTTGGTAAAATATCCAGTCTTGCAATGTTGTACATTCCTAATTTGACGTAGATTAAAATGCAAGTTGCCTTAAGTCGTTATGCCTTATATTATTTACGCTTTTGAAATCTATAACCGTCCACTATAGAATAAGCACCAACTTCTATTAGGCATCTAGTGTTGTTTTTAATATTCCAAATTTTATCAAAAAAGATTTTTATACAGATATATCTTTTGATATTATAAATTTATTAAGCACAATTTATCTCTTATTATTGTAATAATTATACTGACTTTTTTACATGATTTTTTTGTTTATAAATAAAGTTATTTAAATAAATAAATTCCTTAATTTTATCTATGGAAACAAATTAACATTAGGCCTGGCCCAACATCTTATTAACTCCGTCCAACAGCTTATCAGCCCAGCTCAGGCCGGCCCAATTGTTTATCGGCCTATCCCGGTCCAACAGCTTATCAGTCCAACCCGGTTCTACAGTTTATCAGCCTCATCCGGGTTAACAGGCCGTTTGGTCCGACAAGCTCGTTTTCTTCGGCAAGGAGATGGTCAAATTAGTTTAATCCCACTTGAAAGAATGCATTCTCAAAGAAGATAAATTTCGATAATCCTGCAGTTTACGGCTCCTATATAATTCATCCGCGCATGTACATAACTAGACAACGTTGCCGATTTAGATCAAAAGCACAAAATTGTGACGGCGCACACATGGTTGTTAAAATTTGATCAAGCGTCTAATGATTTACAAAATGTCATTTCTGTTATTTACTGTGCCTCTTGTGGCATTATTGCAATATTAATCACGTAATTGTTCTTTCTCACCTTGTAGATTAGATCAGTTTCCTGCTATTTTTAATAGAGAAAATTAAAAAAAAAATGAAACTATTGTCTCCTTTTTTGTTTCAATTCTGACACAGTTCCTAGTAACTTCTTAAATAACCCTTGTACATACAATTTCAGTTTACTTATTGTATATTCCTCGTACATCCATACATTCAAATTTCCCGCTTGTTACAGGTGGTATTCGTAGGCGTGGCTTGAAGTAGGGCTTGTTTATTTTAATGGTTTATTTCTATTATCGCAAGTGAATCACACGATATACCAGCAAGTGTTCCGAATCGTTTTGTGGTTTAAAATCCAACAATGGGTATCGATAAGAACGATTATCACAAAGCGTCGAGTAAGCCACAACTTATCCTTAGATTATTTATCGTTTTCTCACGAATTTGATTGTAGAACATCTCGTTAATGGGGCCATCCTGACATACATCGCTGGGATATTGCTAATTATAGCTTTCTGTAGTCCGTATTGGGTACAATCGTTCCATGATACCTTCTCGGACTTCAAGCACATGGGACTATGGGAATATTGCTTTTCTAATTTCCGATACCCATATTATCAGTTCGATAAACTCTTCACAGGGTGCCATCACATTTTTAGCGAGGAATACTATGTGATAAGGGAATGGCTGCTACCACCGTGGTTGATGGCAGTACAGGCCTTCGTTACAATGTCATTGCTACTGAGCTTCGGTGCTCAGTTCATAATGGCGTTGCAGTTGTGCCGCTGGCCTTTAAATTTCATCTTGAAATATGAATGGATCTTGTCGGCTATCGATTTCATATGTTGTGCAACTACAGGTAATGTTTGACGTAGTTTTAAAATCTTAACAAAGAAAAAGCAATTACATTGAAAGCCTACTTATTTGTAATTAATTCAATGTGATTAAGTGGGTGTAGTAGACAGAAACGTAACATTTTTACTTAAAGGAAATTATTTATATACAGTGCGTTCCACAATGTGCATTTATTAATCTAGAAATAACTTATTCTCAAAAAATTTGGTTGCACAGCTCTTCATTAACCAAAAAGGGTCCTTTTGATTATCACTATTCAATTTATATGCAGTATAAATGATATTAATTTGTTTTGGAATTTCTGGTATACGTTGTATAAATCAAATACCCAAATATACAATGTCCCCAGAAAGATTGGAACGTCGTAATTTTATAGTTTAATAAACAACTTGTGAGGAAAAAAACGCACTCACTTTCATTTCTTTATTTAAAAAAATACTTATTTCTGCATTGGGCTGGAAACTTTTCAGACTACCCTCACACTGCTGTAAGAGAGTTGAATTATTAAGTGTAGCACAACACAAACAAAAGCGAGCATAATATTAAATTTGTGTTGCAGTTTATTGTTAGTCGTTAAAATTAGATACCTAAAATATCTTTTAAAATAGAGATTGTTGAAGTGATTGTCATATAATATAAAGTATTATTTTTGTCAATAATAATTTAAACTTAACATTCTGTTACAGCAATCTTTTTATTCTTCGCGGTGGCCGTATTCGGTGGATCTCACGCCCGTAGGGACTGGCTTATGTATCCCAATTTTAATTATCTAAGTTGGTCGTACGGCATGGCTGTATTATCGTTCTTTTTCCATGGATTCGCTGCTATAGCTTTGTACCGAGAAGCCCGCCTAAGCTACGAACTACGAAAGGAATCTTGGAACTTAATCAGACAAATGCAATCTAACGAGCAGCATTATCCCGGCTATATATAATTTAAAATAATTTTTTCTCCGTTTACGAACGAGTATTATTGTGCTTTTTTTCATTGTTAAACGCTTAATTTTTTCTACAAACTAAATAATACTTATTATCCTAGTATTAGAAGTACTTTTCAAGTTATCTTTAAAATCGGCGATTTGTTACCTCGGAACATCGATTTTCATCTCGATTTAATTGTTAACGTTGATGTTCTTTGGAGGGGTAACGCTAGATTGTCGTAGAAAGCTGATGCCACGTATATATTAATTCATGTATGGCTAGTTAGAAGAATTTCGTCGGATTCTCGATGAAAATATTTTTTTATATCGACGTATTTTATTTGACTTTATTTTTTTTTTTAGATTAAGCAAATCCGTCCACACTGATATAACAAATAATCAAAAAGAAATCTCGTACCTTTTAATGCACACTATAGATTCATGCATATCTCTACTTAGTAATATCATGATTGCCTTTTTGGACAAGAAATCTATATTTTAATTAATTAATTATGTATACACTTATTATACATCTTCGAATATTTTATTTAAAATATATATTTTAATATTCAATTCTAAAGTGTTTCATTTCTTACCTGGTATTTCATGTTCTTCCGCTATCTTTAAGATAGCTTCAAGAGTGGTAATGGTGGGATTGGCATCTAATACGATGAGCGGTGCGTTTCTTATAACATCTTCGTTATCTTTAATCTGAAAGGAAACAAAATAAGGCGATTGATGCACTTGGTGTTCTTCAATGGTCGATATTTCCAATATTTTAACTTTAGTATATGATTCTGATGGTTACTTGGAAGCTTCTTTTTATGCTGAGTACATGAAATGTAGTATTTCAGGATAATCAGTTTACGTTCAAAGCATCGCATCAAGCACTAGCAAAGACTATCCCCTCGAAATGGACTAAGTTGTCTATCAAAGGAGGGATGAAGTCTAGCAAAGCTTTGATTACATTTAAACCCTGGAGGAGACAGCATCGTAGAAATGCATAGATGTTCTGCTTCCAATATAAAGCCAGTTATAGCTTAGGCTATATACCCATATTGTGCAAAGACGTAAATATGGTATTTATACCTAAAGTAGAAAAGTGATCATTCGCGGAGCCTAAGGCGTGTAGACCCATTAACACTTTTTCATTCTCGCTCAAAGGAATGGAAAAGATATTAGATTGATACCTAGCGAGTCTTTGTAACAAACTCGCTTCATCCTAACCAACATGCTTACCAGAAAGCATGGCCATGATTACTTGCACTTCTGGTTTAGTGGGCCAAAACAACTCAGAAGACCGTACAATAGTAATATCAACACATTCAGAGATTTGTATGTTTTAACATTGCAGATGTGATGCGTACTTGTCCAACAGCAGCGCTGGAGTAGTTCTAATTACCATTGAAAAATGCTTACTGTGTAATAGAAAAAACGTCAGACACTCAAAAGTTATTTCGGAATTACAATCTTTAGTTGCTCAAATACATGTATTCAAATGTGCGAAGAATCTTTGAAAGTATCCAGATAAAGGGAACGGACTTTGTAACATTTAAAGAACTAATCAAAACATTTAATAAGTATTTTGAAAAGAAAATAAATATCATTTATGAAAGAGCAAAATTGAATTTAAGAAATCAAAAAGAACAATCGGCTTCAGAATATATCAATAGTATTATAACAATGGCAAAACTATGCATTAGAAGATGAATTGATTAAAGATAGACTTATTGTGAAGACCATTGCGAGAAAACTTTTCGATCCACAATCATAAACTACGGATTAAGCCACCAACTCGGAAAGTTCACATGAAAATAAATGAAAAGTTACAAAAAGAAACTACGATAAGAGATATCGAGCAAAAGAGTTCAAGGAATTGGAGAAAGATAGCAGAGTTTCGATTACCAATGAGAAAAAAGAAGAAATAGTAAATGAAAAAATAGGAACAAGATCATATTTAGTGGAAACGGAAGATGGAAACGAAATAAAGAGGTGTACATCAAAAAAACTGTCGAAGAAGGAGACGAATATAACCGGAAATGGGAAATGTTAAAAGATGAAGCAGTGGACCACGTTAGAAAGCGGAAAAGGGAACGACTAGCTTACCTCAAGGACTATTGCTAAAAAGAGAAAAATAACGGAGACAAAGAAATGAGGATGTGAAAGTGAAGTTAATAAGTAGTTGGGAATATGTAGTTAATATAAGTTACACCAACATATTTCAAGCATAGATTTCTGCTTTAAACCTGACCACCAACCATAAATAACCTCGAGAAAGGGATACGAGGCACACTTATAAATATATTCAGCGATAGTCAATTTGTATATTTGAATTTGGCCTGATACGCGAATGTGTATACAATCTAAGGCAATTGGGACGCGTTATTTTGCGGTGAGTCCGAAGCCAGCAATGATCGAAGGAAACGAAAAGGTAGATAAGCTAGCCAAAGAAGTAGTAAACATGGCTCCCACTAGTCCTAACCTCATATGAAACAAACAATAGAGGCATTAGAGGATCTTGTACTGGGAGAGCGTTGTAGAGTAAAAGCAGGCGAAAACACTCATATTAAGCTCGCCAAAGACAGCAAGAACAGCGCTATCGTTTAGTGAAGGTGACCTTAGATTATTGGCAGGATTCTTGATTGATCATGTAGTCTTAAAATATCACTTATTTTAAACTAGGGAATGCTTAAGATCAAATCTGCCGTGTATGCCAAAAAGATCTGTAGACGGCACACTTTACGCAAATATGCTGCCATCAGTCGCACACGACACCAACGTTTCAGTAGACCATTTTTTGTATCTACTAAACTGAGGAAAGAAGATCCTAGAGTAGCGCTAAGCTTTATTAAAAGCCTTCACCTATTCTAACACACACAAGGGCATTTTGTCACAGTAGACCTATTAAGGTCGCAGTGACCAAAGGCATCTGTGCCATGGCCCGACTATAATAATAAATTGTATACAAAAACTCTTTTCAGAGGCGCATACTTACAAAATCTGGTGTTATTTCTTTATGTATGTCCATATCCCCTAGCAACAAACGACATTCGCCTTTAGCATCGAAGACAGCTGTTGCTTGTGCTGTGGAAGCCTTAGATATCCTTCGAATATGCTTGGTGGTTTCTAGGGGAAGGGTAGATGTGATAATTTTGCTCGAAGTATCTTCTCCGATCGCTGAGAGGAGTATTGGTGGACAATCAAGTTTATTCAGAGCATCCGCGATATTTCTAGCCACCCCTCCCGGATATTCGGCAAATTTTCCCAAATGTATCCGCCCATCAAGCTGAAAATAAATTTTTAAGGCGATATTGTATTTGTTAAACCTTCTAAATATGAAAAGAACCAAGATTGATTGATTCGTTTAAAATGTTCAAGAGATTTTCTTTTATATTTTTTGGATAGTAATTTATTAATTCCTGATTAATTGCTCGCAGGTTGTTTACGTCCATTTGTCTAGACTTATTTGACTTTTCAATTCTCTGGTTGTTTCTTGTATTTTCTCTGTTAAAAATTGTTCAAAATATTCGATACTAAAATAGTTTTGCAATGACTAACATCATCACATTTCATGTGTTAATCTTGTCTGCAGTACTAAATCAGCTTCCAAACCATTTTAAAAATGGTGTCTGTACGGCGCATCAATGAAGCGATTTTTTTTTAGAATCCCTGCAGAATTATATTTGAAATATAGAACAGATCTTGGTGAACTCTTTTGCCTAAAACACCGGAAGTGGTTAAAAACGAGAAGACCTTGACGACAAGAAAGTGAAATATGCTGTTATATCTTTAAAACATTTCATAACAGGTTGGAGTGGGGATGTGAAATAAAATATACAAATTTAGTCAATCTTCAGACCGCTGAAGGAGTTCTTCCAAATATAACCATTCATATTCCTCGTTAAATAAATTTTTATATGGATTGCGTTCCATGCAATTCTAAATCTGTTCCAAATGATTCCATAACACGTATTAAAACAGATATAGTTCCTGTATCCTTAATTTTCTGCATTACTATAAATATTTCTTCATTGGCCATAAAAGCCCATGCTCTTTATCGTACCATGGACTTCGAATGAAGTTAGTACATTCCACAAAGAACGAACATCGATACATGATGTGGTATTTCGAGCAGTAGCTATGAAATCTGCAGCATAAAACACGGCTCCTACATGCCCTCCTGCCCTTCACAAAACGTACATGTACGATGGGTATTTTCAAAGCTGCCATTTCCCATGCTTGTAACGGAGGTTCGTTCAAACGTCGCGAATAAAATAAAATATTAGACGATTCACGTAGGAATTCTTTACTGCCACAATTCCGCATCGTGTTACAAAACCGGCTCCAAAATATTTGAAAGCGTTCAAACTTTTATGTTTTCATTTGCTCCTTTGCGTAAAAACTCGTTGTTAACACTAGGTAGCCGACCAACTCTATATTTGTTATCAGTGGGACCATAGTTAATGGTTTCTTTAACTGAAAACGGATCCAGGCCTCCTATCAAACTGATTTTTCCCAAATATCGTTCAATATCGTTGCATTTACTAAGTAATTTATTAAAATAAGAACTCTTGTAATGCATGGTTACCATCTTCTTACTTTTTTTTTCAATCCGGGGATAAACGCGTACATTACGTATAAATTTAAGATAAAATATTTTTCAAAAACATCTATTGTTTCAATAATTTCGACTTAAACAACTAAAGCAATAAACCAATTATTACAACCGCCTAATTGGACTCCATTTAGATATTTATATTGTCAAACTTCGAACAAGCAAACGTTAATCGAAACAATATATAGGACGGATTGTCCGGAACGACAATAACTACCAAGCATCGGAGAATCTTCCTGTTCCATGTGAATATCACCAGTACTAAAACATCGGCTATTGTTGACGTACCCTACGTAACACCGTTTATGAAAGTAAACGGCCAACAATATGCTAATTTTATCAATACATCAACTGTATCGTGATTTTCAACAAATTGAAAGATACAATGACTTGAGTTATTTCCTGTTTGATTATTATTTCACTCTGCGGATGTGTTTCATTGTGATTTTGAGTCTAAATTATTCTTTTTTTTTTCGAGATTTTTGAATTGTTACAGTTTTAGATTTATACCAAGGTTCCTAAAATGAAATAACATAAAACAGGATACTTTGAAGGATTATTAACAATTAAGACATCTTAATTTAGACATTAACATGATATTTTCCAGACATTTTCAATTTTAAAGAAAGATAACTGAAATAACAGAATATCCCGTGAATCTTAAGGGATGTTTTGGATTTTGTTCGAACTAATTTTGGAAACCTTTTTCCCACTCCAAAATAATTTTTGAAAGCAATGGTACATTAATTCGATGTTTTCCTCTTTCAAATAATCAATTGTCAAAACTGGCATTGTCATGATGGATGATGATGCGACATTGGCACTTCTTTTTCCCGATTTCATCGATAACTTCCGGAAAATACATAGTTGTATACCATTCACCATTAACTCTTCTTCGATCTTCCTAAGCAATACTTACGACATGTCCAACACAACGAAAAAAACAAGTAATCATTTCCTTGGAAGTGCTTCGTGAACGAACAACTTTCGTTGGATTCTCAACTGGGCGCATCGAATTTCGATTTGTACATAAACATTCAAGTTTCGTTATATGTTACGTCGTTCCCCTATTGAATTTTTTGAGCATTTCCTTTCACACGACCCCCTTTTACGCCTGGATCGAATTATGCAAAATCCATCGCAAACAGATCTTTTTTTCGCTTAAATGTTCATGCAAAATCGTATGTCAGTACATACGATCGAAAACTGCAGTCAGTTTTCGATATCCCTAAGGAAGCCTCTATCCCACGGTCAAGTTTTTATCCACCCGCGATATCTTTGCAACTTCGTGTCGAAATTAAGGTAAACTGCCTTAAACTAAGGGAAAAAGCGTTTGTTGTTGCAACAATGCAATTGACGGCTATCGCTGGCGAACCGTCGGATCACGCAAGGGCAAACTAATCGACGTCCAAGCTCCTCCCATCCGGTGACGTAGTATATCCGGTCGCCATGGGAACAAAGCTCAGCTTCCGACTTCGCCATTCCATCTCTGTCTCTCTTTCTAACTAGCGCGTCCGTTCAAGAACGTTCTTTTTCTAGTTCTTGCCCCCTCCGTCCTTTTCAACCGGCGAATATTTTAATTATATCAGATGCTGCCGGGCCCTTCAAGGTCACGCGTACACCCATAGACACAACACGCGCTGCCGTTGTATACTTATATCATTGAAGCGCCTGAGAGTTCTGCACGATCGAGGAGACAAACGGGGTGGAAGTTTGAATAGAAAATTTTCTAACTTTTACATGAATTGAGTTGTACAATCATTAACAAGCTGGAATGAACAAGTATGGAAATAGCAGCAAGTAGTGGACAAAGATGAAAGTATTTCGCAGAAAATTAATACTATAATTTTCAATGATGCTGTCTACCAGAATCTTATATACCAAAAAAAGTTAGATAAATACCTGGCCTTCACAAGAAAAAAGCACTTTTATATGTAAAATTCATTTTCATCTTCCAACATAGCCTCCTTCGAGATTGAAACACTTATTGCAACGTTTTCCTATCTAAAAAATACGATTCCTCCAACCTTGCAAAATATTGCGTTTGTTTCTGCAATCACTTCATCGTTTGAGACAAATCTTTTCTTCGCAAATGTGGTCGTTTTTCTTTCACGCCATTGTTGAAACGATTCAATAAATTGACATACTCGCTGCTAATCGTTTTGCTCTTTTCAAGATAATCAACGTAGATATGCTGCGTATATTCCAAATCACTGTTGGCCAATAAAGTGGCCTTCTTGGCGCCTGTTGACTACAAGAAACCTAATGTTTGGACGTGTCAATTGTGACAAATCATGACACCCAACTTGCGAAAAGCTTCTTTACATTTAAATGAGTTGTTAAAATGTTATGCACCTGGCCAATTGAGATGCCCACAGCCTCAACAATTTCACACACTTTCACTTTCCGATCATTCATCACCATATCGTGAATTTTTTCAATAATTTCTACTAAAAGTAGATGCTGTTCATAATGTTCGAGTATTTAGTGGGTAACTTATCGTTCTATACGATATTGTGTTCTATGACCTTAACCTTCAAATGAACAATATATTTTGATAATTTCGTTTTATTTCCTTATTCAATTTTTGAAAACTTTTGAAAATGACAATTATTCGTCGAAACTGTAGTCACGCTGCAGACAGAAATGTAGTGAAGTTATCAAAGTATATTCGTGTTTTACCTTTTTAATCATAGCTTTACTTATAGAATCGAACAAAAAGCTTTAGACACCTTTCGAACAAACAACCTTCCGACAGCAATAAATTGACAGTGGATAAAAAATAAGTCGAGGTGGAAAATCTAATGCGAATATTATCCCTTCCATACGCCACACGTCCTCTAATCGTTATTAACTATCAGATTTCGTGTCCCGAATGCAAAAAAAACATGGAAGAAAAAGAGCGACACACCTGTTGAGCTCAATATTGAACATGAACTTTGTAAAGATGAAGAGAATGAGGTGAGTGAAGTAAAGGGACGCCATGTCGCCCGCATTCTATTTTTAATAACTCCTACCAACCGAGTAGCAACGAGATTACGACTGAAAATTAAAGACCTTAAGGTCGGTTAATCTTTCTAGACTCTGAAACTTTAAGAACTTCATACACGACGAGTGTTTCGACACAAATAGGAGCGTGCACACTAGAATCCTTTTATGGGAGTCTCTGGGATTTAATTTAGAGACTGTAAAGTAAGAAATATGTGTTGCAAATTGGTGTTTATATGGTCGAAAAGCGTCAGGAAGTGGATTATTATTAAGTGATTTGTTTACTGTTTTAATGAATCTTTAATAGATCTACATATACTCAGATACTTATTAGAAGTAGAACCCTTGAAGTAGCTGTAAACATGCAAAACATACGAAGCATTTTGCAACATACGTTATATAATTCTTCATGTATTCTCCCTTTTCTTTTAATATAAATGTTCAAGCTATTTTGAAACATCTATGACTTGCAGTTTTCTTGCCTTCATAATTTATATCGAAGCAATAAAAAGTAGTTAGTAATATAAACAGATCATTCATCGAAAAATGGTTTTCGCTTCGAATTTTACAAGCCCATAAAAATATTAAGTGGGCCTTATTTCCTGTCGCATCTTGAAGTATATTTCTAAATAATTATTTTTCGTTTTAAAGTAAATATGGGTAAAAACTCTTGGAATTTGTTCTAAATGGAGTGAAGAATATATGCAAGAACCATTAAGGTTGATCGAAGATGGGAAGTCTCTACGGTATGTTGTACATCCACGACGTACACTGCCGTTCAGTGAAGTTATACAATAAAAATCAATTATATCACACTGTATACAATTATTAATACATAAAATTAGAAAAATATTAATCATACACTCTTTTCTAAGGGGTTAAAGCCATCAATTATTATGTAAAGTAGAAATATTGCGACAACCACAATAAAGTCTCTTTTATTATCATTCCAAGAATTTCTCGGAAGTGCCGATCTTTTGAAACGGGTCGTTTGGGGATTATTAACGAACAATACATTTAGGAAATATAGCGCAGTATCATTCTTGTTTATTTATCGCAGGCGTAAAGATATGAATTTGCTTCATTTTACTGTTAAACGTGTGTTGGTGTGCATCTGTCGTTTTTGCGCGAAAGTTTTAAGAAAGTTTACTTCAAAATGGCACGTGGCAAGCCTACCAGTGTAGAAAAACGTTCACGCATTATTACGCTGTTTGAAGAAGGATGTTCGGGGCGACAAATTACTGAAAAAATAAATATGAGAAGTTCAACAGTAAATGACACCATAAAGCGATATCGGACAACTGGAACTATAGAAAATCGTGTTCGTGCTGGAGCATCTAGGAAAACAACAAAAGCTGAAGATTTGAGAATTGTATTACTAAGCAAACTCAATAGAAAATTAACAGCGCCACGAATAGCAGCCGAAGTGAATCGCGGCCGTGAAGAAAAGTTTCGGCGAGTACGGTAAAACGTCGACTTCAACAAGCGGACCTTCATGGACGCATTGCCACTCGAAAACCCTTATTACGTTGGGGCAACAGAGCAAAACGGCTACAGTGCGCCGCTTCTCATCTAGATTGGTCGTTAGATGATTGGAAACACGTGCTTTGGAGTGACGAGTCAAAGTTTGAGGTTTTTGGGCAAAATCGACGAGTTTATGTCCGAAGATCTAAAACCGAAAAGTGATCCCGAACTGCATTGTGATTACAGTGAAGCAAGGGCGTAGTTCTGTGTTAGTGTGGGGATGTTTCTCCTTTGCTGGGACGGGAGATTTATGCAGAGTGCAGGGTGTAATGAGGAAGGAAAATTATTTTGCAATACTCCAGAATCATGCAGTGCCATCAGGATTGCGTATAATAGGCCGTAACTTTACATTCATGCATGACAACGACCCAAAACACACTGCGTTAGTGTGTAAGAACTATCTAAAGGAGCAAGAAGAACAGCACACCCTGCAAGTAATGACATGGCCCCCACAAAGCCCAGATTTGAACCCGATAGAGTTGTTGTG